>CM056843.1:16168008-16460508 GCA_029853015.1 Chelidonichthys spinosus | reverse complement strand
CACGTAACGGCGTAGCTTCTTCTCTGGTGGAGACTTTCTCAGCCAGCCTTCACACACCACCTCCCCCGCTGCGCTCATCCTTCAGATGGATGGATCGATGGATCGATCAGGCCTTCACAAATCGAACACACTTCTCATCAATTAGGATCCCCAGCGGTCAATCAGGAAGACTTTCCAATCAGACCTGAAATCAGCTGATTCTGCTGTGATCAATAAACTTCTCCTGCTCCTCCGTCCACAGTCACACCTCCTTCTGGGAGGACCTCCTCTTCCCAGCAGAGACCCTCCTCCCTCTTCCCTCCTCACTCGCTCTCTCTCTCTGGTCGTGTGACAACCAAACACAATGCCTCGGCTCGGACATTCCTCCTCCTCCTCCTCCTCCTTCCTCACTCCTCCCCCTTCTGCTCCTGCTCAGGGTAACAGGAAACTCCCCCCCTGTGGCCGTGTGAGTGTATGTGCAGTGGTGGAAGAAGTACTCGGATGTCTGTAGCAGTACAACAGTGTAAAAGTACTCGGATGTCTGTAGCAGTACGACAGTGTAGAAGTACTCGGATGTCTGTAGCAGTGAGACAGTGTAAAAGTACTCGGATGTCTGTAGCAGTACAACAGTGTAGAAGTACTCGGATGTCTGTAGCAGTACGACAGTGTAGAAGTACTCGGATGTCTGTAGCAGTGAGACAGTGTAAAAGTACTCGGATGTCTGTAGCAGTACGACAGTGTAGAAGTACTCGGATGTCTGTAGCAGTACAACAGTGTAGAAGTACTCGGATGTCTGTAGCAGTATGACAGTGTAGAAGTACTCGGATGTCTGTAGCAGTACGACAGTGTAGAAGTACTCGGATGTCTGTAGCAGTACAACAGTGTAGAAGTACTCGGATGTCTGTAGCAGTACGACAGTGTAGAAGTACTCGGATGTCTGTAGCAGTACAACAGTGTAGAAGTACTCGGATGTCTGTAGCAGTACGACAGTGTAGAAGTACTCGGATGTCTGTAGCAGTACAACAGTGTAAAAGTACTCGGATGTCTGTAGCAGTACGACAGTGTAGAAGTACTCGGATGTCTGTAGCAGTACGACAGTGTAGAAGTACTCGGATGTCTGTAGCAGTACGACAGTGTAGAAGTACTCGGATGTCTGTAGCAGTACGACAGTGTAGAAGTACTCGGATGTCTGTAGCAGTACAACAGTGTAGAAGTACTCGGATGTCTGTAGCAGTACGACAGTGTAGAAGTACTCGGATGTCTGTAGCAGTACAACAGTGTAAAAGTATTCGGATGTCTGTAGCAGTACGACAGTGTAGAAGTACTCGGATGTCTGTAGCAGTACGACAGTGTAGAAGTACTCGGATGTCTGTAGCAGTACAACAGTGTAGAAGTACTCGGATGTCTGTAGCAGTACGACAGTGTAGAAGTACTCGGATGTCTGTAGCAGTACGACAGTGTAGAAGTACTCGGATGTCTGTAGCAGTACAACAGTGTAGAAGTACTCGGATGTCTGTAGCAGTACGACAGTGTAGAAGTACTCGGATGTCTGTAGCAGTACGACAGTGTAGAAGTACTCGGATGTCTGTAGCAGTACAACAGTGTAAAAGTACTCGGATGTCTGTAGCAGTACGACAGTGTAGAAGTACTCGGATGTCTGTAGCAGTACGACAGTGTAGAAGTACTCGGATGTCTGTAGCAGTACAACAGTGTAGAAGTACTCGGATGTCTGTAGCAGTACAACAGTGTAAAAGTACTCGGATGTCTGTAGCAGTACGACAGTGTAAAAGTACTCGGATGTCTGTAGCAGTACGACAGTGTAGAAGTACTCGGATGTCTGTAGCAGTACGACAGTGTAGAAGTACTCGGATGTCTGTAGCAGTACAACAGTGTAGAAGTACTCGGATGTCTGTAGCAGTACGACAGTGTAGAAGTACTCGGATGTCTGTAGCAGTACGACAGTGTAGAAGTACTCGGATGTCTGTAGCAGTGAGACAGTGTAAAAGTACTCGGATGTCTGTAGCAGTACGACAGTGTAGAAGTACTCGGATGTCTGTAGCAGTACAACAGTGTAGAAGTACTCGGATGTCTGTAGCAGTACGACAGTGTAGAAGTACTCGGATGTCTGTAGCAGTACAACAGTGTAAAAGTACTCGGATGTCTGTAGCAGTACGACAGTGTAGAAGTACTCGGATGTCTGTAGCAGTACAACAGTGTAGAAGTACTCGGATGTCTGTAGCAGTACGACAGTGTAGAAGTACTCGGATGTCTGTAGCAGTACGACAGTGTAGAAGTACTCGGATGTCTGTAGCAGTACAACAGTGTAGAAGTACTCGGATGTCTGTAGCAGTACGACAGTGTAGAAGTACTCGGATGTCTGTAGCAGTACGACAGTGTAGAAGTACTCCGATTTTTTCCCACTATGCAAAAAAGAGAAAAGTTTTCAACTTTCACAGAGGACACTATATAGAAATATCACTGAACAAAACTTCCTTTGTGATGTTTTTTAAATCACACATACAAATGATAAGAAAAGTGACTCTTTCTAATTTCTAGATATTAAATGAAAGAAAGTTGAGATGGATTCTGAGACTGAATGCTTCAGCCTTCACTTTGAGGAAAATGTCTTGTTTTTTACAGATGACGTCTGACATCTGGTGGCCTTTTAAAATACTACAAGTTTAGTGTTTGTATTTATTTTTTATTTAATAAAGAATTTTGATTGTATACATACATGAATAATAATAAATAATAATAATATTAATAATAATACTAATAATAATTAATCTGCAGTTGTGTAAAATGTAATTCAGGCCGCCAGGAGAGTAAAAGGAGGACAGACTTTCCTTAGTGGTGTTAAAGATGAAGAGATATATACAGGAAGTCCAACACTGTCAGTCAGTCAGTCAGTCAGTCAGTCAGTCAGTCAGTCAGTCAGTCAGACAGTCAGTCAGACAGACAGTCAGTCAGTCAGACAGTCAGTCAGACAGACAGTCAGTCAGACAGACAGACAGACAGTATGGCGATGGTAACACTCTGCGCGGTCGTGGGTGAGTACTACTAAATGTGTGTTTCAGATATTTACCGAAAACTTCCTGTTGAAGAGATATGAAATGACCTCGACTTAATATTGTCTGTTCTCGCCAAATTTGCAATGTCCTACTTTATGAAATAAAGCGATAAATTCAGTTTTATGTCTGCAACATACAGACAACAAAACTCAAAACCATGTATTTCCCCTCACGGCCGGATATCGAAGTCTCTCAACCTCTAAGATGCAGCTTTGCCTTTAAAACCTGAGTTTCTCTTCTTCTTGTGGTTATAGCTGACAAGGTGTGAAAAGAACAGAAGAAGAAGTACACATACTTGTTACCAAGACGACTCTGAGATGTATAAAGTATAAAGTTTCCCTATGAAGGACTTTTACTTCTACTGGCTGTTCTTTTTTTGCAAGGCTAACTGAATCTCACGTCTAAATGCCATAAATGTAAATGTCAAGAAAATAATAACCGTTATTCCCCTAAAATGAAGCTAAAGTAATGAGTCTCTGAGTAGAAAGTACAGATATTTGTTGTAAAATGTAGGGAGTACAAGTACCAGATACCTGAAAATTCAGCCATGTTTTCCTGCTTCTGCAAGGATTTGAAAAGGGGGCGGAGCCTTAACAGAAGCGTCTGTTCCCTGCAGGCGCTCTGAGGGTCGTCCCCGACAGATCCCAGTTCTTCCAGTATGACTCCGTCTCTCTGAGCTGTGGGCAGCAGGGGAACTCCAGCGAGTGGAGGGTGAAGAGGAACACATCCTTAAACAGCAACCAGGACTGTTCGAGGTCCGGGGAAGGAAGGAACGACTCCCACTGCGTCATCGATGACCTTTACCCTTTCGACAGCGGGGCGTACTGGTGCGAGTCTGCGGCAGGAAAGTGCAGTGACACCGTCAGCATCTACGTGACCGGTGGGTTTGAACTAAAACACAAGTAAACATTGTAAACATGAGTTTATGTCTCAATCTCTAGTTTCAAGTCTTCTTCAATCCAGCATGATGTTCATTTAGTACATTATGGTCCATTTAGAGTCCACCAGACCAGAAAGTAGAGCTCCACCCTCTGGTGTGTCCCTTCTGGTTGCAAAGAAATCTGTAGAAACGGGGGTCCATCCACCAGGTCTCCATAGGGCTTGGGGGTCCTTGGCCTTGAAACATTGAAGACTTCTGATCCATCTAGTTTCTGCTAATAGAAACCCTGAAATTAAACACACCAATCCTTTAAACGGACAATAAAACAGTCTTGAACTAGTCTACTTGTCCGTCGGTCCCTCAGCTGGCTCGGTGATCCTGGAGAGTCCGGTCCTCCCTGTGGTTGAGGGAGACCCCGTCACTCTGCGCTGCAGAAACAACAACTCCTCCTCCTTCTCCTCCTCCTCCAACCTCACAGCTAATTTCTACAAAGATGGCCTCCTCATCAGGAGGAGCCCTACAGGAGAGATGACCATCCACAGTGTTTCTAAGTCTGATGAAGGTCTGTACAAGTGTGACGTCCTTGATGGTGAAGAATCACCAGTCAGCCGGCTGGATGTCAGAGGTGAGAACCGCCATAAAGGGCCAGTTCAAAAACAGGTCTGTCCTCTCACCGAGAAGGTTCTGGTCCGAGTGTCCTTCTCGATGAAATGAAACTAGACGGCCAAAAAGTCTTTGATAAACTCAACAGCAACTTGATTATTCCGTTCCTGACAATATTCCTAAAGAAAAGATTATATTCTGATTTAGGCCTTTTTTGGAATGTAGCATTTTCCAATTAAGACACGTGTCATATGTTTATTTATGGTATTATTCGAGTTTTAGGAGCATTTTTTTGGACATCACAATCAGAATATGCGTCTCGACCACAGACTGTATAGGAAGTGGACTACGGTTTAGAAACTTCTAAAGGGTTCTGTAGTTTGGATTGTGACATAATGTCATTTTAACTTTGTATATTATAATATGACGACAGCCAGATGTACTGAATTCATACAACTATTCAAACTCTGTATGTTAAAGTATAATCCAAGATCTCATGTGAAGGTGCTGGTTTTCCATCTCGGCAGCAAACAAACAGGAAGATGTACATTTTGATTTAAATATTGATTTAAATCACTGTGCGATCAGAGATTTGTTCAGGGTGTCTAGCATAAAGATCTGCTGTTTGTTTGCATCGAGGCCAACCTGTGGTATTTCTGCAGGGCGTCCAGAGCCGCCGGACTCCCCCCTCGTATGCACTCTACTTCCTGTGTTGGGCGTTGTGCTGGTCTTGGCGGTGCTGCTGCTCTGCCTCTGGTGGAGGATCAAAGGTTGGTTTTCATGTCAACATAGTGACATTTTGCATCCTGCAGTCAGTCTGTCAGCAGCGACCAGTGTCAAGACCGCCTAAACCTAGACCGAAACCAGACCAAGACTTTGAGGGGTTGAGACCAAGTCCAGACCAAGACCAAGACTTTGAGGGGTTGAGACCAAGTCCAGACCAAGACTTTGAGGGGTTGAGACCAAATCAAGACCAGTCCAACACTGCAGGACACGCTTAGGCTAAAAAGTGGGACATACAAACCCATCCAGTTCTGTTTGTATGTCCCAGATCTGCACCCGCTGCATTGTGGGTAGAGCAACTATGCATCTTTTTTATCGCCCAAAAGTGAGCCGACAATACATTTTCTTGCCGTGTTGTTGTGTGTTAGCATTCGTGGTGCAGGTGTGTAACAGTTGGAGGTGTTGCTGTGCAGGTAAATGCGACCCCGATGTCTCGTACACTGATGTGATCATCGTACAGGAAGGGGAGCCAAACAGGTCTGAAGGTAAACAAACAGTTCTAAGACAAACAAAGGACAATATCCAACCATCTGGTTTTGCATGTATTTATTTACAGTTAATATTTACAATGTATTTACTTAAGTTCTTCCCTTTTAAGTGCTACTTTAATCATTTTATAAATACAATAATAGAAAAATAGAATAAACTAATAGACTATTCTTGATTATTTCCATTTCCTGCTACTTTACACTTCCACTCCACTACATTTAAAAGTCTGTCCAGCATCTATAATTACTAATTACTTTGCAGATGACACCCGACTTAATTTGCATATTAAGTAACCCTAACCCTTCAACATTTAATAACAAATATCACCACAAAGTGTGTGTTTTGATGATTCTGCTCCACAGATGTGGCCCCTGCACTGATCTTCTACTCAAGAGTCAACCTGGGAAACACCTGACAGGAAACAAATGTGGAAATGATCATTATGTGGATTCAACGGGAGAGATGTTCCATCGTTTCATCATCAACAGGGGGATAAAGTTTTAATGTAATGAAAAAACCCCATGGAACCAGACGCTGCGATGCCTCACCTGCCTGCACTGTCCTGAAGTGTATTCACGGATATCAAAATCATATATTTTTTAGTACCAAACTTTGCTGAGATTCATCTCAGATGTGTTAAAATAGCTGCCACTTTGCCCATAAAATAATTGATTGAGTATGCATTATGAATGTAAAATAAAAATGATGTGCTTATTATTCTCTTGGTGAAGTCTCTGAAATATAAATGGTTATTTATGTTATTAAATTGATTATTAAAAGGCAAATGCAATAACCTGGTAATTTTTTTAATACTTTGATTGACCAGAGGAGGCTTAATATTGTGTTATACAGCTTTTAACATGTTATAACATTCACCACCAACGATGAATGAAACTAGGAACGCAACAGTTTATGTCAAGAAAACAAGCATGAATATAACTTTTGAAAGACATTTAATGTTTGTTTTGGATGCAGAACACTTCATGAATCATTTCATTGAATTCATTATTTTTAAGTTGGTGTTACTCTGCTCCGCGAGTGGGTTTTCAAGTGGCACAATGTTTCCACTCCTCAGAAAACAAACACTGACCTGGTTTCAATGCGATCTCACCACAAACTGACCCACACACCCAGAACGGCTCGGCTTTTCCTGTTTGCTATTCAAAGAAACATCACAGAAGACTACAAGTGTGAGGGGGGAAAAAAACACACAGAGAGGCAATCTACACAAACCGTTTGAGTCATTATCCAGTGAAATATTCACCCAATATGGTGTTCAACTTAACCGGCTTTCAACTGTCCTCAACTGTGATCCGGAGCATTTTTAAGACTCCTTGTACATTCTGGCTTTACATTTGTTTGTAGGACTACACAAGGATTTCCATGATGATGTCATTGCTGCCTCTTCTCTGGGCGACCGGCCGAGCTTCTGCAAACAGAAAGAGATCAAGTTTCTGTGAGAATAATAATCAGATTTATATCTTAATAAGCATCACTGATAATCAGCAGGAGGCCAATGATAATTCTCTATGGGCATTAATGATTTCATCAATGAAAATAAAGTCAAAGAAATCAACACTTATGCAGATGATACTGAGTTTTAAATTGAAGTTTTATGAAAGTTTCCCCCCAAAATCTAGAAAGATGGTAAAAGTAAAACAGTAAAAGCAAAAGATTTTCAGGAAGCCCAAAAAACGAATTGGTAGCAAAGTAAACGTAGATTTGTGGCCTGATTTGATTGGTTAACATTAAGCAGGAATACCTCCTTGAACACTGTTCTTACCTCTGTACCTGTCTCTGTAAATGAGTCCCAGTAAGATGGTGGACAACACGTAAGGGATTCCCACCAATAGGTGACACATCAGTCTGGAGACAGAATGTGAACAGGAAGCTGCAGGCGCAGGTGAAGATAAAACGAGAGGACCTATAGGAGATATATGAACTTTTATCCCCTGAGGTTACAAACAATGTGACAGTGATTTCATCATATATATATATATATATATATATATATATATATATATATATAAAATAGATGTTTCCATTCAACTGGGATTTGTATTTATTGATAGCAGGTATTTGTCCTTTAAATGTTGCCGTGTTGTACAACAACATATATATGTATTTGAAAGAGTTTTCCTCAGCTATACATCAACTATTTTTTTATCACCTTCCACGTTCAGCCAGCTGCTGACCGATTTTCCAAATCCGGGGATGTCGCATGTGTAGAGTCCTTCATCGGACTTGGAGGCGCCGTCAATGGTCATCTCTCCCGTGGAGCTGTTGCCGATGAGGCGGCCATCTTTGCGGAAGACGTACGTGTGCTCGGAGGAGTACGTGGCCGCCTCACAGTGCAGAGTCACGGGAGCGCCCGGCGACACAGGGAGGGCAGGACTCTTCAGGAGCACTTTGCTATCTTAAGGGAAATTGTAATATAAAAACACACATTTTTACTTGTGGTTCAAAAACATGTCAGACATTGACTCAGGTTGGCTAGGGTCCCACAAAACAAAAGGTCGGTTCAGGTTACAAACCACTTAGTTAGGTTTAGGAAAAGCATCCTGGTTGGGCTTGAAAGGAACCGTTTCAGCAAAAAAATCACTTAGTTAAGGTTTCAGCAACAAAACCGCTTAGTTAAGGTTTAGGGAAACCCTCACAAATGTGTCACTTAACATCACCACAGCCTCGCGGTTCAAAGTTTCTCAGCTTCCAGTTATACCCACTTTAAGCAATTCCAAATTCTCTAGGGACCCCACTATGCAGAAGTATTCAAATAGACCATTTTTGCATCGGAGAAAATAACACATTTATATGTTCTTTGCCCAAAACTGCACAGTTCTGTTGGTACTCAAGAGCCTCCCCTTTACAGACATGCCCCAAAACCGCATGGGATTAGCATAAAGTGAGCATTTCTGTAAAGAGGAGACTTGTGGGTACCCACAGAACCCATTTACATGTGTTACTTGAGGCCCTTGGTCAAGGGAGCATTGTCTAACCCCCTTCCTGATAAGCTGGCAGGACATTGTTGGTATCAAAACGATTCCTTGACCTTTGAATCTGCTGAAGCCTTTTAGAGACTACATTGGTGGTCTTTCTCAATATCTAATACTACATCTCTATGCAATTAATTCATATATCTGCCACAAAAAAGAATCCTAAATAACTTTCCATTGGCATCGTTTGTTTTTGTGCTGAGCAACATGAAACCGGTAATCAGGAATATTTCCCGGGAGACTGGGCTGCGTGGGCCGGTATACCAGTGATGGTGATGTTGATACTGTTGCTCCGGTTCCCGTCGGCAGACTCGCACCAGTACACGCCGGTGTCCGTCGGGTAGGTGTCTCCAATGAGGCAGGTGGAGCCCGAGGAGGCGGTGCCCCAGCCGGAGGTGCAGGGCCTGACCCCACCGTCCCACGTCTTCCTCTTCACCTTCCAGCCGGTGGAGTTCAACAGATCACCGCAGCTCAGGGTGATGACGTCGTATCGGAAGAACTGGGACCGGTCAGGGATGACCTGAAGACAGGCTGGGGGGGAGGTCAATGCAGCAAACAGAAGAAAATAAGGAAGTCAAAAAATACATGAAAGGAGGAAGGTAAGCAACAAGTCAAGACAGAAAGAAATGAAGGATAAAAGAAAACAAAAAAATACAGGAAGAGTAGAGAATGGACAAACAAAGTGCGACGACAAGAAGAAGAAGAAGGAGAAGAAGAAGAAGAAGAAGAAAAAGAAAAAGAAGAAGAAGGAGAAGAAGAAGAAGAAAGAGAAGAAGAAGAAGAAGAAGGAGAAGGAGAAGGAAAAGGAGAAGAAGAGATTCGGCAATGTAAAGAAAAGGAGTTGGTACTCACACATCACCAGGCAGAGCGGTGTTAACTGCATCCTGTCCCACCACCGACTGCCGGAGGACAGACCGATGGTGTGATCGCAGCACTTCCTCTGACAAACTCTGTCATCCTCCGTCAGGTGTCACAGCAGCAACACCTTCAAACAGTCTGCAGGTTTTACTCTAAAGTTGCAGTAAACAACAGTTCATTTCACCAGTATTATCCAGATACACAGAGGCCAGTTTTTCTGTAAAAATGTTATTATTCATTTCCATTGGTGAAAAACATTTATTTATTTATTCAACAATAAGGCTGAACATTTTTGGCATTTTAAAGACCATCAAATACAATAATAATAATAAAAATAATAATAATAACAATAATAATTATACCAAAAATAAATATATTTAATTCTACCTCACCAATCCTGTTGGATAAGTGTATACAGCCGACTGCTGGTGGATTCAATGCAATGCAAAAAGCATTCAAAAAATGATTAAGTTAGTAATAATTCATTCACTAGGGGGTGCTCTTTATACGTTATAATGTCTCAGACATGCATTGTGTGAATCCATATTCCATAACAGAGTAGTGGACATGAAACAAATTAATCCCATTTACACAATTGATACAAAAATCATTTATTAATTAAGAATCCATATTCTGACAAGTAAAAACATTTTAAAAGTTTAAATTAAATAAATATAGGCAGCTGCCTCCGCGACCCGGCCCCGGATAAGTGGAAGACAATGGATGGATGGAATATAGTCCATATATACAACCCCAGACAAACATACACACACATTATAAAAGATTACATGATACATTACATTCAACAATACATTCGTTTTATAAAACGGGGGGATTCGAACCTGAATGTGGCAACGCAGGAAGATCGTCTTAAACAAGAAGAAACAAGTGAAGCAAAGAATGAAAATAAGAAAACAGTGACACACAAAAGGGTAAGAGAAGGATGAGAAATAATAAAAGGTTTAAGGAATGAAAAAAGCGACAGAGGCAACAAAAGAGAATTTCCGATTTTTGGGTACAACCCTAAAAAATTATCACCCCACTTCCTGCTGGTGTAGTTTTTATATCTGCTTTGTGCTCATGGGATCAACATCTCCGACTCTTCCGGTAAGTCTGCCATGTAGCGGCCGTGAGACGGGTTTGTCGATGGGAATAATAAGGAATGGCGTCGCAGGATCTTGCTGTTTGGACCGGCCCGAGCAACAGCACCTTTACGGCCGAGCCATTTCTCCGAAGGGAAACCCGAGGGCTCTTCTAAGTCCAGAAGAGCCGGGCTGCTGTGTCTACGGTGGGACCTACCTAGGGGTGAGTTGGCTGCCAGGAGGCTGTTCTGTTGCAAGACGCCGGGCTTCGGTCCTGTGATTGGGGGTAAGATGCCGAATGGAGCCGCTGGACGGTCATTCTGGCAAACTACAGCACTTAGCTGCGATATGTCGCTCTGCAGCCAGCGGATGGTCTTCTCATTCTCCTGGACCTCTGACTTGATTTCAGCCACCTCCACTGTCAGCATCTCGATGACGTTTCCCGTGTTGTCGACTGCAACACTCTGCAGGAGCGAATGATCCTCAGACGCGGCGCTCGTTGAACTTCGACATGACGATATTCTGGCTTCTGGCGATTTCTGTCCATCCGCTGTGGGAAAGAAAAATGCACCGTTAGCACCTCTACGTGTATTAAGTCTTGTGAGCCGTGTTCTGAAAGCCAATCACTGTTGGAAGAATGAATGATGATGTTTTTTTCACGTACTTTCTTGCCTCAAACACTAAAATTAAAAAATACAAATAGCCAAATACAGTTTTGTGTTAGCTTAGCCGCCGGCGACTTACTAGATGTTCCACGTCTCTTCCACACAAGGACGGCTAATCCACATGTGGCGGCTAATAGAAGTAAAGCGACTCCTCCAATGGCAACGGCGGCGGTTCTCCACGAGTACTTCCAGCCGTCAGCTGAAATGAGTAAAGGATCAATAAGTAAATTATCTGGTACATTATAAATATCATCAGAGCACATTTCTTTTCATCTGACTCGTAGTCTCCTTCCAACAGGAACAGGATATTCATGCAATTAAAAGAGATGTGAACCTTTGATGGAATTATCTTTAATAATCAATTTTTTTTGCCTTAAAAAACTAAAACATTTTAATCACCAGGATGTAAATTGGGAAAGTAGGCGTTAAAGCTGCAGTGATACCTGGCAGGAGAAGCTGGGCCTCCCTCGTGTGGTTGATCGCCGGCTGGTGAACTCTGCAGGTGACCCTGTGATGAACAAGGATATCACAGCAAAAGAGATCAGGTCAGCTTTTATCCTCTCCCAAACTCTGGTGGTCATCAGGACAGAAACACGTAGAGCAAATGGAGAAAGGGGAAGAAATATAAACACAAGTAGAATAAGAATAGGAGGTAAAATAGAAATGATACAAGAGGAAAATTCTAAATTAGAAGGTGAATGGCTGCAAAGGTATTAATATGAATGCTATGTGCAGTGATTGTTGTAAATGAGCTTATAATTGATATGACATCACAGCCTTGCATAATCACTGTGTTTCACTCCTTCCTGTTGTTCAAGTGTGTACTTCAGTACAGTTGTTTTTTTCCCTTAACCTGCCTTTCCAGTTGAATCCTTCATGCTCAGCTTAACCCCCCCCCCCCCCCGAAGGATTAATAATTCTGTTCTTGCAACACATAGTTGCACAATAAAATGCAGCTGTAGCTCAATTGCTACGTAAGAAAACACCCCCAAGAAAAACCAGTTGCACATTCCTTTAGACGGCATGCAAATAAAAAGTCTACAGTGCACGGATCCAAGGTCACAGGTATCTGGCCAAAACAAGCCCAACAGAAAAAGAGTTTGACGTCTGAACCTGCTGGTATCTTCCTGGAGAGTCAAGGTCCGTGTCACGGTGTAACACCCACGGGCGTCTTGATCACGTTTTGGCTCGTCGCCACCGGCGTCGTTTCCTTGTTCGTCTAGAAAGTTGATCTCAGGCTCCGGCAGCCAGCAGGTTGCCTCACAGCGAAGCGCCACACCTCCACCGCCGTCTGACGTAACGGAGAGTTTCGGCTCAGAAACAGCTCCTAAAAAAAAGCCCAGATTTAGATGTGGCCTATTAAGGCTCAATCAAACAGTAATTAAATCTGAGACAAAAGGTGTTTCATCTATACCGTGTGGTTATAAACAGGCAGTTAATTATGAATAAGTAAACGTTCCAAGCCCCAGTTGTGAAAGTACGCCGGTTTTATTGTCCGTTTAGTTTGCGATGCACTGCTAAGGGTGGGGCTCTTGGTGTCTTTAGCTTGTACTGAGAACAAGATAATGTATTTTTAATTAAGCGTACATATCTGAGAGTTCTTCCAGGAAATCAAATATAAATATAGATCAGAAATGTGATCCACACACCAACTGTGTAATACATAATCACAGCTCATACTTTTCCCTTTTTTTTTTATGTATTGGATAATCCTTCATTCTAGTACTGAGTCATGTGTAACATGGTAGATGTGCCACAATGATACCTAGAATGGAGAACTGCAATGGCCTTAATTTTTTTATTAAATAATCCTGATAGGTTTGGATCAGGCTCAGGCCTCAACCAAATGGCCTGGATCAGGTTCAGGCCTGAATGCATATTCAGGCTCGGACCAGACTTTCAGCCCTGTGCAGCAATCTTCCGCGGATCATCCTCCATGAGATCAGGGAGGTTTTATCAGACTCCGATGCAGCTACAAAAACTCTACTGTACATAAATAAACCGGACTGGACGTACCCACAACCAGCTCCACCGCTGTCACCTCCCGGGGGGCCCCCCTCCACAGCCTCAGGCACTGGTACCTCCCGGCGTCCGCCAGCTGCACGTCGGAGATCCTCAACGAGATGTTTCCGTTCTTCAGCTCATTGGTGATCAGGTTCGTCCTGTACCGGAAGGCCGGGTTCTTCATGGCGTGGGTCTCGCAGCCATCCCGGTACAAGAAGACGACGTTTGGCTTCAGACCTTCCTTGGACCACTCCACGGTGGGAAAGTCCTGGTTGGCAGGGACGCTGAAGCTGCAGGGCAGAATGACAACCTCGCCGGCAAAGGCCAGGACCGACTCCAAGGGATCTCCTAGGACAACACAAATCATTTCAAGACAGACTTTACATTTTGGTATTCAACATATAAGTTACCCCTCTCGAGGATTATGTAGTACAATCAACACCAGAGAGCTGCAGCTGGCTACTGCCACTGGTTATGCAATCCGTTTTTGCCTCAGTTTAGTAGCAACACAACCAGAAACAACCCTGCAGGAAGTGGTGTCAACACCCAGAATAGGTCATCACAATCCAGCACCACCCTCCCGGGTGCACCTTTGCAGTCCTTTAGCTGCTCTGAACCGGGCCGACAGGTGGGAACATACTGGGATCATGAAACGGTTCACGAAACAAAACAAAAGCAAGAAACTACAGTCGGGTTCAACAAAACAACATGTTAGGGTTTACATTAGTTTGGTTTTCAAATGGTTTCGAAAATAAAATAAAACCAAAAAACGCAACACAAGTTGTTGTTTCTAACGGGACACCTCTCTCTCTAGCTGTCTGTCTCACCCATGTCTCCCCTCTCTCTCTCTCTAGCTGTCTGTCTCACCCATGTCTCCCCTCTCTCTCTCTCTAGCTGTCTGTCTCACCCATGTCTCCCCTTTTCTCTCTCTCTAGCTGTCTGTCTCACCCATGTCTCCCCTCTCTCTCTCTCTCTAGCTGTCTGTCTCACCCATGTCTCCCCCCTCTCTCTCTCTAGCTGTCTGTCTCACCCATGTCTCCCCTCTCTCTCTCTCTAGCTGTCTGTCTCACCAATGTCTCCCCTCTCTCTCTCTCTAGCTGTCTGTCTCACCCATGTCTCCCCCTCTCTCTCTCTAGCTGTCTGCCTCACCCATGTCTCCCCCCTCTTCTCTCTAGCTGTCTGTCTCACCCATGTCTCCCCTTCTCTCCCCCTCCCCCTCTCTCTCTAGCTGTCTGTCTCACCCATGTCTCCCCCCTCTCTCTCTCTAGCTGTCTGTCTCACCCATGTCTCCCCCCCTCTCTCTCTAGCTGTCTGTCTCACCCATGTCTCCCCTCTCTCTCTCTCTAGCTGTCTGTCTCACCCATGTCTCCCCCTCTCTCTCTCTAGCTGTCTGCCTCTCACCCATGTCTCCCCCTCTCTCTCTCTAGCTGTCTGCTCACCCATGTTCCCTCTCTCTCTCTAGCTGTCGTCTCACCCATGTCTCCCCTCTCTCTCTCTCTAGCTGTCTGTCTCACCCATGTCTCCCCCTCTCTCTCTCTAGCTGTCTGTCTCACCCATGTCTCCCCCTCTCTCTCTCTAGCTGTCTGTCTCACCCATGTCTCCCCTCTCTCTCTCTAGCTGTCTGTCTCACCTCCCCTCTCTCTCTCTAGCTGTCTGTCTCACCCATGTCTCCCCTCTCTCTCTCTAGCTGTCTGTCTCACCCATGTCTCCCCTCTCTCTCTCTAGCTGTCTGTCTCACCCATGTCTCCCCTCTCTCTCTCTAGCTGTCTGTCTCACCCTGCCCTTTTTCTCCCCCTCTCTCTCTCTAGCTGTCTGTCTCACCCATGTCTCCCCTCTCTCTCTCTAGCTGTCTGTCTCACCCATGTCTCCCCTCTCTCTCCTAGCTGTCTGTCTCACCCATGTCTCCCCCTCTCTCTCTCTAGCTGTCTGTCTCACCCATGTCTCCCCTCCTCTCTCTCTCTAGCTGTCTGTCTCACCCATGTCTCCCCCTCTCTCTCTCTAGCTGTCTGTCTCACCCATGTCTCCCCTCTCTCTCTCTCTAGCTGTCGTCTCACCCATGTCTCCCCTCTCTCTCTCTCTAGCTGTCTGTCTCACCCATGTCTCCCCTCTCTCTCTCTAGCTGTCTGTCTCACCATGTCTCCCCCTCTCTCTCTCTAGCTGTCTGTCTCACCCATGTCTCCCCTCTCTCTCTCTAGCTGTCGTCTCACCCATGTCTCCCCTCTCTCTCTCTCTAGCTGTCGTCTCACCCATGTCTCCCCCTCTCTCTCTCTAGCTGTCTGTCTCACCCATGTCTCCCCCTCTCTCTCTCTAGCTGTCTGTCTCACCCATGTCTCCCCTTCTCTCTCTCTAGCTGTCTGTCTCACCCATGTCTCCCCCTCTCTCTCTCTAGCTGTCTGTCTCACCCATGTCTCCCCCCTCTCTCTCTAGCTGTCTGTCTCACCCATGTCTCCCCTCTCTCTCTCTAGCTGTCTGTCTCACCCATGTCTCCCCTCTCTCTCTCTCTAGCTGTCTGTCTCACCCATGTCTCCCCTCTCTCTCTCTCTAGCTGTCTGTCTCACCCATGTCTCCCCTCTCTCTCTCTCTAGCTGTCTGTCTCACCCATGTCTCCCCTCTCTCTCTCTCAGCTGTCTGTCTCACCCATGTCTCCCTCTTTCTCTCTCTCTAGCTGTCTGTCTCACCCATGTCTCCCCCTCTCTCTCTCTAGCTGTCTGTCTCACCCATGTCTCCCCTCTCTCTCTCTCTAGCTGTCTGTCTCACCCATGTCTCCCCTCTCTCTCTTCTAGCATGTATGTCTTCACCATTCATCCCTACTTCTTAATAACAGCCTTTGTTAACTGCATACCCTGTTCCCCTTTCTCTTCTGCTCTAGCGCGTCCGCCGGCTCTCCCAGCTGTCTCTCACCCATGTCTCCCCCCTCTCTCTCTCTAGCTGTCTGTCTCACCCATGTCTCCCCCTCTCTCTCTCTAGCTGTCTGTCTCACCCATGTCTCCCCTCTCTCTCTCTCTAGCTGTCTGTCTCACCCATGTCTCCCCTCTCTCTCTCTCTAGCTGTCTGTCTCACCCATGTCTCCCCTCTCTCTCTCTCTAGCTGTCTGTCTCACCCATGTCTCCCCTCTCTCTCTCTCTAGCTGTCTGTCTCACCCTGTCTCCCCTCTCTCTCTCTCTAGCTGTCTGTCTCACCCATGTCTCCCCCTCTCTCTCTCTAGCTGTCTGTCTCACCCATGTCTCCCCTCTCTCTCTCTCTAGCTGTCTGTCTCACCCATGTCTCCCCTCTCTCTCTCTCTAGCTGTCTGTCTCACCCATGTCTCCCCCCTCTCTCTCTCTAGCTGTCTGTCTCACCCATGTCTCCCCTCTCTCTCTGTCTCACACAGAGAGAGCAATGCTAATTAGTTCTTTAGCAACAAATATCAATACCTTGAACGTGTCTTTAAAATAAACACGTCCCTTTTGTTTAAACTGGTCTGAGAATAAACCTGTTCCGTCTTCCTCGAGACTTCTGGCCTACCTGAGCAGCAGGACAGCAGACAGGTCAGCAGGACGACAGGGAGACTCATCACCACGCTGTGAACCTCTCCCCACCTCAGTCAGCTCACCAGAGACGAACCAGTCCGACAGCAGACGACTCCGTTCATTACAACTTCCGAACTTCCGATGTGGCTCGAAACTCACGAGATGCGTTCATGGTCATTTGGAAAAGTCCGACATAAGGCCGTAGTGATGTAAATGGCTAAATAATAATAATAATATAAAAGTATAAATACATAATACATTCTAAAGATAGGAGCTAAGTTTTTTGTAATATGATATATATTTGTGTGGCTTTGTCATTTTATTGAATTTCATAGGATTGCAGTAACAAGCAAAAATAATCGTTTCTGAGAACATTCATTATAATAACAATATGGACTCATCAGCTCTTCGGTAATGTAAACTGTGCAACCACAAAGGCACACTACATCATGTATAATCTTCCAAAACATCTTTCTCCGTTATGAGTCACTTTCATAAAAAAAAGTTTTTTTGATAGTGTAATTTCCTAGTGGCCACGAACGTCACACGAACAAGGGGCTGACCTACACATATGTGGCAATCGTTCACTTTCCACAGGTGTTGTAGAAAAGTCTCATGACAACTAAATTAAACAAATATAACATTTTTAACAATGTTCTGATTTTTATCTCACAACCACAAAGGTGGTTTGAGACAGAACTTCTACAAGGATCTGTAATATTTCTCCTCTGATATGGATTAACATGAACGTAAATGAGACAAGACGCTGGAACGTGAATGCTGAAGCATTTTATTTAAGAGCTTATGTTAAACAGAGTCCTCCTGCAGCACTGCTGATCGCCAGCAGATGGCGACACTAATTGAGAAATGCAAATGCGACGTTCAAATGTCCTTGGCACACACAAAGTGATTCCGATCCTTGCAGTCGTCATCGTTCCAGTATCCCACATCTGGAGGACATACGACAGTAAAAACATCACATTAGTGGTTAGGAAACGTATCTTCAGTGGTTCCTTAAACACATTCTTAGAAGTACGACCTCTGTGGTTGGACTCGACGCAGTTCTCTTCTCCACTAAAGTTGTCTGGCTGACCTGGATACCATCTATCGTAGGTGAATTCAGATCCATCGACGTTTATGAACCCATCCTGAAAAACACAAAGTAGAGGAACAGCGGTGACATGTGACCCATCAGGGTCTTTCCTCACATTCATCCATCGGTCAGTTCACTAACCAGCCAGGCAGTCTGATCTCTGATCACAACGAGGCGTTAACTGCTTACCTCAAATTTTATAACTCCGATCCACATATCCTCAAATCCAGATTTTCCTCTGTGGGTCAAACAGAGCACACTCTTCATCTCATCTTCATTGTGGATTGAAACCAGATCGGCATCGAGGTAGAAGCAGTAATCCTTCAGAAATGCGACACGGTAGATACAGGTACATTTGCTTTAATTATTTTTCGACAGCCTGTGTGTAAATTTGCGTCACCTGTGCCTCATAGAAAGCCATGTCAGCCTCAAAGTATTTAGCACAGCGCCCGTCACTAATCCGGCTCCATCCGTCACCACATGGCAAGTCTGCAATGTTGGAACATATTCGCAGGATCTGTGGGAACACAAGTGTTTAAAGAACGTGTTTCTTGGGTATCAGTTCAATAATGTGTTGGTCATGATGTGGTTCTTACCCTCCACTTGGGCTGTCACGGTGCCCACTGACAGCAGGACAGCAGCTACCACAGAAAGACGCATGGTTCACTAGTCTTCACTGGTTCTTTACCAGCTACAGGCACTTCCTGGAGACATGTTTCACATTTTAACCAACGGACTATTGTTTCTGTGTCTTTGAGGATTTTGTAGATCGATGTTGATTTTATCTGATGCAGTCAGGGGAGTCCCCCAGGGATCAATTGTCGGACCCCTGTTGTTCAGTGTGTACATGCTGCCACAAAGACCTTTGGTTCAGTGGTGTAAACGTGGTGATGACACACATCTATACACTTCTCATCTGGAATCACTGTCCCTGATAAAAGATCAGCTCAACATTTCTTGATGAGATTCTGATGTGAAGATCGACACGGTTCAGGGAATATGTTGTTATGTTAGCGTAGCACGAAGAAGGGAAGCGGCTAGTCTGTCTCTGGCCTACAAGTACATCAAAGCTTGCAAATAAGTATGCTGTGACACACGTAACCCCCTTCAAACATTTTGAAAATGAATATAGATAGCAGAGCGAACTATCCTCCACATGTTAGCATGCTGATATGTAATTCAGTCATCTACCTAAGACCTCAGGTTGTTGCCCTGTTTCTGATCTCCTAAAATGGACAGAAGACGAAGAAGCTCACCACAGATGTGTTCTGGTTCCTCGTTGCTCCTCGTTCTGATAAAGTGTCTCTTCCTCTCACTCCAAACTCTCCGTTTGGTGCCCTGTGGACATGTCGGCGTTCTGCCAATGTCACCAAATGGAACATTTTCATAAAATTAACAAACATGATCACTCCCACTCTTGTGGAAGTTGTCCGTGAGAAAAGATGGGTTGCTGTTTTATCCTCCAGCAATCTAGGAACAGGCTGACATGCAGTTTGCTATACTAGCAGGGTAACGCCTCACCACTGTGTTTGTTTCTATGTTGGACCTGATCCAGTTCGGGGTCTCTGATCCAGGTGTGGCTCTACAAAGTGACCCTCTTTTCTTAACAGAGTCCGTCTCTCTTTGCTAAAGATTATCAAATCTGCAGCGTTCAGATGAGTGATGTCGCCTCTGGAGTAGAAACAGTGCAAATGTTTGATGAACGTTTGAATGTTTTAAATAAATGAATATGTAAGGAGGACATTCAGTGCTACGAGGCAGTTCACACCAAAGAGAACCATTAAAGTTTGCTTTGACAACACTGAAATGATAATGAACAAACTTAGGGTTTTGTGATTAATTTAGTCTCTGGGTTTACTGAAGTCAGCTGGTTGCTATTTACAACGTTTACTTGTAATAAACTTTAAAGACTCTCATCAATATAATTGATGACAACTTTGTTGTGGTGAGCAAAAACCGCACAGGGATGTTAAATGATCAATATAAGATAAAACAAAAGTCTAAAAATGCAACAAGGAAAATAGACCGAAACATGACAAAGACAAAAAATAACAAGCGAAAGAGAACAAGAAAGAAGGAAGAGCACCAAAAAGAAGAGTGAGGAAAACAAGAACCTTTTTAATCAGGTCTTAATTTTGAAGGCACTTCAATGTGATTTGCACCAGCTGAGCTGGAAATGTGAGTTATCTGTTATTTTAAGACTTAAAGTAATAGGTAACTCCCATAGAGAGTGGTGTTGTCAACTCCCTTGTAACTCTGAATGGCAGAACAGCGACAAGAGAAAGGAATTTACTGAATGAATGTTCAAATTACCAGGAATTATCAGGAAACCATGCTGGCATGTAAGATTACTCTATTTTAAAAGTTTTGTATTGGAATCTGTTATTTGGTGCCACCTAGTGGTGGCAGAAAATAACTGGCTACACGAGGAGGTGAACTCAGTGTTTCAGGAAGTTATTTATTCCTCCTTGGGCTAATAGAGGGAGCATCAGTTAAACCAGAGGTCCTCAACGTTTTCAGGCCAAGAACCCACAAGTCCTACAGAGACCCAATGGAGGGACCCCCAAGGCCTATAGAGACCTGGTGGAGGGACCCCCAAGGCCTATAGTGACCCGGTGGAGGGACCCCCAAGGCCTATAGTGACCCGGTGGAGGGACCCCAAAAGCTTATAGTGACCGGGTGGAGGGACCCACAAGGCCTATAGAGACCCGATGGAGGGACCCCCAAGGCTGATAGTGACCCGCTGGAGGGACCCCCAAGGCCTATAGAGAACCGGTGGAGGGATCCCCAAGGCCTATAGAGAACCGGTGGAGGGACCCCCAAGGCTTATAGTGACCCAGTGGAAGGAACCCCAAGGCCTATAGAGAACCGGTGGAGGGACCCCCAAGGCTTATAGTGACCCGGTGGAGGGACCCCCTATTACATATCATATAAAACTTTGCTCCCTATTAAACCGGGCCAATAATAATAATGTGTAGTGCAGCCGATAGTGCTATGTAATGATGTATGTATATTGACCCTTAAAAAGTCCGTCTCTGTCAAGATGAAGTCTGCTGAGCTCAGTTTGGGTGAGTGACATCGCCTCTGGAATAGAAACTGTTCAAATATCTAACACACACATTAAGTGCTATCTAATTCAATATGTAAGTATGACAATCATAGCTAGAAGGCACAATGAGAACCATCAAAACTAGTTTGCTTTGGCAGCACTAGATACTTAAAGTCAAAGGGAGGGGACGGCGAATACCATTCTGCATGAGTGATGAGTTCATTGAGTTTACTGAGTCTGTACATTTACAAGCAGATGCCCAGATACGGACACAGGAAAGACTAAATACACAAGAAATGAATGAGACAACCAGACACAGGTGGGCAGACATGAGGGCAGGCTAAAAACTGATTGACCATATTTGGAGTGTTGATGGAGCAGCTACAATGTTAGCATAGCCTACCACCCCTCAACCAGACTCCATTCAGAAAACAAGCATTTAAAAAGATGTTTGCTTGTCGTCTTGCAGACAGACCTCATAAACCACGACTTCAGACTTTTTACAAATTGCCGTCATCATGTAGCCGCTGGGGCTGCACAGTGGTGAAGTGGGTAGCACTGTCGCCTCACAGCAAGAGGGTCCTGGGTTTGATTCCCGGGTTGGGCCCGGTTCCTTCTGTGTGGAGTTTGCATGTTCTCTCCGTGTAAGCGTGGGTTTTCTCCAGGTTCTCCGGCTTCTCCCACAGTCCAAAGACATGTAGGAAGGGGATAGGTTCATTGATGACTCTAAATGTCCCTCAGGTGTGAATGTGAGCGTGAATGGTTGTTTGTCTCTACATGTTGGCCCTGTGATGGAATGGCGACTTGTCCAGGGTGCACCCTGCCTTCGCCCAATAACAACTAGGATCGGCTCCAGCCCCCGTCTAAAGCCGATCTAAAGCGGTAGACAATGGATGGATGTAGCCACTGCTCCTTTGCGTTGAAAGGAGACGGTTGAGGTGGTTCGGGCATCTGGTACGAATGTCCCCTGGGCGCCTCCCTAGGGAGGTGTTTCAGGTGCGACCAGCCGAGAGGAGGCCACGGGAAGACCCAGGACTAGGTGGAGAGACTATATCTCCACCCTGGCCTGGGGACGCCTCGGGATCCCCCAGTCAGAGTTGGCTGATGTGGCCCTGGAAAGGGAAGTTTCGGGTCGCCTGTTGAAGCTGCTACCCCCGCGACCCGACACCAGATAAGCGGTTGATGATGAGAGATGAGTGATGTAGTTACTTCTGCATCCTTCTTATCTGGTTATTTATTTCGGCCATGATTGATGAAACCTTGTCAGTGTCTACATGCAAATAAACGGTAACGCAGCTAAACACAAATGCTTCGGCAAATAAACACAACTGATCCTGCATTCAAACTCATGCATGTAATGCAAGAGGAAAGTTTCGCTACTCGAAATACTTTTCTTTCACACACCTTCAAGAAGAGTCAGTTGCATGAGCATACTTTCTCCCTGTGTTTATTCTCATGATCAAACATAATAAAACAAGACATTTGTTGATATTGGCAGAAGATTCAAATGTCCACAGGTCATGAGTTGGAAGTTTAAAAGTGGGTGGTAGTGCCTTCTGACAATCTGACGGAGGAGCAACGAGAATCCTGAACACATCTGTGGTGAGCCTCGTCTTCTTCTTCTCTCTCTGTTTCAGGAGATCAGAAACAGGACAACGAGCTGAGGTCTTCGGGGGTCGATGACTGAATTACAGTAAGATGATGGAGCTGATGTGTAACTGATTCCCGAGGGATGAATGAAGTGTACTTCTGATTCTTTTCAGATCATATCTCATAGTCGGAGCACTAAGACTTAGTGAGGCCTGAGCCATGCATCCAGCTGTGGTAACTACGGTCCTGCTGTTGGTGGGCATCCTGAACACAGCAACAGCCGATCTCAGCAGTAAGTACCACATCATCAACCAACACATCACCACAACCAAAACCTTGTCATTAACGCACATGTTCTCCCACAGCCGACAAACTTACTTGGATATGTGAGAATATGTACAGAGGGGCAGAATGTGGTGACGGATGGATGCGCATTGATCCGGGTCGCTGTGTCAAATACTTCCCGGAGGAAAAGACTTTCGCTGAGGCAAAGGTCAGAAACAGAAAATAAATCTATCCTCATTGATTTTATGTTATGATAAAGTCCTGGTGAAGACTAACACTTCCAATCACATCCATTGTGATTTCAGGAATCCTGCGAAGAGATAGAGAGTGAACTGGTCTCAGTCCACGATCTCGTCCAGATGACAGCAGCGCTTTGCAACAGCCTGCATGCCAGCAGTGATCGCCAGGATTTTTGGATTGGGACAATAAGATCAGGGGTAAGCAGTGAAAAACCTCATTGTGATCAGAAATCAGACAGCCTGGCTGGTCAGTGAACTGACCGATGGATGATTGTGAGGAAAGACCCTCATGGACGATACATAGAGGAGTATGTGGGTCACATGTCACCACTGATTCTCCACTTTGTGTTTTTCAGGATGACTTCGTAAACATCGATGGAACTGAATTTGACTTCAGCGAATGGTACGAATATCAGCCAGACAACTTTCAAGGAGCAGAGAACTGCGTCGAGGTGAATCACAAAGGTAAGGAAATATGGAGGTTGCACTTCTAAGAATGGGTGGAAGCAAAACATTTACAATGGAGTTTGAGAAAAATCTGAAAGAGGGAATAATTCAAACGTGATGCAAAGAACAACGGGTATCACAAGCAGCCAGTCATGCTGACAGATTCATTCCTAAGTTGTATGTGCCTGATATGACATGATTGAGCACATGGGTGTCGGTGTTGTATGAGGGTAGGACAAGTCCCATCCACTTTGTAAAATCATTACTTTGGACCATTCCCCTTCTATCAAAAGTCAGCGTATCCAGCACTATTTTCAGTTTCAGTCCCTTGTAAGGGGAACTGGTCCTCCACATGGATTCCCCTTAAAATGTCCCGGCCACATATTTTCTATCTGTATATGAAAGACGTTGCTCATAGTGACGAACCTACAGGGAATGATTACACAATTCTGCAGCCCCCTCAGGTCTACGCAGCAAACAGCAGACACACACAGTTAGAAGGAACTAAAGCAGCTGACAACAGAGTGAATGTTGGACTTACACCAGGTGACCACACGACCAATGGGATGTTTTCTCTTCTATGTTCTCCAGACTGGGGATTGTGGAACGACGACAACTGCGATGACAAGAATAGCTTCATGTGCGCTAAGGTCATGTGATCGTCACCAGCTGGTGTTTGGTTTTCATTCTAAATCGGTGTCGCCATCTACAGACGATCAGCTGTGCTGCAGGTGGACCCGTGTGTTTAATGATTACCGCTGCAAACACAAGCTCTTACATTTACTGCAATAAACGCTTCAGCATTCATGTTCCTGAGTCCCGTCTTACTTGTTCATGGTTGGTTGTATGAGAGTAGAAAGCTGAAACATAATTGTGGCAGTTCTGCAACACATTTCATGGTGAGAGCATTATCGGTGCAATAACCTCTAACGTCCAGATTCAGAGCATATCAATGATTGAGGGATTGCATCTACACAGCTCTCAACATGGCCACGGCTGACTCGGGGGGCTAACAGTGTTAACCTGAGTGGGTCCTTTTTTTTGTTGCCAAAAATGTACTTGAACAAAAGAAAGAAACCTTCTGGTACTGACCAAGTATAGATTATAGAAGCTTTAAACTTCAAATTTGTTATCCTGTTGGTCACATACATCTTGACCTGAAACAACACATCCCACACTTTAGATTGTGGTTTAGAAATGCCATCGGCAGGTGGCGGAGAGGTTCGAGCGCATGCCATGTATGCATGTACAATATGCAGCTTACCCTGGTTCCTATCCCGGCCGGAGGTCCTTAGCTGCATGTCACATCCCCCTGACTTTCCTGTCTGTCCATTGCTAATAAAGGCATCTATGCCTGACAAAGTCTTTAAAAAGAAATACCATTAATTTGGCAAAGAAAATGTAATGTGTACAATATTATAAGAACTTTTTGAGATAAAGCAACACAGAACTATATACATTTATGACACACCAGCTTCTTTTAATGCTTGAGCCTTTTATTCTTGCATTTTCTTTGCCAAAAGCATAGAAAATGCTAACATGCATGGTGCTGCATGAAGCTAACGGTGCAGCATGGTCGTGTTCATCAGAAATCTTGGCGAGTACAAGGAAGGTCAAGAAGACTTACCTCGAGAGGTTTGAGCAATGGATGATCGTAAACGAAGTGGAGGAAGGTTAACAGGCCAACGTTTTCCTGTCTGTAATAGGTGCAGAAGCCTATGGACTGTTAAAAAAACCTCTGCATACCAGATAATCCAGGTGGCCTCGCATATGAAGTGCTGAGCACACAACTCAACGATCGATTTTAAGGTTCTTTTACTAGTTTTTAAATGTCTTAACGGTCTCGGGCCTTCTTATTTATCTGCACAAATTTTACCCTATCAACCCTCGCGGACCCTGAGGTCCTCCGGTGCTGGCCTTTTAACCATACCACAAGTCAGAACCAAAACACACGGAGAGGCGGCATTCAGTTACTATGGCCCCTGATTGTGGAACAGCCTGCCTGAGAACCTCAGGGCCGCAGAGAATGTTGATGTTTTTAAAAAGAGGCTCAAGACCCACCTTTTTAATCAGGCTTTTAACTGACATGTTTTCTAATTTCTTTTATGCTTCTTACATGTTTTATTATTGTTCTATTTTATATTATTTATTTTAGCTTATCCTGTTTTACTGTTTTATAAATTTTATTTATTTTTATTGTTTTATTTATTGGGTCAATTTTATTTAATTTTATACATTTTGATACATTTGACTGATTTTATTGTTTTTATTCCCTCAGTTTTTAGCTTCTACCTTGTATATTATTTTGCTGTTTTAGCCCCTCGGTTTTCCAGTGTTTCCTCCTGGGGGTCTACCACACCAGGAGTTGTTTCTGGTCCACCGTTGGGGGTGCTGTCCCGTGGACAGCCCTGGCCCGGGTGGCTGGAGAGCTCTACACCATGGTGTGGAGCCTCCTGTCTGCCTAGGCTGGGGTGGTCCCCGGCCCGGGTGGCTGGAGAGCTCTACACCGTGGTGTGGAGCCTCCTGTCTGCCTGGGTTGGGGTGGTCCCCGGCCCGGGTGGCTGGAGAGCTCTACACCGTGGTGTGGAGCCTCCTGTCTGCCTGGGTTGGGGTGGTCCCCGGCCCGGGTGGCTGGAGAGCTCTACACCGTGGTGTGGAGCCTCCTGTCTGCCTGGGTTGGGGTGGTCCCCGGCCCGGGTGGCTGGAGAGCTCTACACCGTGGTGTGGAGCCTCCTGTCTGCCTGGGTTGGGGTGGTCCCTGTGGCGACGCCCCCTGCAGTCATGGACCATGATTCCTCTCGGTGTTCTTCCTCACCTCAGATCTCGGTGCCCAGCCATGTCTCCTCAGCAACAGCTAGTGTATGTGTGTGGGTGTGTGTGGGTGTGTGTATGTTTGTGTGTGTGGGTGTGTATGTCTGTGCATATGGCTATGTGTGTGTGTGTGAGTGTGTATGTCTCTGTGTATCTCTGTGTGTATATTTGTGGGGGTGGGAGGCTTGGGTTTCATGGTGTTCTTTGTTGTTTATATCTTTTTTCGTTTTTGTTTTGTTCGCTTTTATTTTCTGTGAGGCACTTTGTGCTACTTTTAAGAATGAAAATGGTCATATAAATAAAGTTTGATTTGATTTGATTTGAACTATCATCCCATTACAAGCCCAAGCCGCTAGTTATCGTGGAAATATTTAAATTCCAAAAAAGGAATCAGCAAGAAAATGAGTCCGTGTCGGATTATGTTGTAGCGTTAAAGCAGCTATCCACACATTGTGAATTTGGTCCCCATTTAGACGAAGCACTGAGGGACAGATTTCTTAGTGGATTGAAGGTGGAGGCTACTCAGTGAAAGTTGCTTACTGAACAAAATCTGACATTTGCAAAAGCATCTGATTGTCTTTATCAATGGAAATGGCATCGAAGAATACATTGGAGTTTGCCAGCAAAATGAAAGGACCTGCCACGGTGAATAGGATGGACAAGAGGAGGACAAAGGGTGTGTGGAAAAGCAAGCCAGCCAACAGGGAGTGGAAAAGCAAAGTCCCAAGTGATCATTCCAGACCACAGAGGACAGAAAATCACCAGCTCTGTTACAGATGTGGCGGTAGAAATCATACAGTGCAAGTATGTAGTTACAAAACAGAGACATGCCAAAAGGGTTCAAAGGTAGGACACATAGCAAGGATAGGTAAAACTAAACAGGGACATACACAGTATGTGGCTGAAAATAGCAGTCCAAATGAGTCAGCAGGAAATGGAGATGATGAACTGTTTGGGTCATATCCCTTGAATGCTTTGTATCCCACATATATTGTTGGAAATGGGAAAAAGGAAATTACAGTAAATGTCCAATTAGAAGGAACTCTAGAGATGCAGCTTGACACAGGAGCTGCTGTAACACTTGTTTCTGAAATAGTGTATGAGAAACATCTCTCTCATCTGCCACTGAAAGGAAGTAAAGTGCTCTGTCAGCCTTTTCCGGTGAGAACATTCCCTTGATGGGACAAGAGATTGTCAGTGAGAAATATGGGAACCAGAGCGGAGCTTTACCTCTAGTGATCATTAAGGGTGACAGACCAGCCTTCCTTGGCCATAACTGGCTCACAAACATCAAACTAGACTGGACAAGGAGGCTTTCTCCATAATATTTGGCGTGACCAATTTTTCAGAAATACTTGTATGGCCGCAAGTTCAGTTTAATAACTGACCACAAGCCCCTCCTTGCCATTTTGGGATCCAAGTCTGAAATACCCAGACTAGCCGCCTTGCACATGCTGCGATGGGCACTGAGACTGATGGCTTATGAATACAGTATAGAATACAGAACGTCAGCAGAGAATGCAAACGTAGATGCATTATCTAGACTGCAGGCAACAGAGATTGCACAGAGTACTCTCAAGGACCCAGACCTGTCCAAGGTACTGGAGCTGACTCAGTCCGGATGTCCGAGTCATATCAAGGGTGAGAGACTGAAACCATACTTCACCAGAAAGAATGAACTGTCTGTAGAACAAGGATGAATTCTGTGGAGAATTCGAGTTATCATTCCAGCAGCACACAGAGAGTGACTACTGCATGATCTACACCAAGGGCACCCTGGAGGGTGCAAGATGAAGGCCTTGGCCAGGAGCTGCTTGTGGTGGCCCCAGCTAGACAGAGAAATAGAACATGCAGTACAGCAATGTGATGCATGTCAGAGTGTGAGGAAACTACCAGCAGCAGCATCACTACACTGCTGGCAGTGGCCGACTAGGGTGTGGCAGAGGATACATATTGACTTTGCAGAGAAGGATCAACACCACTTCTTAGAATTAGTGGACAGTGATTCAAAATGGCTCAAGGTTATTCCAATGACAATCACCACAGCCGCCAAAACAATTGAGGTGTTGAGGAACATGTTTTCTTCCTACGGTGTCCTTGAGGAGATTATTTCTGACAACAGTACTCAATTTATGTCACAGGAGTACAAGACATTCCTGTGAAGTAACGGCATAAAGCAGACTTTGGTACCAGCCTACCATCCTGTGTCTAATGGTGCTGCAGAGCGAGCAGTTCAGACAGTGAAAGCATCACTGCTGAAACAATGCTCGATGAAAGGAAACAAAAGGTCACTATAACGATGCAGCATAGGCTAGCCAACTTCCTGATGTCATACAGGAGCACACCACACAGCTGAACTGTTCCTCAAACGTCAGATCAGGACCAGGTTCAGCTTACTGAAACCAGAGCTTGCTCGAGTGGTGGAAGACAAACAACAAAAACAGAAAGGCTACCATGATCAAACCGCCTCCAAGCTGAGACATCTGTCTGAGGGTGACTCAGTCCTGATCCGAAACTTCGTGGAGGAAAGGAGAGGTGGAAGAAAGGAACAGAGGAAAAGAGACTCGGACCAGTCACCTACCTGGTGTGGAACGGAGTGAGCCCACACTTAGTCCACATCGACCATCTGCTGTACAACCGACCGTCCAGTCTAGAGACATCAGAGTTTCCAGATGAGCAGTTGGACGCCACCAACAACTTCCCTGCAGTGGTTCATGCGGACTTGGGGCTGAAAGGCACACCTGGAGCAGTAGGTGGTAGCCCGTACTCACCTGAAGCAACACCGTTGCTGGCTAAAGAGACACTTGCTCAGTGGCCTGTGACAAGGTAGTGACACCTGCCAACCGAGCAGCCAGTTCCCCAGAGGTGCTGGGGTGCAGGTACTCTTTGAGAGAAAGAGTACCTCCTAAAGGATTGACCTTGTGACCCTATGGAACATTGTTCCTAAAGCAAAAGAGTCCCTGTTTATACAATAATGTGAAAAAGAGTTCCTGAGACTGAAATGTAAATGAGCAATTATGGGTTTAATGGTTTGTGTCAGCAGTAATGATTAAGCTACAATTTTAAAGGAAAGTAAGAAATTTACTGTAGCAAATGTTTACAAATACCATTTTTTTAGTTATGAGTTGTTACCTCTGTTATTGTTTTATTCGCTTTTGTTTAATCCCTAGTTAATCAATAAATAACCTTATAGCATTGAGTCGTTGTCCGTGGATATTTCTTCTGTGCAGAATAAAAAGATCCCTATTTCAAGAACTTATGATCTAAGGAAATGAGACTGATTTATTAAATGATAATGATTGATTGTTAATTAATTTATAAGTGGTCATTAGAGTCATTAACGTGAATTCTATAAAGTTTTGGCTGACCAACAGATGGTGCCCCTTTTACGAGAGCAGGTATTGAAATTGTAGATTAATATACATTGATATACATATTTTAATATCGTAGTTTCCTTACATACAGTTTACGTAGGTACCATTAGGTATTAACCCTTATCTTCCTACACAGTGACACCTGCCAACCGAGCAGCCAGTTCCCCAGAGGTTCTGGGGCGCAGGTACCTCCTAAAGGACTGACCTTGTGACCCTGTGGAACATTGCTCCTAAAGCAAAAGAGTTCCTGTTTATACAAACATGTGAAAAAGAGGTCCTGAGACTGAAATGTAAAAGGGCAATTATGGGTTTAATGGTTTGTGTCAGCAGTAATGATTTAGCTACAATTTTAAAGGAAAGTAAGAAATTTACCGTAGCAAATGTTTTTTTTAAGTTATGAGTTGTTTATTAATGGAACTTCATAGTCTAACTGGAAGGGGTGTAGTATATTCATACTATAACTGCCTTGCTGAGCAATGTGATATCATTTGTAGTTAAACACCGCCATCTAGTGGTTACTTAGTTATACTGCAATGACCGGATGTTGACTGTGCTTTGGTCGTCTGAGAGTTGCAATAAAGGAGTGCAGACATGTACAAGTTGGTCTCTGTGTTCCTTTAGTGTTATGGATATATTAGCAGTGTCATTTTAGTACAAAGTTATTACAGGATGGACAGAACGTACAGCTGTTTCCACCATAAAGGATGTCTTTTAACTCCCTGACCCAGGTGTGGCTCCACAGAGAGCAGAGGTGACCCTCTTTTATTTTCAGACTGCCCATTAAAAAGTCTGTATCTGTCAAGATAAAGTCTGCACAGCTCAGTTTGGGTGAGTGACATCGCTTCTGGAGTACAAACTGTTCAAATATCTAACACTTTAAGTGCTATCTAATTCAATACGTCGTATGATATCACAGCTAGAAGGCATCAATGAGAACCATCAAAGCTAGTTTGCTTTGGTAGCACTGGATAATTAAAGTCAAAGGGAGGTGACGGCAAATACCATTCTGCATGAGCGATGAGTTCATTGAGTTTACTGAGTCTGTACATTTACAAGCAGATGCCCCGATACGGACACAGGAAAGACTAAATACACAAGAAATGAATGAGACAACCAGACACGGGTGGGCAGACATGAGGGCAGGCTGAAAACTGATCGACCTTATTTGGAGTGTTGATGGAGCAGCTACAATGTTAGCATAGCCTAGCACCCATCAACCAGACTCCATTCAGAAAACAAGCATTTAAAAAGAACAGGGTCATAAACCACAACTTCAGACTTTTTACAAATTGCCGTCATCATCTAGTTACTTCTGCATCTTTCTTATCTGTTTATTTATTTCAGCCATGATGGATGAAACCTTGTCGATGTCTACATGCAAAAAACAGTAAGGCAACATAACACAAATCCATCCATTCATCGTCTACCGCTTATCCTGTTTTCAGGGGGCTGGAGCCGATCCCAGCTATCATTGGGCAAAGGCAGGGTACACATGGACAGGTTGCCAGTCCATCACAGGGCTGCTCAGGAACACTGCGAAGAGATAGAGAGTGAACTGGTCTCAGTCCACGATGTCATCCAGATGACAGAAGTGCTTTGCACCAGCCTGCGTGCCAGCAGTGATCGCCAGGATCTTTGGATTGGATGCGTAAAATCAGGGGTAAGCAGTGAAACACCTCGTTGTGATCAGAGATCAGACAGCCTGGCTGGTTAGTGAACTGTTTGCTTTTGAAAATAAAATAAAAACCAAAAAACGCAACACAAGTTCTTGTTTCTACGGGACACCAACATCACTCTCTCACCCCTCTCTCTCTCCTTCCGCTCTCTCAACCCTCTCTCCCCCCCTTTCTCTCTCTCTATCTGCTCCCCCCCTCTCTCTCTCTAGCTGTCTGTCTCGCCCATGTCTCCCCTTTCTCTCTATCTATCTGCTCCCCCCCTCTCTCTCTTTCTCTCTAGCTGTCTGTCTCACCCATGTCTCCCCGTCTCTCTCTGTCTCCCCCTCTCTCTATCTGCTCCCCCCTCTCTCTCTCTAGCTGTCTGTCTCACCCATGTCTCCCCGTCTCTCTCTGTCTCCCCCTCTCTCTATCTGCTCCCCCCTCTCTCTCTCTAGCTGTCTGTCTCACCCATGTCTCCCCCTTTCTCCTTCTCTATCTGCTCCCCCTCTCTCTCTCTAGCTGTCTGTCTCACCCATGTCTCCCCTCTCTCTCTCTCTAGCTGTCTGTCTCACCCATGTCTCCCTTTTCTCTCTCTCTATCTGCTCCCCCCTCTCTCTCTCTAGCTGTCTGTCTCACCCATGTCTCCCCCCTCTCTCTCTCTAGCTGTCTGTCTCACCCATGTCTCCCCCTTTCTCTCTCTCTATCTGCTCCCCCTCTCTCTCTCTAGCTGTCTGTCTCACCCATGTCTCCCCTCTCTCTCTCTCTCTAGCTGTCTGTCTCACCCATGTCTCCCCTCTCTCTCTCTCTAGCTGTCTGTCTCACCCATGTCTCCCCCCTCTCTCTCTCTAGCTGTCTGCCTCACCCATGTCTCCCCTTTTCTCTCTCTCTATCTGCTCCCCCTCTCTCTCTCTAGCTGTCTGTCTCACCCATGTCTCCCCCCTCTCTCTCTCTAGCTGTCTGTCTCACCCATGTCTCCCCTCTCTCTCTGTCTCACACAGAGAGAGCAATGCTAATTAGTTCTTTAGCAACAAATATCAATACCTTGAACGTGTCTTTAAAATAAACACGTCCCTTTTGTTTAAACTGGTCTGAGAATAAACCTGTTCCGTCTTCCTCGAGACTTCTGGCCTACCTGAGCAGCAGGACAGCAGACAGGTCAGCAGGACGACAGGGAGACTCATCACCACGCTGTGAACCTCTCCCCACCTCAGTCAGCTCACCAGAGACGAACCAGTCCGACAGCAGACGACTCCGTTCATTACAACTTCCCAACTTCCGATGTGGCTCGAAACTCACGAGATGCGTTCATGGTCATTTGGAAAAGTCTGACATAAGGCCGTAGTGATGTAAGAAGCTGTGGCTAAATAATAATAATAATATAAAAGTATAAATACATAATACATTCTTAAGTTAGGAGTTTTTTGCAATATTGAATTTCATAGGATTGCAATAACAAGCAAAAATAATCGTTTCTGAGAACATTCATTATAATAACAATATGGACTCATCAGCTCTTCGGTAATGTAAACTGTGCAACCACAAAGGCACACTACATCATGTATAATCTTCCAAAACAATTTTTTTTTAACAATGTTCTGATTTTTATCTCACAACCACAAAGGTGGTTTGAGACAGAACTTCTACAAGGATCTGTAATATTTCTCCTCTGATATGGATTAACATGAACGTAAATGAGACAAGACGCTGGAACGTGAATGCTGAAGCATTTTATTTAAGAGCTTATGTTAAACAGAGTCCTCCTGCAGCACTGCTGATCGCCAGTAGATGGTGACACTAATTGAGAAATGCAAACGGGACGATCAAATAATACATTTTATTTCATAGGCGCCTTTCTGTCACTCAAGGTCACCTTACAGTAAATAAAAGACAATGTACAGTTCACAATAGAATAAGATAAGTTAAAAAATAAAATAAAATTGAAGTAATGAAGTAAAATAAAATAAAATAAAAAGAAGCCACAAAAGTACACAAGAGTACAAACAGTTAAAAAAAAATGGACAGGAAGCTCGGTTAGAGGGAAAAGGCAATCTTAAACAGGTGTGTTTTGAGTCGGGACTTGAAATGTGAAAATGTACTGATGTTCCTTATTTCGGGTGGCAGAGAGTTCCAGAGCCGGGGAGCAGAGCGGCTGAAAGTTCTGCTCCCCATGGTGGTAAGACGGACCGGGGGGACAGAATGGAGGAGGATGAACGGAGTGTGCGAGAGGGGATGGCAATATGAAGAAGATTGGAAAGATATGGGGGGGCAAGATTGTGAATGGCCTTGAATGTTAACAGGAGGATTTCGTAGTCAAAATGTCAAATGTCCTTGGCACACACAAAGTGATTCCGATCCTTGCAGTTGTCATCGTTCCAGTATCCCACATCTGGAGGACATATGACAGTAAAAACATCACATTAGTGGTTAGGAAACGTATCTTCAGTGGTTCCTTAAACACATTCTTAGAAGTACGACCTCTGTGGTTGGACTCGACGCAGTTCTCTTCTCCACTAAAGTTGTCTGGCTGACCTGGATACCATCTATCGTAGGTGAATTCAGATCCATCAACGTTTATGAACGCATCCTGAAAAACACAAAGTAGAGGAACAGCGGTGACATGTGACCCATCAGGGTCTTTCCTCACATTCATCCATCGGTCAGTTCACTAACCAGCCAGGCAGTCTGATCTCTGATCACAACGAGGCGTTCACTGCTTACCTCAAATTTTATAACTCCGATCCACATATCCTCAAATCTAGATTTTCCTCTGTGGGTCAAACAGAGCACACTCTTCATCTCTTCTTCTTTGTGGATTGAAACCAGATCGGCATCGAGGTAGAAGCAGCAATCCTTCAGAAATGCGACACGGTAGATACAGGTACATTTGCTATAATTATTTTTCGACAGCCTGTGTGTAAATTTGCGTCACCTGCGCCTCATAGAAAGCCATGTCAGCCTCAAAGTATTTAGCACAGCGCCCGTCACTAATCCGGCTCCATCCGTCACCACATGGCAAGTCTGCAATGTTGGAACATATTCGCAGGATCTGTGGGAACACAAGTGTTTAAAGAACGTGTTTCTTGGGTATCAGTTCAATAATGTGTTGGTCATGATGTGGTTCTTACCCTCCACTTGGGCTGTCACGGTGCCCACTGACAGCAGGACAGCAGCTACCACAGAAAGACGCATGGTTCACTAGTCTTCACTGGTTCTTTACCAGCTACAGGCACTTCCTGGAGACATGTTTCACATTTTAACCAACGGACTATTGTTTCTGTGTCTTTGAGGATTTTGTAGATCGATGTTGATTTTATCTGATGCAGTCAGGGGAGTCCCCCAGGGATCAATTGTCGGACCCCTGTTGTTCAGGGTGTACATGCTGCCACAAAGACCTTTGGTTCAGTAGTGTAAACGTGGTGATGACACACATCCATACACTTCTCATCTGGAATCACTGTCCCTGATAAAAGATCAGCTCAACATTTCTTGATGAGATTCTGATGTGAAGATCGACACGGTTCAGGGAATATGTTGTTATGTTAGCGTAGCACGAAGAAGGGAAGCGGCTAGTCTGTCTCTGGCCTACAAGTACATCAAAGCTTGCTAATAAGTATGCTGTGACACACGTAACCCCCATCAAACATTTTGAAAATGAATATAGATAGCAGAGCGAACTATCCTCCACATGTTAGCATGCTGATATGTAATTCAGTCATCTACCTAAGACCTCAGGTTGTTGCCCTGTTTCTGATCTCCTAAAACGGACAGAAGACGAAGAAGCTCACCACAGATGTGTTCTGGTTCGTCGTTGCTCCTCGTCCTGATAAAGTGTCTCTTCCTCTCACTCCAAAAACCCGTTTGGTGCCCTGTGGACATGTCGGCGTTCTGCCAATGTCACCAAATGGAACATTTTCATAAAATTAACAAACATGATCACTCCCACTCTTGTGGAAGTTGTCCGTGAGAAAAGATGGGTTGCTGTTTTATCCTCCAGCAATCTAGGAACAGGCTGACATGCAGTTTGCTATACTAGCAGGGTAACGCCTCACCACTGTGTTTGTTTCTATGTTGGACCTGATCCAGTTCGGGGTCTCTGATCCAGGTGTGGCTCTACAAAGTGACCCTCTTTTCTTAACAGAGTCCGTCTCTCGTTGCTAAAGATTATCAAATCTGCAGCGTTCAGATGAGTGATGTCGCCTCTGGAGTAGAAACAGTGCAAATGTTTGATGAACGTTTGAATGTTTTAAATAAATGAATATGTAAGGAGGACATTCAGTGCTACGAGGCAGTTCACACGGAAGAGAACCATTAAAGTTTGCTTTGACAACACTGAAATGATAATGAACAAACTTAGGGTCTTGTGATTAATTTAGTCTCTGGGTTTACTGAAGTCAGCTGGTTGCTATTTACCTTTACTTGTAATAAACTTCAAAGACTCTCGTCGATATTATTGATGACAACTTTGTTGTGGTGAGCAAAAACCGCACAGGGATGTTAAATGATCAATATAAGATAAAACAAAAGTCTAAAAATGCAACAAGGAAAATAGACCGAAACATGACAAAGACAAAAAAATAACAAGCGAAAGAGAACAAGAAAGAAGGAAGAGCACCAAAAAGAAGAGTGAGGAAAACAAGAACATTTTTAATCAGGTCTTAATTTTGAAGGCACTTCAATGTGATTTGCACCAGCTGAGCTGGAAATGTGAGTTACCTATTATTTTAAGACTTAAAGTTATAGGTAACTCCCATAAAGAGTGGTGTTGTCAACTCCCTTGTAACTCTGAATGGCAGAACAGCTACAAGAGAAAGGAATTTACTGAATGAATGAAAGGCCTATAGAGACCTGGTAGAGGGACCCCCAAGGCCTATAGTGACCCGGTGGAGGGATCCCAAAAGCTTATAGTGACCCGGTGGAGGGAACCTTGAGGCCTATAGAGACCCGGTGGAGGGACCCCCAAGGCCTATAGAGCCCCGGTGGAGGGACCCCCAAGGCCTATAGAGAACCGGTGAAGGGATCCCTAAGGCCTATAGAGAACCGGTGGAGGGACCCCCAAGGCTTATAGTGACCCAGTGGAAGGAACCCCAAGGCCTATAGAGAACCGGTGGAGGGACCCCCAAGGCTTATAGTGACCCGGTGGAGGGAGCCCCTATTACATATCATATAAAACTTTGCTCCCTATTAAACCGGGCCAATAATAATAATGTGTAGTGCAGCCGATAGTGCTATGTGATGATGTACGTATATTGACCCTAGAAAGTCTGTCTCTGTCAAGATGAAGTCTGCTGAGCTCAGTTTGGGTGAGTGACATCGCCTCTGGAATAGAAACTGTTCAAATATCTAACACACACATTAAGTGCTATCTAATTCAATATGTAAGTATGACAATCATAGCTAGAAGGCATCAATGAGAACCATCAAAACAAGTTTGCTTTGGCAGCACTGGATACTTAAAGTCAAAGGGAGGGGACGGCAAATACCATTCTGCATGAGTGATGAGTTCATTGAGTTTACTGAGTCTGTACATTTACAAGCAGATGACCTGATACGGACACAGGAAAGACTAAATACACAAGAAATGAATGAGACAACCAGACACAGGTGGGCAGACATGAGGGCAGGCTAAAAACTGATTGACCATATTTGGAGTGTTGATGGAGCAGCTACAATGTTAGCATAGCCTACCACCCCTCAACCAGACTCCATTCAGAAAACAAGCATTTAAAAAGATGTTTGCTTGTCGTCTTGCAGACAGACCTCATAAACCACGACTTCAGACTTTTTACAAATTGCCGTCATCATGTAGCTGCTGGGGCTGCACAGTGGTGAAGTGGGTAGCACTGTCGCCTCACAGCAAGAAGGTCCTGGGTTTGATTCCCGGGTTGGGCCCGGTTCCTTCTGTGTGGAGTTTGCATGTTCCCTCCGTGTAAGCGTGGATTCTCTCCGGGTTCTCCAGCTTCTCCCACAGTCCAAAGACATGTAGGAAGGGGATAGGTTCATTGATGACTCTAAATGTCCCTCAGGTGTGAATGTGAGCGTGAATGGTTGTTGGTCTCTACATGTTGGCCCTGTGATGGAATGGCGACCTGTCCAGTGTGCACCCTGCCTTCACCCAATAACAACTGGGATCAGCTCCAGCCCCCCCACGGTAGACAATGGATGGATGTAGCCACTGCTCCTTTGCGTTGAAAGGAGACAGTTGAGGTGGTTCGGGCATCTGGTACGAATGTCCCCTGGGCGCCTCCCTAGGGAGGTGTTTCAGGCGCGACCAGCTGGGAGGAGGCCACGGGAAGACCCAGGACTAGGTGGAGAGACTATATCTCCACCCTGGCCTGGGGACGCCTCGGGATCCCCCAGTCAGAGTTGGCTGATATGGCCCTGGAAAGGGAGGTTTGAGGTCGCCTGTTGAAGCTGCTACCCCCGCGACCCGACACCAGATAAGCGGTTGATGATGAGAGATGAGTGATGTAGTTACTTCTGCATCCTTCTTATCTGTTTATTTATTTCAGCCATGATGGATGAAACCTCGTAGGTGTCTACATGCAAATAAACGGTAACGCAGCTAAACACAAATGCTTCGGCAAATAAACACAACTGATCCTGCATTCAAACTCATGCGAGAAATGCAAGACAAAAGTTTGCTACTCAAAATACTTTTCTTTCACACACCTTCAAGAAGAGTCAGTTGCATTATCATGCTTTCTTCCTGTGTTTATTCTCATGATTAAACATAATAAAACAAGACATTTGTTGATATTGGCTGAAGATTCAAATGTCCACAGGTCATGAGTTGGAAGTTTAAAAGTGGGTGGTAGTGCCTTCTGACCATCTGACAGAGGAGCAACGAGAATCCTGAACACATCTGTGGTGAGCCTCGTCTTCTTCTTCTCTCTCTGTTTCAGGAGATCAGAAACAGGACAACGAGCTGAGGTCTTCGGGGTCGATGACTGAATTACAGTAAGATGATGGAGCTGATGTGTGACTGATTCCCGAGGGATGAATGAAGTGTACTTCTGATTCTTTTCAGATCATATCTCATAGTCGGAGCACTAAGACTTAGTGAGGCCTGAGCCATGCATCCAGCTGTGGTAACAACTGTCCTGCTGTTGGTGGGCATCCTAAACACCGCAACAGCCAATGTCAGCAGTAAGTACCACATCATCAACCAACACATCACCACAACCAAAACCTTGTCATTAACACACATGTTCTCCCACAGCCGAGGGACTTGCTTGGATATGTGAGAATATGTACAAAGGGCACGAATGTGGTGACGGATGGATGCGCATTGATCGGGGTCGCTGTATCAAATACTTCCCGGAGGAAAAGACTTTCGCTGAGGCAGCGGTAAGAAACAGAAAATATATCTATCCTATCCGATTTTATGTTGTGATAAAGTCCTGGTGAAGACTAACACTTCCAATCACATCCAATGTGATTTCAGGAATACTGCGAACAGATAGAAAGTAAACTGGTCTCAATCCACAATGCCGTCCAGATGACAGAAGCGATTTGCACCAGTCTGCATGCCAGCAGTGATCGCCAGGAGTTTTGGATTGGGGCCATAAGATCAGGGGTAAGCAGTGAAACACCTCATTGTGATCAGAGATAAGACAGCCTGGCTGGTGAGTGAACTGACCGATGGATGAATGTGAGGAAAGACCCTGATGGACGATACATAGAGGAGTATGTGGGTCACATGTCACCACTGATTCTCCACTTTGTGTTTTTCAGGATGACTTTGTAAACATCGATGGATCTGACCTTGAATTCAGCGAATGGTACGAAAATCAGCCAGACAACTTTCAAGGAGCAGAGAACTGCGTCGAGATGAACCACAAAGGCAAGGAAATATGGAGGTTGTACTTCTAAGAATGGGTGGAAGCAAAACATTTACAATGGAGTTTGAGAAAAATCTGAAAGAAGGAATAATTCAAACGTGATGCAAAGAACAACGGGTATCACAAGCAGCCAATCATGCTGACAGATTCATTTCTAAGTTGCATGTGCCTGATATGACATGATTGAGCACATGGGTGTCGGTGTTGTATGAGGGTAGGACAAGTCCCATCCACTTTGTAAAATCATTACTTTGGACCATTCCCCTTCTATCAAAAGTCAGCGTATCCAGCACTATTTTCAGTTTCAGTCCCTTGTAAGGGGAACTGGTCCTCAACATGGATTCCCCTTAAAATGTCCCGGCCACATCTTTTCTATCTGTATATGAAAGACGTTGCTCATAGTGACGAACCTACAGGGAATGATTACACAATTCTGAAGCCCCCTCAGGTCTACGCAGCAAACAGCAGACACACACAGTTAGAAGGAACTAAAGCAGCTGACAACAGAGTGAATGTTGGACTTACACCAGGTGAACACACGACCAATGGGATGTTTTCTCTTCTATGTTCTCCAGACTGGGGATGGTGGAACGACGACAACTGCGACGACAAGAATAGCTTCATGTGCGCTAAGGTCATGTGATCGTCGCCAGCTGGTGTTTGGTTTTCATTCTAAATCGGTGTCGCCATCTACAGACGATCAGCTGTGCTGCAGGTGGACCCGTGTGTTTAATGATTACCGCTGCAAACACAAGCTCTTACATTTACTGCAATAAACGCTTCAGCATTCATGTTCCCGAGTCCCGTCTTACTTGTTCATGGTTGGTTATATGAGACTAGAAAGCTGAAACATAATTGTGGCAGTTCTGCAACACATTTCATGGTGAGAGCATTATCGGTGCAATAACCTCTAACGTACAGATTCAGAGCATATCAGTGATTGGGGGATTGCCTCCACACAGCTCTCAACATGGCGACGGCTGACTAGCTAGCAGCTAATAGTGTTCACCTGAGTGGGTACATTTTTTGTTGCTGCCAAAAATGTACTCGAACAAAAGAACAAAACCTTCTGGTACTAACCAAGTATAGATTATAGAAGCTTTAAATGACAAATTTGTTTCTATTAATCGTCCAAATACTCCTTTTCTTAGTCATCAGTTATGTAATGTGGGGTTATCAGGCACATGATTGGCCGGCTACACTTAATGTATATATATATTTAAATTTAAAAAATGCATGCAACAGGAAGCCCTGTGTACATGGAGGATGATGTAGCATTCATGCTATTTCTTTTACTCTGTTGGTCACATACATCTTGACCTGAAACACCACATCCCACACTTAAGATTGTGGTAAAGAAATGCCATTCATTTGGCAAAGAAAGTGTAATGTGTACAAACTATTAGAGCTGTTTGAGATATAGCAACACAGAACACACATTTATGACACACCAGCTTCTTTTGATGCTCGAGCCTTTTATTCTTGCATTTTCTTTGCTAAAAGCATTCTTTTCATAACCCATTCTGTCTGCCCTTGTTAAAAGCACAAGGCCTCAGAGACAATCCGGCTCCTTTTATGTCACTTGTCGCTTCCTTCCTTAAGTAGCGTTACAGCGATAGAAACTAACAGTAAGAATAACAAGTGTATATGAAACCCTTCAGCCCGTATGCAAGTCTGATGGTGGAAGGACAGATTTGTTTAAAAGCGAATGCGTCTCCTCTGGTTGCGTTTTTACGGAAATCGTCAGAACTTCCTGACACAGACGGATGGCTTTTCAGTGTCACAGTAATAGTCATCCCAGCACTTCTGAGCTGCAAATACAAAAACAAGAAAGGTGAGCCTTCTGTGGAGAGTTTGCATTTTCTGATCATCAAGTGAGCTATCTGAGCACATCAGTCAGATAAAACTTAAATAATAAGACATTTCAAAACATGAGTATTTTTGTGGGATTGCTCCCCTCATCACTACCATCCCTCCTACATAAAGCATTATGTTGTTTTACCTCCATAATTCAATTGTAAACAATCCTGCCTGCCACTGTAGTTATTGGGCTCCCCAGGACACCAGCCAACGTAGTTGAAAGGTGTTCCATCACTCCAGAACCATTGGTTCTCCTGGAAGAAAGAATGGAAAATGAATATATTATGAAATTAAATGCTTAATAAGGGAAGAAAGAAAAGTGAGGCATTAAAGGCAAAAAAGGAATTAGATGTTTTAAAAATACAAGTAATAAAAAGAGAAATGGCGATTTTCAGGGCCAAAGTGGTAAAGGAACCGGAGAAACATATTATATGTATTGGATGTGTCACAATGATGTATAAGATACCTGTGCATCGGAACCTCCAACCCATGTGGGATCTTGCTGATGACTGGTGCTCAGTATCAGCCTCTGAATCTCGTGGTACTCCAGGACGTTGTGAATAGATGCAAGGTTTCCACCCAGGGACTGGCAGTTTTTCTACGGTGAGAGGGGCAACACCGAGTCAGCGTTTATGCAGACAAACTGGACTTGTGTCTTGAATCAGAGACAGCAGCGTTACCTCAGCTCGAGCCCAACTCAAGGGTTTTGGAAAGTAGAGGAAACAGCGCCCTCGGAACGGAGACCAACCGCCGGAACATGTCGACCTCTTGTCGAGACTTTCTGCTCAGAACAAACAGAGTTCTGTGGGTTAAAGTCTCCGTTTGTATGGTGTTTAAATTAGTGTATTAAATCCATTTATTTGGATTGTGTGAAGATGCTGAGTCATTATAAGATATGTGTCACTATATCACAATATAACAATGCACAATGCATTGCACACTATAATATAACTACATAATATAACACAATGCATGGTGAAATAACACAACATGACGCATAAAACATGCCACAAAGAACAGAAAGCACAATAAAACAAATAACACGATAAAAATACATGACATAATACAACATAAATCAGCAATAAAATAATATCAAAAGTTCTACAACACTCGCCTGATTGGTCAGTTTCGTGCGTTTCCTCTGGGAGAGCTAGAAGGGTTTGACACTGCAGTTATTGACCTGGGTTGTTCCAGTTAACTGGTCATAAATACATGTGGATCAGTTCCTACATGTCATACTCACCAGCAGCTCTAGCCAGAACCATCATGGCACTAACAAGTGCAGACACAGTCAGCAGCTTCATGGTGGGGATATGAGATGATGAATACCTGTATGTACTAACGTACGGTCAGTCCAGTGAAGGGAAGTGAAGGGAAGTCAGGAAATAGTGAAGTTTGAAACAAACCTGTAGCTTCAGCCGTCCTGGAAGAAGGTGGTGAAAAAGAGGGAGACGAGCTCTTAAGTAGAGTCTCTTATCTTATCATCTCTCAAGAAACAGGGAACTGGGGGTTGACACTGTAATGTTGCATGTGACCTTAAGTCAGAAAGAGTATGTAAGGTAGGCGGCAAGAGAGAAATAACTTTTTGATCCAGTGATAACTGTGTTATGAACAAGGAGAATGTTTCAAGTCCAGAAAGTCTCAGTTTATCGTAGCATCATTTAGTTTAGCGCTCAGTGAAAAACATATCTCCTCTCACACAACATGCATCACTCACACGGCCGTTAGCTTGTCTTTCTAGCTAGACAGCATCACAAATGTAATGTCATCTCAGGTGCAGATGCGACTTCCTAGACATGTAAACTTTAAATTGATAAATTTACAAACTTATAGTCCCTTGCCATTGACTACCTTACATGGTGATCTTCTGGTGGTCTCCAGAGAAAACACAAGCAAATATAGAAACCCGTTGAAGCCAATGACGAAGGGGTAAAACTGCAGTTCCTCAAATGTTTCTTGAGAAATCTGATGCATCAGAAATAATGTAATGAGATAGAATGGTAACTGATGAAATAATACCTTTACTTCTCTATTGAAGTTATCAGATGCTTCTACTTCCTCAGAATGTTCAGGGTGATGCCATTCCCAGGCTTTTTGTTATAGTGAGTCATCTGCAGCGTCATGTTGAAAAAACATTAAATTAAAAAATGTTTTTCACCAATACCATGTATTAAAACATCTGGCAACTTGCAGAAATGTATTGTCTGACCCTTACCATGGATCTATATGTCTCACAAAGAATACAATGAGTATGGATGAGTATGATATAATATAATATATGAGCAACATAAAGTTGTGATGCATTATTGCTGTCAGACTGGGGCAGATAAATAGGACTCAGATGCAGGTTGGCAACAGTAAAGACAGGTTTTATTTTCCGCAGTATTTCAGAAGAGAGAGTGACGATATAATAGGCTGTGATTCTCTAAATGTCCAAAGGACATTAAACTAAGACAGGACACAATCGAAAACAAAAAACACTCCCGCGGGAGGAAACGGGAAAACTTACTCTGATCTTTTAGAAAACGAAACTACGAAAACTTATCAAACCAAAATCACTACAGGAGGAAAAGCGCACAGGCTATAAACTTATCTGCTCTATTCTACGCTGAAAATCTACAAACAAAAAACGCTCCAACGGAGGAAAAGCAAACGCTATGAAATTAAACTGTCTAGAGAAAACAAAAGACTGACTCAAAATTAACAACAAAAAACAATCTTCTAAAGAGGAATACTGGACAGAAAACAAAACCCAACAATACTTAGCTTTTAGTCTCAACGAGAACATGGACAAGGCTGTGAACAAGGCTGGATGTACTCGACGTAGTGACGAAATACAACGAGGACAGGGGAAGACAAGAGCTGCATTTCAATAACGGTTTGAGTCGCCCTCGCTCACTTGCCCTCAGCACTTGCCCTCGGGGGAATCCCCGCCGCCATCTTAAGGGCTGTTCCAATTCCCTGAACAGCTGAAGTGAACTCCGTGAGATCGACCCTTGAGGGCTGAGTGATCGAGTGAACAACGATAGTCACTTCAGAGCTGTATATCACCCACAATGCATTGCAGTGGTGCACGAAAAATATGTCCATGCGGTGGCGATAATGAACCTCAAACACCATTGTCTGCTGTCTATTCACCACCAAGGTAGAAGAAGAAAGAAGAAAGTAGAAAATGAATTAAATTTAATTCATTTTCTTAAGTTGTGCAGTTAGACTGTCTGTTGCAGAGTCATGGCAGAGCCCACCGTTTACAAGTGTAAGTATATAAGCCGACGTATTGCCATCAAGCATAGAATACGTCTTTGTCTCAATGAAATGAGTCTCTGCATATTTTGTGTAATTTGGAATAGGCAGTATAGCGCTACTCCAACAATGTGTGGTTGATCCATGATTATCTGGGCTGTTAGTGAACGAGGGCAGGTGTGTTCCATTTACCCCTTTCACTCCCCCTCCGCCAACTTTCCCTCCGCCCTCCAAGTGGCCTCCGTGTGACGTCATAGCAAGGGCTGAGGGCGAGTGAGCGAGGGCGACTCAAACCGTTATTGAAACGCAGCTCTGGACTATTGCACATGAGGAGAGGGAGCACAGGTGGAAACAATCAGGGAATCAGGGGAGACGCCAGACTGGTGACACAAGAGGAAGGGCAAGTGACCTGAAACGAGAGGAGAGTTACTTTTCAAAATAAAACATGAAATTCACAAGACAAAACCCCAAGACAGGACATCCCTCACCGCGGTGTGACAATTGCTTGTAGATTTGGAGGTTCAACTTTCGTGGACTTCTTTAATGAATTGGTTCTACTAACCTTTATGAAACACTTTCCCAGTTTATTACATGTCCATTGCACCGTCCTTTCACAAAGTTCTCCATGTTTTTGGATACCAGCTGTTTGATGCAGCATTCAGCACACGTAATGATAAAGACCATCCAGAATTACAAACGTGTATATCTTCAATATAAGTCAATATCCCATTGAGGGGAATACAGCTTCCTTTTCATTCGAGATCACAGCAAACACTTCACAGCGATAGAAAACAGTGTTGACTTTGATGTAGTTGCTGTCTACCATTAGTGTTATAGGGCCCTAGTTTCTTGGCGCAGCGCAGGGCGGCGGAGGATGGCGGAGCCGGTGTAATGCAAGTTTCGACCCGCGCAGCCTTGCACACGGTCAGTTTGGCAGTTTGCCTACGCCAAGATGGGTGTGGTGGAGAAGCAGGGGGAGGCATCACAGATTCAGCTTGGCATAGCGGAAGTTTCGTGGTAAAAAGCCTCGCCGAGACTTCGCCGAAAGCCCGCCAGCTTCAACCTGGTCCACTCTCGGCGCAAGGAACAAATAAATTCCATTCATTCATGCGAATCACAGCTGGCGGAGTGGAAGTTTGGCTGACGGCGCACAGTGCTTACACGTCACCGAGACCTCACAGGCAGGTTTCCACAGTTCCAGGCACATTTACATGCAATAAATAATCACATCAAACACTATTTAATGCAACTAATTGAATCAACACGTGAATTTATATCTATATAGATTGTCCCGTCACATCTGACGTCAGATCAAAGGCGGATGGCACGCGTAACGGTAAACTCAGCCTCTCGGACCAAAACATCTCCCTCTCTCTCTCCTGTTTTTTATAATATCGGCATTGTTATTATTATAATACGCACGCACAGCGCGTGATGAGCGTGGTGGGAGCGGCGGCGCTGCTTCTGTCATCGGGTTGTCAAGTGACGGATCTTGCACTGAACCTCCCCTAACGCATTAAAGGTGAGGAGAGGAGCTCATTTGATTGGTGAAGATCTGAATCGGCTGTATTAATCCCAGTCCACGCCTCGTCTCCTCCTCGTCTCCCACTCACGCCTTCTTCTCCTCCCTCTTTCCCACTTGCGCCGGTGGGCGAGACAGGAGGAGTGCCTGCACGAGCCTGCACGGTGCACGAAACTTGCAAAGTCCAGGCAGACACACCCTGTCGGCGTGAGAGCTGACTGCGCCTGGTCTACGAAACTAGGGCCCATAGTCTCAGTCTTCCTATGCAACGTGATTTGGCATTGGTCATCCACCAGAGTGCGGCATCTTGCTCTTTTCTGGGCCTGGGCTTCTGCTACCTGACAGCTTTTTCTCCAAGTCTTGCAGCATGGAAAGTCTCCAGGGCCATCATTTATAAAACTGTGCGTAGGATCCTTACTAAAAGTGTACGTACGCCAAAAAGCCAAAGTTTGCGTGCGCCAAACAAAAATCTGATTTATAAAACTGTGCGCACGCAAGCTGTACGCAATGTTCCCTTTATAAATCACAGGATCACCTACCAGTGTGCGTACCTGAATCCCGCCCTGTACACGCCCACATTTTACTATGTTAATGAGCCGGCATGCAATCGTTTCCGTGTGGTGAATCACGGCGACAGGTCAGAAAAAAAGCGAAGAAACGTAACTTTTCAGAAACAAAGAAAGAGACACTTGTTTGGGAGGTGGAGGCCCGGACAATAATTTAATTTAGTGGTCACAGCAGCGGGATCAAGAAAAAGACGCAGTAAGAGTGGCAACACATTGCTGCTGCAGTCAACGGCGTCAGTGGGACGGAGCGGATGGTGATCTGAAGGTAAATTACATCTTTCTGCTCCTAACATGGATTTAATGTATTGCTAGAGTAGTTGAGGAGGTTTGATTTTGATGTTACTTTGACGGGGATTGTGTCCGAAAAGGAGGGAGACACAGACGCGACTGAGACCAGAGGGATAAGGGTGAACAGATTTTAAACTTTTATTGTATATAAAACAAAACGTTAAATAGTTTTTGTCCTTCCAGAGTCTGCAGCGTGTGGCGTAGAGGAGGGTGACGGTGAGGAGGGTGATGTGAGGAGGGTGACGGGCCCTCGGCACAGCGTCCGGGTCCGGCGCAAAGCAGCAGTGCACCCCGGAGGTATTGCACATCAAGCGGTCGGGTGCTCACTGATGCCGTCCTGCAACTTCAGCGAGACACAATCACCGACGTTGCAGATGAGCTACGGCAAACGCGCACTGTGATTAATAAAATAATACGTTTACAATGAACATTGATTGTTGTCTTCCTTATATTACTAGTGGAGTCTGCCTCCTGAAGTTCGGTAAAGTTGCGCTCTCCACGCTCCACGACTGAGCGCGCACCAGCGTGCCACTCATTATAGTGCATTTCCTCTGCGCTCTGGTGGTTTAAAAACGAGGATAAGTGTAACAAGTATACGATGGCTTAATGGCTGTATGTATGTGCGTTGATGATATATGCACATAAATAAGGAGAATATCTAGTTATTCCCGCTGTGTTCTGCAGTGATCTAATGGAAGGTATTTATTGTATACTGTATTACATGCATTTGGGCCGTCTCCTCCTGCGGTGACAGCGCTGATTCAATATTTCAAAATGATTTTGATTTAAGATACAAGTCAGATTTTAAAAGAAGGTGTTAACATGAAAATAACTATCACTCATTAAAAGCGTCAAAAACATTGCTGGAGTTCATCATGATAGCGCAGATCTAACGTATGATATGGAGTGTAATTAAATGTGTGCGAGTCATCAAAAATATATAGTTCTTCTCACGTTTACTGCTGATTCCCTTCCAGTCTCCAGAATGTGCGTACCGGTACGCATGCCTCAGTTTGCTTACGGGTACGCACACTTTCCCGTCAAGTTTGGTTTTTATAAATCACAACATTTGCGTGGAAAGTGGCGTACGCATGTTTCCAGCCCCGTTTTGTGCGTACGCAAGCTTTATAAATGAGGGCCCAGGTGTTTTGGCGGACCCTCTTCCCCTTTTCCCTGTGGATTTTGAGCTATGTAGCAAGGCTAAACAGGCTGATGAGGCCCTCATTTATAAAACTGTGCGTAGGATCCTTACTAAAAGTGTACGTACGCCAAAAAGCCAACATTTGCGTGCGCACAGTTTTATAAATCTGATTTTTTTTTGGCGCACGCAAGCTGTACGCAATGTTCCCTTTATAAATCACAGGATCACCTACAAGTGTGCGTACCTGAATCCCGCCCTGTACACGCCCACTTTTTACTATGTTAATGAGCCGGCATGCAATCGTTTCCATGTTGTGAATCAAGGCGTCAGGTCAGAAAAAAGCGAAGAAACGTAACTTTTCAGAAACGGAGAAGAGACACTTTTTGGGGAGGTGGAGGCCCGGACAATAATTTAATTTAGTGGCCACAGCAGCGGGATCACGAAGAAAAAGACGCAGTGGAGTGGCAACACATTGCTGCTGCAGTCAACGGCGTCAGTGGGACGGAGCGGACGGTGATCTGAAGGTAAATGACATCTTTCTGCTCCTAACATGTATTTAATTTATTGCTAGAGTATTTGAGGAGGTTTGATTTTGATGTGACTTTGACAGGGATTGTGTCCGTAAAGGAGGGAGACACAGACGCGACTGAGACCAGAGGGATAAGGGTGAACAGATTTTGAACTTTTATTGTATATAAAACAAAACGTTAAATAGTTTTTGTCCTTCCAGAGTCTGCAGCGTGTGGCGTAGAGGAGAGTGATGTTGAGGAGGGTGATGTGAGGAGGGTGACGGGCCCTTCGCACAGCGTCCGGGTCCTGCGCAAAGCAGCAGCGCACCATGGGCGCATGGCACATCAAGCGGTCGGGTGCTCACTGATGCCGTCCTGCAACTTCAGCGAGACACAATCACCGCCATCAACAACGTTGCAGATGAGCTACGGCAAACGCGCACTGTGATTAATAAAATAATACGTTTACAATGAACATTGATCGTTGTCTTCCTACAAACGCATGACATCCTCACGGATTCTTGCGCCCTGTTGATACCCCTCCAGTCGGGCAGGGGGCCGAGGCTCATCATGCTGGGGACTCAGTCCCACCTTCGCCGGGTGGAGTCTGCCTCCTGAAGTTTGGTAAAGTTGTGCTCTCCACGCTCCACGACTGAGCGCGCACGAGCGTGCCACTCATTATAGCTCATTTCCTCTGCGCTCTGAGGTTTACAAACGAGGACAAGTGTAACAATTATACGATGGCTTAATGGCTGTATGTATGTGCGTTGATGATATATGCTCACTAAATAAGGAGAATATTTAGTTATTCCCGCTGTGTTCTGCAGGGATCTAATGGAAGGTATTTATTGTATCCTGTATTACATGCATTTGGGCCGTCTCCTCCTGCAGTGATTCAATATTTCAAAATCATTTTGATTTAAGATAAAAGTCAGATTTTAAAAGAAGGTGTTAACATGAAAATAACTATCACTCATTAAAAGCGTCAAAAACATTGCTGGAGTTCATCATGATAACGCAGATCTAACGTATGATATGGAGTGTAATTAAATGTGTGCGAGTCATCAAAAATATATAGTTCTTCTCACGTTTACTGCTGATTCCCTTCCAGTCTCCAGAATGTGCGTACCGGTACGCATGCCTCAGAGTTTGCTTACGGGTACGCACACTTTCCCGTCAAGTTTGGTTTTTATAAATCACAACATTTGCGTGGAAAGTGGCGTACGCATGTTTCCAGCCCTGTTTTGTGCGTACGCAAGCTTTATGGCTGACCCTCTTCCCCTTTTCCCTGTGGATTTTGAGCTATGTAGAAAGGCTAAACAGGCTGATGAGGTTCCTGGCATCTCTTGATCAGCAGTAGAGTTTCAGGCTTCGTAAGCCATCACAGTGTCTGGTGTGTATCTAGACCTAACAGGGTTTGGTCTGTATACAGCGACAGAACACTGCAAAAAGGAATGCCTATTCTGTGACCTGCCTGAAAAAAGAACAGTGGAGCAAATTACCATAAAAAGGAACCTGTTCAGCATTCAGGGATACAGCAAGTCTACGTTATAGTGTTTCAGTTGTTGCATTGCATGCATGAACGTTCATTCTTGACCCGAGTTGGATTTTTATTATACTCTAAGTCCGACAAAACTTCTTCAGGAGCTTCACACACATTCACACTGCTTCAGGGGCAATTTGGTGTTCAGCAACTTGCCCAAGGACACTTCGGCATGTGGACAGCAGTGTGTGTGTGTGTATGTGTGTATGTGTGTGTGTGTGTGTGTTTGTGGTTGTGTGCTCTACTTATACCCAAATTATCGTTAACCATGATATTTTAATAGCTAAACTGGAGAGATATGGCCTCAGAGGTGTAGCACTGCAGTGGATCAAGAGCTATCTACACAACTGTCAAGTCAAATTGCAATAAACGGATTAAGGCCCAGGTAAAATAATAAGCGTGCAACAATTGAAGTGGGCAGAACCGATGCGCCTGCCAAGTTCCGTCCGGGACTTTAAAAAGGGCAGCGGAAGCGAGGAACGGCGGAAGTCAACTTGCGGCTAAAAACAAACACTATAACCCAGCAAACTCTCTCATATATGGAATGGAATATGTTAGAAGAAGTCAAAAAATCAGCAACACTAAGTGGCTTTAAGAAGAAGTATGTAAATTCAACTGTTGACCGGTACAGATTATTGCATGAGAGTTGATAAAGGTCTGAGGCACGAATCAGCAGACATGGTGTTGTGACGGGATGGGAGCATAACTAATGCTGTGGTCAGGGTGCGCTCTGACATCTCCGCAGTTCGCGAGTTTTTGCACTGATGCAAGTTGATGTGGCCAATAACCAGGAGGAAATGGCGAAGTTGACAGCGGCGAAAGCTGCAGAGGAGACGAATGAATAAAATAAAAATGGCAGAAAAAAAGGGCTCCCACACCATGCCAACAAATAATAATTACACGGGGCTTTTTTGTTCTCTGTCGATTGGACCCCCTTCAGACTTTGTTACATGATGAGACTGTTGTTCACTCATGACGAATAAATATGGACACGTGTGCAGACACACACGTAATCTGTATGCACTGGACTTCAGCTCTCTGTACCACCTACTGCTGTAACATGTTATGTCAAATGTCACAAGTAAAAGAAAATGTTATGTCAAATGAAAAATGCAAAAGATAAGATAATATTATGATGACGATTTTATCCTATGGGTAATGGGGGTGGGACTAGATTATTGGGGAAGGTTTTCCTTTAGGGACCAAAACCACCATCCCTGACTAGTTTTTGGTTAAATTATATTCAACATGCTCCAAAATGTTTTGTGTGTGTGTGTGTGTGTGTGTGTGTGTGTGTGTTTGTGTGTCACCTTTTTGGTTGCACCTCCATGTGCTGGTGACATCATTGTACAACACAAGCGAAGGATCAATTTTACCTGCAACACAAGACGTGTTACTGCTACCAACTGGGTTCAAACATTTAAATTCACACACATTTCAGATCATTCTTCTTCATTTAAATTTTAAATTTTTTTCCCCACAACAACCTCGATGTTGTGATTCACATCTGTCAGCTGTAGACTACAGCTAAATTCCATTCAGCTCACACATTTTCTTGACAAATGGATGTCATTGTATTGACAGGAAAGCAGACTGACCTTTGTCGCTCCACCAAAGGCAGAGCAGCACCGCGGAGACCAGCAAGAGACAGGCGACCACCACAGGAAGTGCGAGGGTTGATTCAGCTGGCTCAGGACACAGGAAAGACTAAATACAGAAGAAATGAATGAGACAACCAGACACAGGTGGGCAGACATGAGGGCAGGCTAAAAACTGATCAGCCTTATTTGGAGTGTTGATGGAGCAGCTACAATGTTAGCATAGCCGAGCACCCCTCGACCAGACTCCATTTAGAAAACAAGCATTTAATAAGATATTTGCTTGTGGTCTTGCAGACAGACCTCACAAACCATGACTTCAGACTTTTTACAAATTGCCATCATCATGTAGGTACTTCTGCGTCCTTCTTATCTGTTTATTTATTTCAGCCATATAAACGGTAACACAGCTAAACAAATGCTTTGGCAAATAAGTGTGTTCAAACTCATGCGTGTAATGCAAGACAAAAATTTGCTACTTGTATTGGTGTGAATGCAACTTTACAGTTAGGACGACTAAAACCTAAAAGCTATGTTTTTTCTTTCACACACCTTCAAGAAGAGTCAGTTGCATGAGCATACTTTCTCCCTGTGTTTATTCTCATGATTAAACATAATAAAACAAGACATTTGTTGATATTGGCTGAAGATTAAAATGTCCACAGGTCATTAGTTGGAAGTTTAAAAGTGGGTGGTAGTGCCTTCTGACCATCTGACATAGGAGCAACGAGAATCCTGAACACATCTGTGGTGAGCCTCGTCTTCTTCTTCTCTCTCTGTTTCAGGAGATCAGAAACAGGACAACGAGCTGAGGTCTTCAGGGTCGATGACTGAATTACAGCAGTGAAACACCTCATTGTGATTTCAGGAATCCTGCGAAGAGATAGAGAGTGAACTGGTCTCAATCCACGGTCCCGTCCAGATGACGAAAGCGCTTTGCACCAGCCTGCGTGCCGACAACCATCGCCAGAGTTTTTGGATTGGATCCATAAGATCAGGGGTAAGCAGTGAAACACCTCATTGTGATCAGAGATCAGACAGTCTGGCTGGTTAGTGAACTGACTGATGGATGAATGTGAGGAAAGACCCTGATGGACGATACATAGAGGAGTATGTGGGTCACATGTCACCACTGATTCTCCACTTTGTGTTTTTCAGGATGACTTCGTAAACATCGATGGATCTGACGTTGACTTCAGCGAATGGTACGAATATCAGCCAGACAACTTTCAAGGAGCAGAGAACTGCGTCGAGGTGAATCACAAAGGTAAGGAAATATGGAGGTCGTACTTCTAAGAATGGGTGGAAGCAAAACATTTACAATGGAGTTTGAGAAAAATCTGAAAGACGGAATAATTCAAACGTAATGCAAAGAACAACGGGTATCACAAGCAGCCAGTCATGCTGACAGATTCATTTCTAAGTTGCATGTGCCTGATATGACATGATTGAGCACATGGGTGTCGGTGTTGTATGAGGGTAGGACAAGTCCCATCCACTTTGTAAAATCATTACTTTGGATCATTCCCCTTCTATCAACGTCAGCGCATCCAGCACTATTTTCAGTTTCAGTCCCTTGTAAGGGGAACTGGTCCTCCACATGGATTCCCCTTAAATTGTCCTGGCCACATATTTTCTATCTGTATATGAAAGACGTTGCTCATAGTGACGAACCTACAGGGAATGATTACACAATTCTGAAGCCCCTCAGGTCTACGCAGCAAACAGCAGACATACACAGTTAGAAGGAACTAAAGCAGCTGACAACAGAGTGAATGTTGGACTTACACCAGGTGACCACACGACCAATGGGATGTTTTCTCTTCTATGTTCTCCAGACTGGGGATGGTGGAACGACGACAACTGCGACGACAAGAATAGCTTCATGTGCGCTAAGGTCATGTGATCGTCGCCAGCTGGTGTTTGGTTTTCATTCTAAATCGGTGTCGCCATCTACAGACGATCAGCTGTGCTGCAGGTGGACCCGTGTGTTTTATGATAACCGCTGCAAACACAAGCTCTTACATTTACTGCAATAAACGCTTCAGCATTCATGTTCCTGAGTCCTGTCTTACTTGTTCATGGTTGGTTATATGAGAGTAGAAAGCTGAAACATAATTGTGGCAGTTCTGCAACACATTTCATGGTGAGAGCATTATCGGTGCAATAACCTCTAACGTCCAGATTCAGAGCATATCAGTGATTGAGGGATTGACTCCAAACAGCTCTCAACATGGCGACGGCTGACTAGCTAGCAGCTAATAGTGTTAACCTGAGTGGGTACATTTTTTGTTGCTGCCAAAAATGTACTCGAACAAAAGAACAAAACCTTCTGGTACTAACCAAGTATAGATTATAGAAGCTTTAAACTCCAAATTTGTTTCTATTAATCGTCCAAATACTCCTTTTCTTAGTCATCAGTTATGTAATGTGGGGTTATCAGGCACATGATTGGCCGGCTACACTTAATGTATATATATATTTAAATAAAAAAAATGCATGCAACAGGAAGCCCTGTGTACATGGAGGATGATGTAGCATTCATGCTATTTCTTTTACTCTGTTGGTCACATACATCTTGACCTGAAACACCACATCCCACACTTAAGATTGTGGTAAAGAAATGCCATTCATTTGGCAAAGAAAGTGTAATGTGTACAATACTATTAGAGCTGTTTGAGATATAGCAACACAGAACACACATTTATGACACACCAGCTTCTTTTGATGCTTGAGCCTTTTATTCTTGCATTTTCTTTGCTAAAAGCATTCTTTTCATAACCCATTCTGTCTGCCCTTGTTAAAAACACAAAGTCTCAGAGACAATCCGGCTCCTTTTATGTCACTTGTCGCTTCCTTCCTTAAGTAGCGTTACAGCGATAGAAACTAACAGTAAGAATAACAAGTGTAAATGAAACCCTTCAGCCCGTATGCAAGTCTGATGGTGGAAGGACAGATTTGTTTAAAAGCGAATGCGTCTCCTCTGGTTGCGTTTTTTACGGAAGTCGTCACAACTTCCTGACACAGACGGATGGCTTTTCAGTGTCACAGTAATAGTCATCCCAGCACTTCTGAGCTGCAAATACAAAAACAAGAAATTTGAGCCTTCTGTGTGGAGTTTGCATGTTCTGATCATCACGTGAGCTATCTGAGCACATCAGTCAGATAAAACTTAAATAATAAGACATTTCAAAACATGAGTATTTTTGTGGGATTGCTCCCCTCATCATAAACAATCATGCCTCCAAAGGCTGTTATTGGGCTCCCCAGGACACCAGCCAACGTAGTTGAAAGGTGTTCCATCACTCCAGAACCATTGGTTCTCCTGGAAGAAAGAATGGAAAATGAATATATTATAAAGTTAAATGCTTAATAAGGGAAGAAAGAAAAATGAGGCATTAAAGGCAAAAAAGGAATTAGATATTTTAAAAATACAAGTAATAAAAAGAGAAATGGCGATTTTCAGGGCCAAAGTGGTAATGGAACCGGAGAAACATATTATATTTATTGGATGTGTCACAATGATGTATAAGATACCTGTTGTGCATCGGAACCTCCAACCCATGTGGGATCTTGCTGATGACTGGCGCTCAGTATCAGCCTCTGAATCTCGTGGTACTCCAGGACGTTGTGAATAGATGCGAGGTTTCCACCCAGGGACTGGCAGTTTTTCTACGGTGAGAGGGGCAACACCGAGTCAGCGTTTATGCAGACAAACTGGACTTGTGTCTTGAATCAGAGACAGCAGCGTTACCTCAGCTCGAGCCCAACTCAAGGGTTTTGGAAAGTAGAGGAAACAGCGCCCTCAGAACGGAGACCAACCGCCGGAACATGTCGACCTCTTGTCGAGACTTTCTGCTCAGAACAAACAGTTCTGTGGGTTAAAGTCTCCGTTTGTATGGTGTTTAAATTAGTGTATTAAATCCATTTATTTGGATTGTGTGAAGATGCTGAGTCATTATAAGATATGTGTCACTATATCACAATATAACAATGCACAATGCATTGCACACTATAATATAACTACATAATATAACACAATGCATGGTGAAATAACACAACATGACGCATAAAACATGCCACAAAGAACAGAAAGCACAATAAAACAAATAACACGATAAAAATACATGACATAATACAACATAAATCAGCAATAAAATAATATCAAAAGTTCTACAACACTCGCCTGATTGGTCAGTTTCGGGCGTTTCCTCTGGGAGAGCTAGAAGGGTTTGACACTGCAGTTATTGACCTGGGTTGTTCCAGTTAACTGGTCATAAATACATGTGGATCAGTTCCTACATGTCATACTCACCAGCAGCTCTAGCCAGAACCATCATGGCACTAACAAGTGCAGACACAGTCAGCAGCTTCATGGTGGGGATATGAGATGATGATTACCTGTATGTACTAACGTACGGTCAGTCCAGTGAAGGGAAGTGAAGGGAAGTCAGGAAATAGTGAAGTTTGAAAGAAATCTTAAGCATCAGCCGTCCTGGAAGAATGTGGTGAAAAAGAAGGAGACGAGCTCTTAAGTAGAGTCTCTTATCTTATAATTTCCCAAGAAACAGGGAACTGGGGGTTGACACTGTAATGTTGCATGTGACCTTAAAGGGGACCTATTATGCTATTTTTCCACAAGTTAATATAAGTTATTGATGTCTCCAAACCTGGTCTTTGAATTCCTCAACTGGAAAAAACAATCGGAACATGTATTTCGGAGGGGATCACACTCCTCATTTTCGCCTTTTTTACCCCACTTTTTCAAACGGGTGAGTCTGTCGGGGTGTAGCCTTATGCTAACGAGATGACCCCTGACCCCGCTCCTACTGAGGAAGTGGTTGTGTCTCTCCGCCCCGTGCTGTCCGCGTCCAGCTTGTTGCCATGGTTATGGTTCTACGCTACAAACCAACAGCGGTCCAGCCGTACCGCTTCGAACCGGACTCCGACCCAGAACCAGGACCAGCTCCTGTAGAAGTTCTACGCCGCGGATGCAGCAGGACGAACCTGGATGGTTAGTTAACATGTCTGTGTAACGTGTTGAACGGTAACTCGATGTGTGTTAGCGTAGCTAGCGCTAGCCACAATGACGCTAATGCTGCGTTCTTCGCTCTATAAGTAACGTATCTGTGAGCTATTTAACAACAACTAATATCGTTAGTAGTGCCGTGTTGTTGACAGTTCACAGTTGCATGTTTTCCAAATGGGGAACATTATATTTAAACGGATGAAAACCCGATGAAAACAGCGTCCTGTATGCGGGCAGTTTGTTTACGTCACATTAACGGGATTAAAAACTTGATCCTCTACACATAAAGATATAAAAGCAACGGGATTTGGCCAGTATCATGTCGTCCTCCAGAATTATGTGCTGAATTGTGAATTATAGGCTGTGTGCTGTGTTTTATAAACGGGATTTGCTCCATCTCAACATTACGTGCCAAACTTACTGTTACAAAATTCAAACATGAGGTTTACACCTCAGTTTGTCAGCAAAGTCCGTCAGGTTACCATATTAACAAGATTTGTTGTTGAAATGCTCAAAATCTGTACTATGTTCATCTAGGTGACTAAGTGGGCCTTCAGACACCGAACATGTCTGCTGCATGGAGACACCACGGGTAATGTTACTGTCTGTTACACCAAGATTATTATTCACATAACATGATGATGATCATGATTCACACTAGGTAAGAAGACGGATGCAGCAGCTGGAGGAGGAAGAGGCTTGCATGGTGGGACATCCTGGTTGGAACTGTCTGTCTGAATGTTCTCTCTCCAAAACGTATGAAATATACAGCTGGTTATGGTGCTTTACATGTAAGAGGAATACAGCAGTCTGTTGTTTGTTTATCAATTGTGTTTTATAAAAAATACATCCCTCTATGCAACATATTGTGCAGTCTTCCTGACCATTACTTCAGTAATATTAACCATGACACATTTTACAATTACTGTAAAGACTGTCAAATTAATCAGCAGTTGAAGTTCACAGTTATCTCAGAACACAAACGCAAACTGTTTGTGTCCGACTCTGCAGGGTCATATCAAGCTCTTCTGAAGTCAAGGAAGAGCTGCCCTCCAAAGTATCCTCCTCCTCTACTGGGTCCAGGCAAGCTCTCTTTGATGGTCTCCTTATTGGAGTGGTTGTGAAACGGGTCTGGAACCATGGCTGTGCCAACACCAAAGTCCTTGCAGGACACAGTAGCTGTAACAGAGTTGTATGGAGGAATGAAACCCATGATATCACATAATAGAAATACACATCTGCACGACTACTAGTAGTTGTTAAACCTGATCTAAAGTAGGCTACACGTCAGGCTACACACCTTTACTTGGGTAAGGAGCCTGTAGTCCTCCTAGACAGGTGAGTGCCAACAGTAGCTGTGGTGGGTCGCTGTGGGACGCTGATGTGAGCTGCTGATCTGTAAGCAGACAGACAGACAGACAGCGTTTACAACTCCATCTGAAATGTGGAACACGTTACTATTTCACTATAACTGATGTGGTGACGCACCAATAGCTCATAAAATCCCTTCGTTAGCGGTGCAAAAACAAACGTTTGTTGACGTCGTCTTTGCATCGGCGTGTATAAACAAACACAGATCAGCTGCTCTCGCTGCCGCTTTCAAGCTACAAAATGTTCCCAAGCAAACTGATGTCTAGCGTTATTTTACAGGTTTGGGCCCCGCAGTACTACGTATCATTAACGGTCCTCAATATCAATACAATGGAAGCTCTTACCGCAACACGCCAATGCTAACTTCAGCGCAACACGCTAATGCTAACACGCCAATGCTAACTTCAGCGCAACACACCAATGCTAACACACCAATGCTAAGAAGAAAATGTAAACTGTAACACTGCATATTACATAATATTTAGTAACTTACCGCTTCGGTGTCTGTGGTTGGCTCTCGGACTGTCAGTGCTGATCCAAACTTTATCCTCTGGTTAGAGGTATATCCTGAGCTGTAGCGACCCATGTTGTCAGAGCTCCTGTCGGTGAAGTGCGTCGCACACACAAACACATTTACGGACGCATGTGCGCACATTTCCATTGTAGATGCTCCGACGATGCAAGTAAATATCAGCAGTTGGACTGCCAACTCACTTTCCGTTGATTTTGGCATTTTGGTTCACTGGTTTGTATGTACATGTCACGATGCGGAGCTAGGAAGCAGGCGTGGACTCGGAAACAGACGGAGGTGAGGACCCAAGTGCAGGTAAAAGGTTTTATTTTAATAATAAACGAAATACAAACCAAAAACTAAGACTTAACCAAAGTATCCAACAAAGAACCACGAGGGCAAAAACGACGATCAAAGAAACACTTACAAAACACAGGAGCCAGAACTCAAAAGGACACGGAAGGCAGGACGCAGGTACAAAGACAACTCCAGAGACATGACGTGGTGCACGATAGCGACAAACGACATTCAACATCGACAGCAACAACAACAATGATCCGACAAGAGACAGGGGAAAACACACAGACTATATACACAGGGAGGCAGGGAGCTGACGAGGTACAGGTGAAACACATCAGGGCAGGCATGGTAATCAACACGAGAGGGAGGGGGAGTCAAGACAGCGGAAACAACAAGGACCAGGAAGTACGAGACAGGGAACCACACTGAGGACAAAATAAAACAGGAAATCAAAACCAAGGAAACAGAACATGACAAAACACAGACATGACAGTACCCCCCCCCTCAAGGGACGGATCCCAGACGTCCCCAAGGTTCGTTATACGTAGAGCGGGTGGAGGGGGCCAGGAGGAGGGGTTCAGGATACGTAGGGTGGGTGGAGGGGGTTGGGGGCAGGGCTCAGGAGGCCGGGCATGAGGGCGACCTAGCGGGCGGGACCGTTCAGGAGGCCGGGCGTGAGGGCGACCTAGCGGGCGGGACCGCTCAGGAGGCCGGGCGTGAGGGCGACCTAGCGGGCGGGACCGCTCAGGAGGCCGGGCGGGACCGCTCAGGAGGCCGGGCGTGCGGGCGACCTAGCGGGCGGGGCCGCTCAGGAGGCCGGGCATGAGGGCGACCCAGCGGGCGGGACCGCTCAGGAGGCCGGGCGTGAGGGCGACCTGGAGCAGGCGTAGGACGGCCCCCCGTCCGGACAGGAACGGGTGACGAGCGGACCTCCCGAAGGCTGCGTGGAGCAGGCGTAGGACGGCCCCCCATCTGGACAGGAAGGGGTGACGAGCGGACCTCCCGAAGGCTCCTCGGAGCAGGCGTAGGACGGCCCCCCGTCTGGACAGGAAGGGGTGACGAGCGGACCTCCCGGAGGCTGCGCGGAGCAGGCGTCGGACGGTCCCCCGTCTGGACAGGAACGGGTGACGAGCGGACCTCCCTGAGGCTGCGCGGGGCAGGCGTCGGACGGCCCCCCGTCTGGACAGGAACGGGTGACGAGCGGACCTCCCGGAGGCTGCGCGGAGCAGGCGTAGGACGGCCCCCCGTCTGGACAGGAACGGGTGACGAGCGGACCTCCAGAGGGCTGCGTGGAGCAGGCGCAGGACGGCCCCCCGTCTGGACAGGAACGGGTGACGAGCGGACCTCCTGAAGGCTGCGTGGAGCAGGCGTAGGACGGTCCCCCGTCTGGACAGGAACGGGTGACGAGCGGACCCCCCGGAGGCTGCGTGGAGCAGGCGTAGGACGGTCCCCCATCTGGACAGGAACGGGTGACGAGCGGACCTCCAGAGGGCTGCGTGGAGCAGGCGCAGGACGGCCCCCCGTCTGGACAGGAACGGGTGACGAGCGGACCTCCCGAAGGCTGCGTGGAGCAGGCGTAGGACGGTCCCCCGTCTGGACAGGAACGGGTGACGAGCGGACCTCCAGAGGGCTGCGTGGAGCAGGCGCAGGACGGCCCCCCGTCTGGACAGGAACGGGTGACGAGCGGACCTCCTGAAGGCTGCGTGGAGCAGGCGTAGGACGGTCCCCCGTCTGGACAGGAACGGGTGACGAGCGGACCCCCCGAAGGCTGCGTGGAGCAGGCGTAGGACGGTCCCCCATCTGGACAGGAACGGGTGACGAGCGGACCTCCAGAGGGCTGCGTGGAGCAGGCGCAGGACGGCCCCCCGTCTGGACAGGAACGGGTGACGAGTGGACCTCCCGAAGGCTGCGTGGAGCAGGCGTAGGACGGTCCCCCGTCTGGACAGGAACGGGTGACGAGCGGACCTCCCGGAGGCTGCGTGGAGCAGGCGTAGGACGGTCCCCCGTCTGGACAGGAACGGGTGACGAGCGGACCTCCCGAAGGCTGCGTGGAGCAGGCGTAGGACGGTCCCCCGTCTGGACAGGAACGGGTGCGTGGGCTGGTAGCTTGGCTGTGGCTAAGGCCTGGGCTGGATGCTTGGCTGTGGCTACTGCCTGGGCTGGATGCTTGGCTGTGGCTACGGCCTGGGCTGGATGCTTGGCTGTGGCTAAGGCCTGGGCTGGATGCTTGGCTGTGGCTAAGGCCTGGGCTAGTAGCATGGCCGGGCGGGCCTCTGCTGGAGCTGGTGACGGACAGGCCCCCAACAGAACCGATGTGAGCAGCATCGGGAGGGCTTGCTTCCTCGTGCCGCACCTCCTCCTTGAGGTCGGCAACCGACGAGCCAACTGCTGGTCAGCCAGCTGGACGCTCCTTGGCCCTCCCAGGGCCAGACGAGTACCCCAAAACGGGTTTGGGCAGGAGCTGGGAAGCCGTGCTGTGGCCGAGACATGATCCGGTGGCCTGGCTGTGACTGTTGCCTGGGCCACTAGCATGGCTGTAGCCGAGACATGGACTGGTGGCTTAGCTGTGGCTCCAAAAAAAAGTCCGCTGGCAGCAATTTGGCGAGCCCTGCTAGCAGGGTTCGTCATGTAGTCCACATACCATTCCATGGTTTTCAGTCCATCAACTGCTGGGTCCTCCTGTGGTCGGATCATTCTGTCACGATGCGGAGCTAGGAAGCAGGCGTGGACTCGGAAACAGGTGGAGGTGAGGACCCAAGTGCAGGTAAAAGGTTTTATTTTAATAATAAACGAAATACAAACCAAAAACTAACACTTAACCAAAGTATCCAACAAAGAACCACGAGGGCAGAAACGACGATCAAAGAAACACTTACAAAACACAGGAGCCAGAACTCAAAAGGACACGGAAGGCAGGACGCAGGTACAAAGACAACTCCAGAGACATGACGTGGTGCACGATAGCGACAAACGACATTCAACATCGACAGCAACAACAACAATGATCCGACAAGAGACAGGGGAAAACACACAGACTATATACACAGGGAGGCAGGGAGCTGACGAGGTACAGGTGAAACACATCAGGGCAGGCATGGTAATCAACACGAGAGGGAGGGGGAGTCAAGACAGCGGAAACAACAAGGACCAGGAAGTACGAGACAGGGAACCACACTGAGGACAAAATAAAACAGGAAATCAAAACCAAGGAAACAGAACATGACAAAACACAGACATGACAGGACATCACACTGACAGCAACAGGTATGGGATTATGTGGGCGGGACCACACAGGTGGAGCGATTCTAATGAGCCGAGATGACCCATATAAGGCACAGCAAAATTCGGTGCTGACGTCATTTAGTGGACATTCTGCAAACCGTTCTTTTATCGGGAGGATTTCTTTCAAACTGAGAAAGTGAAACAGGGAGATGGTGGACTTTTCTGATACTGTGGGGACTTATTGACACCCCAGGGACCCATTTTAGGCTTGAAAAACATGGAAAAGTTGATTTTTCATAATAGGGCCCCTTTAAGTCAGAAAGAGTATGTAAGGTAGTCGGCAAGAGACAAATAACTTTTTGATCCAGTGATAACTGTGTCATGAACAAGGAGAATGTTTCAAGTCCAGAAAGTCTCAGTTTATCGTAGCATCATTTAGTTTAGCGCTCAGTGAAATACATATCTCCTCTCACACAACATGCATCACTTACCCGGCCGTTAGCTTGTCTTTCTAGCTAGACAGCATCACAAATGTAATGTCATCTCAGGTGCAGATGCGACTTCCTAGACATGCAAACTTTAAATTGATAAATCGACAAACTTATAGTCCCTTGCCATTGACTACCTTACATGGTGATCTTCTGGTGGTCTCCAGAGAAAACACAAGCAAATATAGAAACCCGTTGAAGACAATGACGAAGGGGTAAAACTGCAGTTCCTCAAATGTTTCTTGAGAAATCTGATGCATCAGAAATAATGTAATGAGATAGAATGGTAACTGATGAAATAATACCTTTACTTCTCTATTGAAGTTATCAGATGCTTCTACTTCCTCAGAATGTTCAGGGTGATGCCATTCCCAGGCTATTTGTTATAGTGAGTCATCTGCAGCGTCATGTTGAAAAAACATTAAGTTAAAAAATGTTTTTCACCAATACCATCTATTAAAACATCTGGCAACTTGCAGAAATGTTGCACAGAACGAGTGAAACTGTATTGTCTGACCCTTACCATGGATCTATATGTCTCACAAAGAATACAATGAGTATGAATGTGTCAGGCGTGGACTCGGAAACAGGAGGTGAGGACCTAAATGGAGTTAAAAAAGGATTTATTTCAATAATAAACTAAATACAAAACAAAAACTGAGACCAAAAACAAAGTATCAAACCAGGAAAACCACAAGGCAAAAACACGACCGTAAAAAGAAACACTTACGAAAGAAAACCAGAACACAAAGGGACAGGGGAGGTTGGACGCAGGTACAAAGAAAAATCCAGGGACATGACGTGGTGCAGCATGCAGGGGGTAACAGATGACAGCGACTATGAACCGACGATGAGACAGGGGAAACACACAGACTATATACACAGGGGAGCAGGGAGCTGACGAGGAACAGGTGAAACACATTAGGGCAGGCAGGGTTATCAACACGAGGGTGGGGGAGTCAAGACAGCAGAAACAACAAGGACCAGGAAGTACGAGACAGGAAATCACACCGAGGGCAAAAATTACAAAATAAAACAGGAAATCAAAATCAAGAAAACACAGATTATAATAGAAACAGATCATGACAGTACCCCCCCCCCCCTTAAGGGACGGATCCCAGACGGCCCCCTGTCGGAACAGGAACGGGTGACGAGCGGACCTCCCGAAGGCTGCGTGGAGCAGGCATAGGACGGCCCCCCGTCGGAACAGGAACTGGTGACGAGCGGACTCCCGGATGGCTGTGGGGAGCAGGCTTCGGACGGACCCCTGTCTGGGCTGGTGCCGGACGATCCTTCGCTGGTAAAGGTGACGGACGGGCCGCCAACTGAAGACCACTGGAGAGTGTCGACCGGACCACCGACTGAAGACCAATAGCAGGTGTCGACCGGGCCGCCGACTGAAGACCACTGGAGAGTGTCGACCGGGCCACCGACTGAAGACCACTGGAGGGTGTCGACCGGGCCGCCGACTGAAGACCACTGGAGGGTGTCGACCGGGCCGCCGACTGAAGACCACTGGAGGGTGTCGACCGGGCCGCCGACTGAAGACCACTGGAGGGTGTCGACCAGGCCGGCGACTGAAGACCACTGGCAGGTGGCGACCGGGGCGCCGACTGAAGGCCACTGGCCGAGACATGGGCGAGTGGCGCGGCTGTGACCGAGACATGGGCTGGTTGCTTGGCTGTGACCGAGGCACGGGCTGGTTGCTTGGCTGTGACCGAGGCACGGGCTGGTTGCTTGGCTGTGACCGAGGCATGGGCTGGTTGCTTGGCTGTGACTGAGGCATGGGCTGGATGCTTGGTTGTGGCCGAGGCATGGGCTGGTTGCTTGGCTGTGACTGAGGCACGGGCTGGTTGCTTGGCTGTGACCGAGGCATGGGCTGGATGCTTGGTTGTGGCCGAGGCATGGGCTGGATGCTTCGATGTAGCTGAGGCCTGGGCTGGATGCTTCAATGTAGCTGAGGCCTGGGCTGGATGCTTGTAGGTACCCCTATACATCAATGGTCCTCCTTGGACTCCCAATCAACCCTCTTCATATTGTCTGTTAACTTTTTACATCTGATATAATCCTATTTCCTCTCACCATGTTGATTTTGCAGACTAAATTGAGTGGGGATTTTTTTTAATTGAGTGTTGGTTTTACATTATCCATCTAAAAAAAAAAACTACCCTTTTCTTGTCTACAGAATCATATGGTAGAGCGAATGTGGGTAGAGATCAACAACCGGGTAAATTACCCATTGAAGGAGGCCCTCATCCAGCTGCAGGATCAGGAAGTCCTCAACATGGACGACAACGTCACCAGATACTGTACATCTAACCTTACTGCTGAGCTGTGCAAGATTGGCATAACAAGAGCTGTTCTTGCACGGAATGCACATAGAATCCCGGGTGAGTGACATAAAAAAAAAAAAAAAACATGTAACACATTACAGTCCAGTCCTTTTGTGAGAAGTTTTTCTTTATTTTAAAGTTGACAGTGAATTCACACAATAGCTGACATTTTGTGACCTATGCTTTGCTTCACAGGCAAAGGAACACCCAATCATTTGGCTGCAGGAGGATGTCCAAAACATAAACATTACACAACAATATGCATGAAAATGGCAAATACAGAAAAGTTGGTACTGGATAAACTGTATATTTTGTTACTTTCATTGAATTGCAACTCAAATCAAACACAATCAACAATATGTTTTCCACTAAGTGAACATATTTTTCTAAATTGCAACATGAAATACAAAAAATATTCTGTAATCGTCTACAGCTGTTGAACAAGTGCACAATTCCAACTGACTTTGAACAAGCCAATTAGCCAGATGTACTGTAACAGAGGCAATCAGGCATAAATCACAGAATGTGATACAATCACACTTAAAGGGTCAATCCATCTTAATTACACCACCCAGTATGGAGAGAACATTGTCAAGAATGGTCAGCCTGTGGGCATTGAAAGAGAACTCATCTGCCCTGCATTTGAGGCACTGGTTGGATGTCAGCATCCACTGGTCACAAACAATGCAAGTTTCGACCTGCGCAGCCTTGCGCACCGTCAGTTTGGCAGTTTGGTGGATCGCCTGCGCCAAGATGGGTGTAGCGGCGCAGCAGGGGGAGGCGTCACAGATTCAGCTTGGCGTAGCGGAAGTTTCGTGGCAAAAAGCCTCGCCGAGACTGCGCTGAAAGCTCGCCAGCTCCAACCTGGTCTACTTTCGGCGCAAGGCGCAAGGCGTAAATAAAGTCCATTCATTCAATGCGAATCACAGCTGGCGGAGTGGAAGTTTGGTTGACGGCGCGCAGTGCGCACACGTCAATGAGACCTCACAGGCAGGTTTCCACAGTTCCAGGCACATTTAAATGCAATAAATAATCACAACAAACACTATTTATATCTATATAGATTGTCCCGTCACATCTGATGTCAGATCAAAGGCGGATGGCACGCGTAACGGAAACTCAGCCTCTCGGACCAAAACATCTCCCTCCCTCTCTCCTGTGTTTTATAATATCGGCATTGTTATTATTATGATACGCACGCACAGCGTGTGATGCGTGTGGTGGGAGCGGCGGCGCTGCTTCTGTCATCGGGTTGTCAAGTGACGGATCTTGCACTGAACCTCCCCTAACGCATTAAAGGTGAGGAGAGGAGCTAATTTGATTGATGAAGATCTGAATCGGCTGTATTAATCCCAGTCCACGCCTCGTCTCCTCCTCGTCTCCCACTCACGCCTTCTTCTCCTCCCTCTTTCCCACTTGCGCCGGTGGGCGAGACGGGAGGTGATCCTGCGCGAGCCTGCGCGAGCCTGCGCGAGCCTGCGCGGTGCACGAAACTTGCAAAGTCCAGGCGGACACACCCCGTCGGCGCAGCGCAGGTGCGCTGAAAGCTGACTGCGCCTGGTCTATGAAACTAGGGCCCCATATCTTTAAGACTACAAGGAGGGACAAAAACGACAATAAAAAAAATTATACAATATTCACCAGTTGTGTTCAGATAACCTTTTTTCTAAGAGATGGTATTAAAAACAAAATGAAAGACAAATATTAATAGGCAGTAACTCAAATTTTTTTACCTCAGTTTCTTTCCCTTTGTTCCATGCTGGATCTCATGGAAGATCTTGAGAAACTTTTTCACATTTTGCTTCCAATACTTGGAGCCTAGCAAGAGAGGAAGACAAATCATTTAGCAGATATAATGTAAACACATTTGCAGCTAAACAGAATACTTTGTGGGTCCAAAAATTATGAGACAAAGAGAGCACAGTATTGTAGTAGATGGGGCAGGTAGTTGATCAAACAAACTGATAAAACTGAGATAAAACGGGCATTTTTCAATTTTACGACTTCCTCAACGCTACGCGAGGAGGCCTACCAAACAAGATAAGCCTGAGCCTGCTAAAGGTAATTACCAGAAGATGCCTCCCTTCTCTAAGGAAGATTACCATAAACTCCTACAGAAGATTTTACTGCTGGAAACAAAAATGAATCGGTTAGAAGTAAATGTAGAAGTGAATGGACTTTGTGGGAACAACACAGTTCGAGTCTCTAACTGACTATCTTACATTATTACCTCTTCATTTATCGATAATGGGTTTTACTGAAACTTGGTTAAATGATTCTAAAGTGTCTTTTTATTCCATGAACGGCTATGATCATCTCTATCACCACAGAAAAGATAGACCAGGGGGCGGTGTATCACTCTATGTGAAAAATTCTATCAAATACATCCTGCGAGAAGATCTATCAATTGATATTGCAAATACAAATTCTCATGTTGAATCCATCTTCATAGAGGTAGTGAATGCACCGTGTTTTTCTGGCCGTACTGTCATTGGCTGTGCCTACAGACCACCAAATGGAAATGTTAACTCCTTTGTTGATAATCTGGACAAGCTTTTGAATTCCATTGAGAAAGAAAAGAAGCCGTGCTTCATACTAGGGGATTTTAACATAAACTTACTTCACGCCAATTCAGAAACATTTTTGAACACATTATCTGCTAATGCTTTCTTTCCCCTGATATCACAAGCCACTAGAATAACTTCATCAAGTAAATCTATAATTGACAACATCATCACCAACCATACAAATAAAAACGGATTATCTGGTATATTATTAACTGATATATCAGACCATCTTCCTATTTTTACAGTTTATCACTCCAATGAAATAGGTCAAGATATTACCAGAGTGTTGTTAAGGAACTTCAAGATGTCTAATGTGAAGAAATTTGAAAATAATTTATCTAGTAATCAATGGAATTCAACTTTGTCAACTTATGATTTGATTAAAGCATACTCTAGTTTCAACAATGAATTCTTTGGCATTTTCAATCAATCCTTTCCATTGGAAAAACAATCCATTAAGCTCAAAATCCACAAATCTTGGCTGACCAAAGAGCTCAAAAAAAGCATATAAAAAAAAAAAACTATACAAAGACTATTTGACAAATCCCTCTCCCCTGAACTTTGATATGTATTCAAAGTACAGAAATAAACTCAACCATATGTTGAGAAAATCTAAGAGAAATCATTACCAACAGAAATTGAATACATCAAAAAATGATACGAAGAAGACATGGGCCATTATTAATGAGGTTATCAACAAACCCTCATCAAAAATGAATTCTCAGAGCATATTTTATAATAACGATTCTAGTATTGAGGATCCCATTGAAATTGCTGAAGAATTCAATACTTATTTTGTCAATATTGGTCCTGCTTTGGCTGCAAAAATCCCTCTAACACCACTCTATTCTAACAGTACAGGACCTCCTTCCAGTCAATCAATGTTTCATTTTTCTACTGTGGATGAAAAGGAAATATGGGATATTGTATCAAGTCTAAAGTCAACAAGTGCTGGTTTTGATGATCTCAAAATGAAATTAGTGAAGCAGTGTCTCCCCACCATTGTTAAACCACTGTGTCATATTTTTAACTGTTCTCTTCAATCAGGTGTAGTACCAGACCAACTGAAATGGGCTAAGGTTATTCTCATATTTAAAAATGGGGATCCATCACTATTTTCAAATTATAGACCAATTTCTTTATTACCTTGCTTCTCCAAAATTCTCGAAAAAATTGTATATAATAGATTAATTGCACATCTTAAAGACAATACCTTATTGTATGATTATCAGTTTGGTTTCCGTGCCAAACATTCTACCTCTATGGCCCTGGTCCAATTAGTTAACAGAATATCTACAGCTTTGGACAACAAGGAACTCACAATTGGAGTATTCATTGATTTATCCAAGGCTTTTGATACCGTTGATCCGAATATATTATTAACTAAGCTTCAGGCTCATGGGGTTTCTGGGATTGAGCTTGATTGGTTTAAAAGTTATCTGTTCAACAGGAAACAGTATGTAGTATGGAATGGAGCTAACTCGACTTACATCATCTACAGTGTGGAGTTCCTCAAGGTTCCATACTTGGACCTCTTTTATTCCTTATTTATATTAATGATTTGCATTTAATATCTGATGAAGCTCTTTTTATTTTGTATGCCGATAACACAAATAATTTTCATTACCGATAAAGATGAACACAAGTTGATAGATCGAATGAATAGCGTACTCGATCGGCTGGATAACTGGTTCAAATTCAACAAATTAGAGAAGTGTGCTTATATGATATTTAAGCCTAAAAATATTATTCTATCCGATCCTATCCAGCCAATTTTTATGGCGAACAATGCACTTGCTAATGTTTCCAATGTTAAGTTCCTTGGGGTTTTTATTGACATTAAGCTCAATTGGAAAAAACACATATCACAGGTGTCCAATAAATTGGCTAGAAACATTGGGGTTATTAGACGAGTAAGACACGTGCTGTCAATGAAAATTTGTATGGATTTATATTACTGCCTTATTTATCCTTTTATATCCTATGGTAATATAGTATGGGCTAGTACATACAAAACCAGTGTAAATTCGATTTTTCTGTTACAGAAAAAATTTGTTAGATCTGTAACCAACTCCAGTTGGGACGCTCATAGTGCTCCATTATTTCGGAATCTGGAGTTGTTAAGCATATATGATGCGAATACTCTTCAGATCGGCACTTTTGTTTTCCAGTTTTTCAATAATTTACTTCCCTCTTCTTTTAACAGTTTTTTTATAACCAGGTCACAGATCCATAGTCATCAGACCAGATCTGTAGATCTCCTTCACCGGCAATTTTTCAGAACTAATCTGGGACAGTTTTCTATTAGGGACAGAGGTCCAGTCGTTTGGAACAGTTTTCCAGCTACTCTACGTAAACACTAAGTTTTAGCTACTTTCAAAAAATATCTCAAAATGTACCTAATTTTAAAAGCCTATGATAATGTGATAAACTGAATGTATGCTGTATTGTCTTTTTGCTTGTTAGTTACATCTTTACTTTGCTGTTTTTTAGTTTTTACTCAAATGTATTCTCATTTTTGTAAAATGACTTTGTAGTTGTTTTATCTCTTTAATTTTACTTTTGTTTGTCTTTTTTTTCTTTTACTTTATTTTCTTTACCTTATTGTATTTTAAGGATGTCAATGGACATCCTTAAAAAGCCCTTCGGGGTTTCTTTTGTCCCACCCGTGCATCTATGTATGTCTATGCAAATCTTTTTGCCTTTTTTAATCTTGTTTATTTGCACAAATAAAAACTAACTAACTAACTAACTAACACCACTCTAGCACTGACTCAAAACAGTGGACAGGAGCATGCTAGAACCCAGCTAAGTAGCAATAATGAAGCTATGAAGAAACGGGAGGATCCTGTACATGGTAATAAATCTACCAGCGATAATCCTCCCTGGAACACACTTGGTGCAAAGCCAAAGAGAAGACCATCTCCCTGTGACATGGGAGAACGGATAACTGGCAGGACCCAGCGCCCCGATATCTGTGATCTGACCGGCTGGCCTGCATTACCATCTCCATCCAGGCACAGCGTCTCCTCAACCCCACTGCCTCGTAGGACACAGCAGCGAACAGCTGGGGAGAGGAGAGCTACCACAGAAACCTCCCCAGCAAACAGCTGTTCAACTAAAGAACAGGTTTGCTCCACTGCTGCAGGACCATGGATCCCCCTCTGATTGCCTGGATAACCCCCCACCACCACGCAGCAGGGTAAGACCTGCTAACTTAAAGCCACAGAGAAAGCTAACGACAGGGCCTGAAAATCTGATTGTGGGTGACTTTTCTGTAAAAGATATGAAAAGCAGTAATAACATCAAAGTACTCTGCTTTCCGAAGGATACGGTGTCTGATTTGGAAAAAAGAATCCTGGAAATTGTTGCTGCACACCCAACTGTGAAAAATATCATTCTGCACATTGGATTTAATGACATTGAAAAACAACAATCAAGAGAGTTGAGAGAGGACTTCAACAAACTCTTTGAAACAGTCAGCTCTGTGAATGCTGAGGTTTTCATCAGTGGCCCTCTGCCCCCGACCGGGAGAGGAGCAGAGACATTCAGTAGACTGTTTTGGCTCAACAAATGGCTCTCAACTGCATCTCTTGCTCGCCCAATGCATTTTATTGACAATTTCCGCTTTTTCTGGGACCACAGGTTTCTTTTTTAGACAAACGGACTTTGCCTAAATAAGCTAGGGGCAAAGCTTTTCATCACCAACATGTCTTACTGCCTGCGTCATCCATCTGTCGCCAAGGACAAGAGACGAGAGGAACCAACAAAGAGGGAAGATGAAACACAGATTATCAGAAATGTTGAAGGAGGACTGAATGTGGATCCCTCCCCCACCCCCCCAAATCCCAATCCAGGTCTTCGTCATTCCTCCCTCCCTCCAATAAACCTCTCTCTCCCCTCCTCCCCCTTGGAATTCCAGGAGCTACCCCCACCTACCCCCCGCCCTACTCGGACCCCCTCTCCCAAGGCTGCAACTAAGTCACCAAAACCCAAGACCCCCTCTTCCAAGGCTGCAACTAAGTCACTAAAACCCACGACCCCCTCTTCCAAGACTGCAACTAAGTCACTAAAATCCAGGACCCCCTCTTCAAAGACTCTTCCCTTATGGCCACCTCTTCCCTTATGGCCACCCCCTCCCCACCCTGACAGCAGCCCTGAATATTACTGAGACAGAAAAGGGTTCAGCAGTAGACCGCATTATCAGCTGGACCCAAGGTCGCCTACATCAAAACATGGCACCTTCTGCATTCCTGTTGTGACTACTAGGAGAGTAAACATTGGGAAACTTGAACACACAGCTAACCTAAACAATCTCATTCCTGTTCTCTCAAAATCAAAGTCAACCTCAAAGCCTGTCAGTAACACCATCAGGATGGGTCTGCTAAATGTAAGGTCTCTTAATAACAAATCATTTTTAGTCAATGATTTTATTACCACTTCTAAACTTGATTTTATGTTTTTAACTGAAACATGGCTAGAACAAAATAACAGTGCAAGCATTCTGATCGAGACAGCACCCCCCAACTATAATTTTATTGATGTTTGTAGATCTGGGAAAAGAGGTGGAGGGGTTGCTGCTATATTTAAAAATACATTTCAGGGGAAACAGATGTCACTTGGTGTTTTTCCATCATTCGAATATCTTTGTGCTGTGTTGAAATGCTCTCCCAGAGTTCTCCTGTTAATTATTTACAGGCCACCTAAATATTCATCACATTTTTTCGATGATTTTACTGAATTATTGTCTAGCATCTCCACTGATTTTGACTGCCTAGTTATAACTGGTGACTTTAATTTTCATATTGATGATTTGAATGACAAGGGTGAAAAAGTACTTTTTAATATTCTAGACACATTTGACCTTTCCCAACATGTGAAAGAGGCTACTCATTGTAAGGGACACACCCTGGACCTGATTATCACAAAAGGTCTCCATGTTTCTGATGTTTTTGTGACTGATCCTTCATTGTCTGATCACTTCTGTGTTTTCTTTAATATTTCTTTCATTCCTGACACACAAACCGAATCAAATAAGGTCAAAAAGCGGTACATCAATGAACATGCCAATGTACTCTTTAAAAATGCCATATCCTCGTTACCACCTCTAAACCCATGTCATGCTGATGATCTTGTAAACATCTTTAATTCCAAAATTCTGAATGTCATAGATGTCATTGCACCTGCTACGGTTAAAACAATTTCTGGTAAGCAAAAGGCACCCTGGAGATAAGCTGCTGTTGTGACAGCCCAGAGAAGAGAGTGCAGGAAGGCTGAACGAATCTGGCAGAGTACTCTTGGACAGGTTGGAAAACTGGGTGGGGCTCTCAGGCACAGTCTTAAGCTGGTTCAAGTCATATCTACAAGATAGGAACTATTTTGTTTCCATTGGCGACTTTGTATCAGAACCTACCAATGTAACGTGTGGAGTCCCCCAAGGTTCAATCTTGGGGCCGACTTTATTCAACATCTACATGCTCCAACTAGGACAAATCATGCAAAATAATAACATTGACCACCATTGCTATGCCGATGACACCCAAATCTATGTAGCACTATCACCAAACGACTATCGCCCCATAGATCTTCTGTGCCAGTGCATTGAGCAAGTCAAAGACTGGATGTGCCAAAACTTCCTACAACTAAATGAGGACAAAACTGAGATATTTGTTTTTGGGGCTAAAAAAGAAAGGTTTAAAGTGATTCAACACCTCTGTCCCTGAAAACCTCAAACAAAGCCAGAAATCTTGGGGTTATTATGGATTCTGATTTACATTTTGACCGTCACATTAAATCAGTAACAAAATCAGCCTACTATCACCTAAAAAATGTAGCAAGACTTAAAGGGCTCATGTCAGTTCAAGACTTGTACATGCCTTTATTACTAGTAGGCTAGACTACTGTAATGGTCTCCTTGCAGGTCTTCCGAAAAAAACTGTCAGGCAGCTACAGCTTGTTCAGAACGCTGCTGCTAGAGTTCTTACAAAGACCAAAAAATGTGAGCACATTACACCAATTCTTAAATCCTTACATTGGCTCCCTGTATGTCAGAGGATTGATTTCAAAATCCTCCTGCTCACATATAAATCACTACATGGTCTAGGACCGAAGTATATCACTGATATGCTCCCACTATATAAGCCTTCTAGACCACTAAGATCTTCTGAGACCAATCTGTTAGTGATTCCCAGAGTAAACAACAATCACGGGAGAGCATCATTTAGTCACTATGCAACAAATAGCTGGAATAAACTTCCTGAAGATGTAAGCTTTCTGCTAAATCTTTTAATGTCTGCACTTTTTTTAATTATTGCAAATATGTTTTTATTCTCCTTTCTTCCTGTAATGCATTTTGAAATTTGCCTTTATTTTCTTTTAATTCTTCTATTTTTTTTCACTTTGTTGTATGATGTGAAGCACTTTGAGTCTGCCTTGTGTATGAAATGTGCTATACAAATAAAGTTGCCTTGCCTTGCCTTATATTGTCCAGGCCACATCTTTTTCTATTTGTATATTCAAGATGTTGCTCATAGTGACGAACCTACAGGGAATGATTACACAATTCCGCAGCCCCCTCAGGTCAACGCAGCAAACAGCAGACACACACAGTTAGAAGGAAGTAAAGCAGCTGACAACAGAGTGAATGTTGGACTTACACCAGGTGACCACACGACCAATGGGATGTTTTCTCTTGTATGTTCTCCAGACTGGGGATGGTGGAACGACGACAACTGCGATGACAAGAATAGCTTCATGTGCACTCGGGGCACTAAGTGATTGTTGCCAGCTGGTGTTTGGTTTTCATTCTAAATCGGTGTCGCCATCTACAGACGATCAGCTGTGCTGCAGGTGGACCCGTGTGTTTTATGATAACTGCTGCAAACACAAGCTCTTACATTTACTGCAATAAACGCTTCAGCATTCATGTTCCTGAGTCCTGTCTTACTTGTTCATGGTTGGTTATATGAGAGTAGAAAGCTAAAACATAATTGTGGCAGTTCTGCAACACATTTCATGGTGGGAACATTATTGTGTAATGACCTCTAACGTTGAGATTCAGTACATTTCATACCCTGGTTCGTATCCCAGCTCGGAGGTCCTTAGCTGCATGTCACGTCCCCCTGACTTTCCTGTCTGTCCATTGCTAATAAAGGCATCTATGCCCGAAAAAATCTTTAAAGAGAAATACCATTAATTTGGCAAAGAAAATATAATGTGTACAATATTATTAAAACTGTTTGAGATAAAGCAACACACAGCTTCTTTTAATGCTTGAGCCTTTTATTCTTGCATTTCCTTTGCCAAAAGCATAGAAAATGCTAACATGCATGGTGCTGCATGAAGCTAACGGTGCAGCATGGTCGTGATCATCAGAAATCTTGGTGAGTACAAGGAAGGTCAAGAAAACTTTGAGTCATACCTCGAGAGGATTGATCAATGGATGATCGTAAACGAAGTGGAGGAAGGTAAACAGGCCAACGTTTTCCTGTCTGTAATAGATACAGAAGCCTATGGACTGTTAAAAAACCTCTGCATACCAGATAATCCAGGTAGCCTCGCATATGAAGTGCTGAGCAGTAAACTATCATCCCATGACAAGCCCAAGCCTCTAGTTATCACGGAAAATGGAATCAGCAAGAAAAGGAGTCTGTGTCGGATTATGTTGTAGCATTAAAGCAGCTATCCACACATTGTGAATTTGGTCCCCATTTAGACGAAGCACTGAGGGACAGATTTCTTAGTGGCTTGAAGGTGGAGGCTTCTCAGTGAAAGTGCTTACTGAACAAAATCTGAAATTTGCAAAAGCATTTGAATTGTCTTTATCAATGGAAATGGCATCGAAGAATACATTGGAGTTCGCCAGCAGAATGAAAGGACCTGCCACGGTGAATAGGATTAACAAGAAGAGAACAAAGGGTGCGTGGACAAGCAAGCCAGCCAACAGGGAGTGGAAAAGCAAAGCCCCAAGTGAAAATTCCAGAGCACAGAGGACAGAAAATCACCAGCCCTGTTACAGATGTGGTGATAGAAATCATACAGCGTAAGTAGTTAGGTAGAAAACAGAGACATGCCACAAGTGTTCCAAGGTAGGACACATAGCAAGGATGTGTAAAACTAAACAGGGACATACACAGTATGTGGCTGAAAATAGCAGTCCAAATGAGTCAGCAGGAAATGGAGATGATGAACTGTTTGGGTCATATCCCTTGAATGCTTTGTATCCCACATATATTGTTGGAAATGGGAAAAAGGAAATTACAGTAAATGTCCAATTAGAAGGAACTCTAGAGATGCAGCTTGACACAGGAGCTGCTGTAACACTTGTTTCTGAAATAGTGTATGAGAAACATCTCTCTCATCTGCCACTGAAAGGAAGTAAAGTGCTCTGTCAGCCTTTTCCGGTGAGAACATTCCCTTGATGGGACAAGAGATTGTCAGTGAGAAATATGGGAACAAGAGCAGAGATTTATCTCTAGTGATCGTGAAGGGTGACAGACCAGCCCTCCTTGGCCATAACTGGCTCACAAACATCCAACTAGACTGGACAAGGAGGCTTTCTCCATAATATTTGGCGTGACCAATTTTTCAGAAATACTTGTATGGCCGCAAGTTCAGTTTAATAACTGACCACAAGCCCCTCCTTGCCATTTTGGGATCCAAGTCTGAAATACCCAGACTAGCCGCCTTGCACATGCTGCGATGGGCACTGAGACTGATGGCTTATGAATACAGTATAGAATACAGAACGTCAGCAGAGAATGCAAACGTAGATGCATTATCTAGACTGCAGGCAACAGAGATTGCACAGAGTACTCTCAAGGACCCAGACCTGTCCAAGGTACTGGAGCTGACTCAGTCCAGATGTCCGAGTCATATCAAGGGTGAGAGACTGAAACCATACTTCACCAGAAAGAATGAACTGTCTGTAGAACAAGGATGAATTCTGTGGAGAATTCGAGTTATCATTCCAGCAGCACACAGAGAGTGACTACTGCATGATCTACACCAAGGGCACCCTGGAGGGTGCAAGATGAAGGCCTTGGCCAGGAGCTGCTTGTGGTGGCCCCAGCTAGACAGAGAAATAGAACATGCAGTACAGCAATGTGATGCATGTCAGAGTGTGAGGAAACTACCAGCAGCAGCACCACTACACTGCTGGCAGTGGCCGACTAGGGTGTGGCAGAGGATACATATTGACTTTGCAGAGAAGGATCAACACCACTTCTTAGAATTAGTGGACAGTGATTCAAAATGGCTCAAGGTTATTCCAATGACAATCACCACAGCCGCCAAAACAATTGAGGTGTTGAGGAACATGTTTTCTTCCTACGGTGTCCTTGAGGAGATTATTTCTGACAACAGTACTCGATTTATGTCACAGGAGTACAAGACATTCCTGTGAAGTAAGGGCATAAAGCAGACTTTGGTACCAGCCTACCATCCTGTGTCTAATGGTGCTGCAGAGCGAGCAGTTCAGACAGTGAAAGCATCACTGCTGAAACAATGCTCGATGAAAGGAAACAAAAGGTCACTATAACGATGCAGCATAGGCTAGCCAACTTCCTGATGTCATACAGGAGCACACCACACAGCTGAACTGTTCCTCAAACGTCAGATCAGGACCAGGTTCAGCTTACTGAAACCAGAGCTTGCTCGAGTGGTGGAAGACAAACAACAAAAACAGAAAGGCTACCATGATCAAACCGCCTCCAAGCTGAGACATCTGTCTGAGGGTGACTCAGTCCTGATCCGAAACTTCATGGAGGAAAGGAGAGGTGGAAGAAAGGAACAGAGGAAAAGAGACTCGGACCAGTCACCTACCTGGTGTGGAACGGAGTGAGCCCACACTTAGTCCACATCGACCATCTGCTGTACAACCGACCGTCCAGTCTAGAGACATCAGAGTTTCCAGATGAGCAGTTGGACGCCACCAACAACTTCCCTGCAGTGGTTCATGCGGACTTGGGGCTGAAAGGCACACCTGGAGCAGTAGGTGGTAGCCCGTACTCACCTGAAGCAACACCGTTGCTGGCTAAAGAGACACTTGCTCAGTGGCCTGTGACAAGGTAGTGACACCTGCCAACCGAGCAGCCAGTTCCCCAGAGGTGCTGGGGTGCAGGTACTCTTTGAGAGAAAGAGTACCTCCTAAAGGATTGACCTTGTGACCCTATGGAACATTGTTCCTAAAGCAAAAGAGTCCCTGTTTATACAATAATGTGAAAAAGAGTTCCTGAGACTGAAATGTAAAAGAGCAATTATGGGTTTAATGGTTTGTGTCAGCAGTAATGATTTAGCTACAATTTTAAAGGAAAGTAAGAAATTTACCGTAGCAAATGTTTTTTTTAAGTTATGAGTTGTTTATTAATGGAACTTCATAGTTTTACTGGAAGGAGTGTAGTATATTGATACTATAACTGCCTTGCTGAGCAATGTGATATCATTCGTAGTTAAACACCGCCATCTAGGGTTACTTAGATATGCTGCAATGACCGGATGTTGACTGTGGTTTGGTAGTCTGAGAGTTGCACTAAAGGAGTGAAGACGTGTACAAGTTGGTCTCCGTGTTCCTCAACTGTTATGGATATATTAGCAGTGTCATATGAGTACAAAGTTATTACAGGATGGACAGAACGTGCAGGTGTTTCCACCATTTATTTATTTATTCATTTATTTCGGGCATGTCAGTTAAATCATCATCATCACACATCTTTGTTCAAATAATACAATACACATGGCCGAAAGGGAAAGCGGGAGAAGCCAAGGCTTATCTAGTCCCGCCCCCATTACCCACAGGACAAAATCGTCATCATAATATTATCTTATCTTTTCCTCAGGTTCAACTTATTGTTTGGTTACAGAATGTTCATTAGTTATGCTCCCATCCCATCACAACACTGTTTCTGCTGATTTGTGCCTCAGAACTTTATTAACTCTCATGCAATAATCTGTACCGGTGAACGGTTGAATTTACATACTTTTTCTTAAAGCCACCATAAAGGATGTCTTTTAGCTTTGTTCACTTCTTTGACACACAGTTTGATACATTACCATGGCAGCACCTCAATAAATAATACAATTTGTATGTGCATGTGTGTGAAACCGGGTTCAGCTCTTTCCCAACTCCCTCACCCAGGTGTGGCACCACAGAGAGCAGAGGTGACCCTCTTTTATTTTCAGACTGCCCATTAAAAAGTCTGTATCTGTCAAGATAAAGTCTGCACAGCTCAGTTTGGGTGAGTGGCATCGCTTCTGGAGTAGAAACTGTTCAAATATCTAACACTTTAAGTGCTATCTAATTCAATATGTAAGTATGATATCACAGCTAGAAGGCATCAATAAGAACCATCGAAACTAGTTTGCTTTGGCAGCACTAGATACTTAAAGTCAAAGGGAGGGGACGACAAATACCATTCTGCATGAGCGATGAGTTCATTGAGTTTACTGAGTCTGTACATTTACAAGCAGATGCCCCGATACGGACACAGGAAAGACTAAATACACAAGAAATGAATGAGACAACCAGACACAGGTGGGCAGACATGAGGGCAGGCTGAAAACTGATTGACCATATTTGGAGTGTTGATGGAGCAGCTACAATGTTAGCATAGCCTAGCACCCATCAACCAGACTCCATTCAGAAAACCAGCATTTAAAAAGATGTTTGCTTGTCGTCTTGCAGACAGACCTCATAAACCGCTACTTCAGACTTTTTACAAATTGCCGTCATCATGTAGGTACTTCTGCGTCCTTCTTATCTGTTTATTTATTTCAGCCATATAAACGGTAACACAGCTAAACAAATGCTTCGGCAAATAAACACACCTGATCCTGTGTTCAAAGTCATGCATGTAATGCAAGACAAAAATCTGCTACTTGTATTGGTGTGAATGCAACTTTACAGTTAGGACGACTAAAAGCTATAAAGTGAGTTTCAGCAATGTTTTTTCTTTCACACACCTTCAAGAAGAGTCAGTTGCATGAGCATACTTTCTCCCTGTGTTTATTCTCATGATTAAACATAATAAAACAAGACATTTGTTGATATTGGCAGAAGATTCAAATGTCCACAGGTCATGAGTTGGAAGTTTAAAAGTGGGTGGTAGTGCCTTCTGACCATCTGACAGAGGAGCAACGAGAATCCTGAACACATCTGTGGTGAGCCTCGTCTTCTTCTTCTCTCTCTGTTTCAGGAGATCAGAAACAGGCCAACGAGCTGAGGTCTTCGGGGTCCATGACTGAATTACAGTAAGATGCTGGAGCTGATGTGTGACTGATTCCCGAGGGATGAATGAAGTGTACTTCTGATTCTTTCCAGATCATATCTCATTTTCGGAGCACTAAGACTTAGCGAGGCCTGAGCCATGCATCCCAGCTGTGGTAACTACTGTCCTGCTGTTGGTGGGCATCCTGAACACCGTGTTGGGACCTAACCGTTAGGACTACACAATGTGGCCTACAAAAGCCTACACATGCGGTCCGGACAAAGGAACAAAGGAGATAAAAAATTACAACCACCATTTTAGGGTCCCCTAAAATGGCAACGTCACACAACTGGTGCCCTATTGACTGACAATCTTCAGGTAACCCCAGGGGGTCCCCGGAAGCAGCCATGAGCTATATATATCCCAGCACCACCTGAGGAACTTCCTCTCTCCACCGTGACCCAAGATACAACAGGAGGTGAACCTAACGTCTGCAGCGTTTCTTTTGTCCTAGGCCACAGTCTTTCCCCCAAACTCGCTGGACGAGCAACAGACTGTTTTACCCCTCTTTTTCTCTACTCGTTTTATTTTTCTTTTGTTTATCATTTTGGATCCCGAGGAGACCGCCGCGACAGCGCGACTCTCCTCTTCCCCGCGGAAAGAAGAAAAACTTTCTTCATCCCAGCTGCCAGCAGAACGGATAACTCGACCCGTCTTTGTCTGAAATCAGCTGACTAAATCGCCGAGCCCCGTGATTGTTCATCGTTGCCTGCAGAAGGAAGAATTACTAACGGTTTTCTTCAACGAGTTGGATCCGGCGCTGAACGAGCGCCCGCAACTACCGTCCGTTGTCTGCGTCAAGGAACGCCATCACCACACGGACGGAACCCTCACATCGACCCATCTCACATCGACGTAAGAGGCTATTTGTCTGGGCAGAAGCAGAGATTCGATAGTGTAGGACATAGTTGTAATTCTTGTTAATGTGTTTTAAGTTCTGATAGCGGACTGCCGAATCTGTTTGTTCATGTGCTGCTGTATTTGAATACTGATCGTGTACCCACGCAGCTGGGTTGATTTCTGTAACAGTGTTTCCGACTAACCTCCGCCATATTCGCGAGCTCAGAAAGCTCTACTATCAGTTAAAAGACCGGTCTCGGAATCAACGCCAGTTCATTCACACGCGCCCGTGTGATAGCGGCACGCCCTCTGAGCCTCAGAATATTGCTCACGCATTCTCTCTCTCTTTGTTTGTGTCCCGCTAACACACACACACACACGCCGCACACACGTGTCCTACGCCAGCTGTTCCCGGCGGACGCTAAGGACATAGCTACATCTGGTGGCTGCATCCGGCCATCTCTCGCTCTCTCTCTCTAACGCTACTCCATCTGACGTCAGTGGCTCCGCCCCTGAACGCTGTGAGGAATAGCTCCATCTGGTGGTTGCGCCCAGCCATAGCTCTCTCTCTCTCTCTCTCGCTACCCCATGGGACGTCAGTGGCTCCGCCCCTGAACGCTGTGAGGAATAGCTCCATCTGGTGGTTGCGCAACTGGCCATCTCTCCCTCTCTCTCTCGCTCTCTCTCTCTCGACACACACACGCACGCACACACACACACACACACTCCACGTGTGTCTCTACTTTTGTTTAGCTTAGTTTTGTGTATTTAGGTAGTTAGGTAATAAGGCTTTGTTAATTGCAGTGTTATTGATTGTGATCATTATTACTGATTTTAATAAATCTTATTATATTATAACTAGTGGTCTCTTGTGCTTGTTGTGTATATGTCACTGGATAACAGCAGGTTGTGAAGGCTAGTGCTTGAGTTTCACGCCTTTTTAATTGTTAGATTGTTTTTATGCTTCTATGCCAATGATCACGATCCTTTGCATGTGAGTATGAAACCTTTTATATTGAGACTGAATACAGTTTTAGGTTATCTTTTCCCTGATCCCAGGGTGGTGCCCCATTTATTCATGATTATATCATGATAATATATTAAATATAATTATTAATATAATCAGGTTAACATTAATAATTAACTGTTGATAACCAAATCTGCTCCTGCTACAACCCCAACAGCCGATCTCAGCAGTAAGTACCACATCATCAACCAACACATCACCACAACTGAAACCTTGTCATTAACGCACGTGTTCTTCCACAGACTTACTTGGATATGTGAGAATATATTCAAAGTGGAAGAATGTGGTGAGGGATGGATGCACATTGATCCGGGTCGCTGTGTCAAATACTTCCCGGAGGAAAAGACTTTTGCTGAGGTAAAGGTCAGAAACACAAAATATATCTATCCTCAGCAATTTTATGTTATGACAAAGTCCTGGTGAAGACTAACACTTACATCCATTGTGGTTTCAGAAACACTGCAATGACATAGAGAGTGAACTGGTCTCAATCCACGGTCTCGACCAGATGACGAAAGCGCTTTGCACCAGCCTGCATGCCGACAACCATCGCAAGGGTTTTTGAATTGGATCCGTAAAATTAGGGGTAAGCAGTGAAAAACCTCATTGTGATCAGAAATCAGACAGCCTGGCTGGTTAGTGAACTGACCGATGGATGAATGTGAGGAAAGACCCTGATGGACGATACATAGAGGAGTATGTGGGTCACATGTCACCACTGATTCTCCACTTTGTGTTTTTCAGGATGACTTCGTAAACATCGATGGAACTGAATTTGACTTCAGCGAATGGTACGAATATCAGCCAGACAACTTTCAAGGAGCAGAGAACTGCGTCGAGGTGAATCACAAAGGTAAGGAAATATGGAGGTTGCACTTCTAAGAATGGGTGGAAGCAAAACATTTACAATGGAGTTTGAGAAAAATCTGAAAGAGGGAATAATTCAAACGTGATGCAAAGAACAACGGGTATCACAAGCAGCCAGTCATGCTGACAGATTCATTTCTAAGTTGCATGTGCCTGATATGACATGATTGAGCACATGGGTGTCGGTGTTGTATGAGGGTAGGACAAGTCCCATCCACCAAAATCATTACTTTGGATCATTCCCCTTCTATCAAAAGTCAGCGTATCCAGCACTATTTTCAGTTTCAGTCCCTTGTAAGGGGAACTGGTCCTCCACATGGATTCCCCTTAAATTGTCCCGGCCACATATTTTCTATCTGTATATGAAAGACGTTGCTCATAGTGACGAACCTACAGGGAATGATTACACAATTCTGCAGCCCCCTCAGGTCTACGCAGCAAACAGCAGACACACACAGTTAGAAGGAACTAAAGCAGATGACAACAGAGTGAATGTTGGACTTACACCAGGTGACCACACGACCAATGGGATGTTTTCTCTTCTATGTTCTCCAGACTGGGGATGGTGGAACGACGACAACTGCGACGACAAGAATAGCTTCATGTGCGCTAAGGTCATGTGATCTTCGCCAGCTGGTGTTTGGTTTTCATTCTAAATCGGTGTCGCCATCTACAGACGATCAGCTGTGCTGCAGGTGGACCCGTGTGTTTAATGATTACCGCTGCAAACACAAGCTCTTACATTTACTGCAATAAACGCTTCAGCATTCATGTTCCTGAGTCCCGTCTTACTTGTTCATGGTTGGTTATATGAGAGTAGAAAGCTGAAACATAATTGTGGCAGTTCTGCAACACATTTCATGGTGAGAGCATTATCAGTGCAAAAACCTCTAACGTTGAGATTCAGAGCATTTCAATGATTGAGGGATTGACTCCAAACAGCTCTCAACATGGCAATGGCTGACTAACTAGCAGCTAACAGTGTTAACCTGAGTGGGTATTTTTTTTGTTGCTGCCAAAAATGTACTTGAACAAAAGAACAAAACCTAAAAGTATAGATTATAGAAGCTTTAAACTCCAAATTTGTTTCTATTAATCGTCCAAATACTCGTTTTCTTAGTCATCAGTTATGTAATGTGGGGTTATCAGGCACATGATTGGCTGGCTACACTTAATGTATATATATATTTAAATTTAAAAAATGCATGCAACAGGAAGCCCTGTGTACATGGAGGATGATGTAGCATTCATGCTATTTCTTTTACTCTGTTGGTCACATACATCTTGACCTGAAACACCACATCCCACACTTAAGATTGTGGTAAAGAAATGCCATTCATTTGGCAAAGAAAGTGTAATGTGTACAAACTATTAGAGCTGTTTGAGATATAGCAACACAGAACACACATTTATGACACACCAGCTTCTTTTGATGCTCGAGCCTTTTATTCTTGCATTTTCTTTGCTAAAAGCATTCTTTTCATAACCCATTCTGTCTGCCCTTGTTAAAAACACAAAGTCTCAGAGACAATCCGGCTCCTTTTATGTCACTTGTCGCTTCCTTCCTTAAGTAGCGTTACAGCGATAGAAACTAACAGTAAGAATAACAAGTGTATATGAAACCCTTCAGCCCGTATGCAAGTCTGATGGTGGAAGGACAGATTTGTTTAAAAGCGAATGCGTCTCCTCTGGTTGCGTTTTTTATGGAAGTCGTCACAACTTCCTGACACAGACGGATGGCCTTTCACTGTCACAGTAATTGTCATCCCAGCACTTCTGAGCTGCAAATACAAAAACAAGAAAGGTGAGCCTTCTGTGTTGGAGTTTGCATGTTCTGATCATCACGTGAGCTATCTGAGCACATCAGTCAGATAAAACTTAAATAATAAGACATTTCAAAACATGAGTATTTTTGTGGGATTGCTCCCCTCATCACTACCATCCCTCCTACATAAAGCATTATGTTGTTTTACCTCCATAATTCACTTGTAAACAATGCTGCTTGCCACTGTAGTTATTGGGCTCCCCAGGACACCAGCCAACGTAGTTGAAAGGTGTTCCATCACTCCAGAACCATTGGTTCTCCTGGAAGAAAGAATGGAAAATGAATATATTATGAAATTAAATGCTTAATAAGGGAAGAAAAGTGAGGCATTGAAGGCAAAAAAGGAATTAGATGTTTTAAAAATACAAGTAATAAAAAGAGAAATGGCGATTTTCAGGGCCAAAGTGGTAATGGAACCGGAGAAACATATTATATTTATTGGATGTGTCACAATGATGTATAAGATACCTGTTGTGCATCGGAACCTCCAACCCATGTGGGATCTTGCTGATGACTGGCGCTCATTATCAGCCTCTGAATCTCGTGGTACTCCAGGACGTTGTGAATAGATGCAAGGTTTCCACCCAGGGACTGGCAGTTTTTCTACGGTGAGAGGGGCAACACCGAGTCAGCGTTTATGCAGACAAACTGGACTTGTGTCTTCAATCAGAGACAGCAGCGTTACCTCAGCTCGAGCCCAACTCAAGGGTTTTGGAGAGTAGAGGAAACAGCGCCCTCGGAACGGAGACCAACCGCCGGAATATGTCGACCTCTTGTTGAGACTTTCTGCTCAGAACAAACAGAGTTCTGTGGGTTAAAGTCTCCGTTTGTATGGTGTTTAAATTAGTGTATTAAATCCATTTATTTGGATTGTGTGAAGATGCTGAGTCATTATAAGATATGTGTCACTATATCACAATATAACAATGCACAATGCATTGCACACTATAATATAACTACATAATATAACACAATGCATGGTGAAATAACACAACATGATGCATAAAACATGGCACAAAGAAAAGTTAATAGAACAGAAAGCACAATAAAACAAATAACACGATAAAAATACATGACATAATACAACATAAATCAGCAATAAAATAATATCAAAAGTTCTACAACACTCACCTGATTGGTCAGTTTCGGGCGTTTCCTCTGGGAGAGCTAGAAGGGTTTGACACTGCAGTTATTGACCTGGGTTGTTCCAGTTAACTGGTCATAAATACATGTGGATCAGTTCCTACATGTCATACTCACCAGCAGCTCTAGCCAGAACCATCATGGCACTAACAAGTGCAGACACAGTCAGCAGCTTCATGGTGGGGATATGAGATGATGAATACCTGTATGTACTAACGTACGGTCAGTCCTTGAAGGGAAGTGAAGGGAAGTCAGGAAATAGTGAAGTTTGAAACAAACCTGTAGCTTCAGCCGTCCTGGAAGGAGGTGGTGAAAAAGAGGAAGACGAGCTCTTAAGTAGAGTCTCTTATCTTATCATCTCTCAAGAAACAGGGAACTGGGGGTTGACACTGTAATGTTGCATGTGACCTTAAGTCAGAAAGACTATGTAAGGTAGGCGGCAAGAGAGAAATAACTTTTTGATCCAGTGATAACTGTGTTATGAACAAGGAGAATGTTTCAAGTCCAGAAAGTCTCAGTTTATTGTAGCATCATTTAGTTTAGCGCTCAGTGAAAAACATATCTCCTCTCACACAACATGCATCACTCACACGGCCGTTAGCTTGTCTTTCTAGCTAGCTAGCTAGCTAGCGAACTTATATCACAAATGTAATGTCATCTCAGGTGCAGATGCGACTTCCTAGACATTACATTTACATTTACATTTAGGTCATTTAGCAGACGCTTTTGTCCAAAGCGACTTACAAGAAGTACATTTGTCAAAAGAAGGAAACAAAGAAACCACAACGTATCATTGCCTATAAAGTAAGAGCTAAAAATAGAACAAGTGTTAGATCCTCATCTGAGTAAAGTAGTACTTCAAGAGCAACAGTGCTAAGATCAGAGTGCTATAGGTAAGGGTTTTTTTTTTTGGGGGGGGGGGGGGTGTCGAGGGAGGTGTTAGTGGGTCATGCTACGTAGAGTCGAGGTGAAGTCTGAACAGGTGATCCTTGAGCCTTTTTCGGAAACTTTAAATTTATAAACTTTCAATTTATAAATTGACAAACTTATAGTCCCTTGCCATTGACTACCTTACATGGTGATCTTCTGGTGGTCTACAGAGAAAACACAAGCAAATATAGAAACCCGTTGAGGCCAATGACGAAGGGGTAAAACTGCAGTTCCTCAAATGTTTCTTGAGAAATCTGATGCATCAGAAATAATGTAATGAGATACAATGATAACTGATGAAATAATACCTCAACTTCTCTATTGAAGTTGTTATTAGATGCTTCAACTTCCTCAGAATGTTCAGAGAAATGCCAGGACCCAGGCTATTTATTATAGTGAGTCATCTGCAGCGTCATGTTGAAAAAACATTAAATTTAATGTTTTTCACCAATTCCATGTATTAAAACATCTGGCAACTTGCAGAAATGTTGCACAGAACGAGTGAAACTGTATTGTCTGACCCTTACCATGGATCTATATGTCTCACAAAGAATACAATGAGTATGAATGAGTATGATATAATATAACATATGAGCAACATAAAGTTGTGATGCATTATTGCTTGTAGATTTAGAGGTTCAACTTTTTTTTTATCTAAGTCATGGATTTCTTTAATGAATTGGTTCTACTAACCTTTATGAAACACTTTCCCAGTTTATTACATGTACATTGCACCGTACTTTCACAAAGTTCTCCATGCTTTTGGATACCAGCTGTTTGATGCAGCATTCAGCACACGTAATGATAAAGACCATCCAGAATTACAAACTTGTATATCGTCAATATAAGTCAATATCCCATTGAGGGGAATACAGCTTCCTTTTCATTCGAGATCACAGCAAACACTTCACAGCGATAGAAAACAGTGTTGACTTTGATGTAGTTGTTGTCTACCATTAGTGTTATAGTCTCAGTCTTCCTATGCAACGTGATTTGGCATTGGTCATCCACCAGAGTGCGCCATCTTGCTCTTTTCTGGGCCTGGGCTTCTGCTTCCTGACAGCTTTTTCTCCAAGTCTTGCAGCATGGAAAGTCTCCAGGTGTTTTTGCAGACCCTCTTCCCCTTTTCCCTGTGGATTTTGGGCTATGTAGCAAGGCTAAACAGGCTGATGAGGTTCTTGGCGTCTCTGGATCAGCAGTAGAGTTTCAGGCTCTGTAAATCATCACAGTGTCTGGTGTGTATCTAGACCTAACAGGGTTTGGTCTGTATACAGCGACAGAACACTGCAAAAAGGAATGCCTATTCTGTGACCTGCCTGAAAAAGAACAGTGGAGCAAATTACCATAAAAAGGAATCTGTTCAGCATTCAGAGATACAGCAAGTCTACGTTATAGTGTTTCAGTTGTTGCATTGCATGCATGAAAGTTCATTCTTGACCCGAGTTGGATTTTTATTATACTCTAAGTCCGACAAAACTTCTTCTGGAGCTTCCCATTCACACTGCTTCAGGGGCAATTTGGTGTTCAGCAGTGTGTGGGTGTTTGTGGTTGTGTGCTCTACTTATACCCAAATTGGGGACTTTTGTCAGCTCACCAGTTTATTGGGGAAGGTTTTCCTTTGGGGACCAAAACCACCACTGACTAGTTTTTGGTTAAATTATATTCAACATGCTCCAAAATGTTTTGCATGTGTGTGTGTGTATGTGTGTGTGTGTGTGTGTGTGTGTGTGTGTGTTATGTCACCTTTTTGGTTGCACCTCCGTGTGCTGGTGACATCATTGTACAACACAAGCGAAGGATCAATTTTACCTGCAACACAAGACGTGTTACTGCTACCAGCTGGGTTCAAACATTCTTCTTCATTTAAATTTTACACAACAGGTATTTTTTCCCCACAACAACCTTGATGTTGTGATTCCCATCTGTCAGCTGTAGACTACAGCTAAATTCTATTCAACTCACACATTTTCTTGACAAATGGATGTCATTGTATTGACAGGAAAGCAGGCTGACCTTTGTCGCTCCACCAGAGGCAGAGCAGCACCGCGGAGACCAGCAAGAGGCAGGCGGCCACCACAGGAAGTGCGAGGGTTGATGCAGCTGGCTCAGGACGCCCTGCAGAAATACCACAGGTTGATCTCAATGCAACAACAAAGTGCAACAAACAGCAACAGATTCTAATTATCAATCATCTCATCTAAACCAGCACTTTCCCCAAGATGTTGAAGGCATTCGTTTGTCGGTCTTTGTTTCTTCATGATGAAATCAAACTCAACAAGGTAAAACATTTGTGTCTTTCTTGGAACGACAACACCGGATGAAGTTGTTAAAAAAATAGTTTTGTTAGTTCTCACCTCTGACATCCAGCCGGCTGACTGGTGATTCTTCACCATCAAGGACGTCACACTTGTACAGACCTTCATCAGACTTAGAAACACCGTGGATGGTCATCTCTCCTGTAGGGCTGCTCCTGATGAGGAGGCCATCTTTGTAGAAATCAGCTGTGAGGCTGGAGGAGGAGGAGGAGGACTTGGTTCTGCAGCGCAGAGTGACGGGGTTCCCTCAACCACAGGGAGGACCGGACTCTCCAGGATCACCGAGCCAGCTGAGGGGCAGACGGACAAGAAGACAGTTAGATGTCCACATTCCTTCCTTCACACGCCTTGAACTCGACACCCATGGATCGGTTGCGGCACAGTGATGAATCCTTTGGGTTTCACCACCGTAACTAACACAACATATCAAATACTCACCCTTTACCACAAGGACAGTCTCCAATAATGTTTCCATACAAGTAAACTGCACTCACAATTAGGTTTTACCTTCTTTTTTTGGTCTGGACTAAAAAATTGCAGCTTTAAACATTAGAAAACAAGGTAATAAGTGAAAAAACATCATGGTTCGGCTTAACTATGACTATGAAAGAAAACAGAAATGTAACATAAGCACTTGGTTGATGCGGGACACTAACATCAGCCTCTTGGTGTAACTCCTGTGTTTTCATGTCCACCACCCAGAACTCCTCCCTATGAAGACTTCCTCTGACTCCTTTAAATGCAGTTTGGTTGGCCCAGGCTGGTTATGTCCATCTTTACTACCTACAGAGTGACGGTCAGGAAAACGTTGACACAAGTTGCCTCTGAACAATGTAAATGCTAAGTCCAAGAAGCTGTTAGCCTCAGCTAACCAAAACCCTTGTGTGTGCAGCCTCTTGCAGAAGGACATAAACACGCTACACTTTGCTTTTTTCTTAGCTCAAACCCACCAGTCACGTAGATGCTGACGGCGTCGCTGCACTCTCCTGCCGCAGACTCGCACCAGTACGCCCCGCTGTCGAAAGGGTAAAGGTCATCGATGATGCAGTGGGAGTCGTTGCTTCCTTCCCTGGACCTCGAACAGTCCTGGTTGCTGTTTAAGGATGTGTTCCTCTTCACCCTCCACTCGCTGGAGTTCCCATGCCCACAGCTCAGACAGACGGAGTCATACTGGAAGAACTGGGATCTGTCGGGGACGACCCTCAGAGCTGCTGCAGGGAACAGACGTTTGACCATCAAACATTTAAATCTCAGCAAGCTTCTGGCTTCCTTGTTTCACTACACAAGTCATTTTGCACAATAGGTGAGTTGGTTCAATCTGCTCGGAGCTTCCTGGTTGTCTTTCTACACTGCAACACTATACAAAAAGACAAAGAGTGGGTTCTGTGTGGCTCTACACACCTACTGGCACAGTACATACAGTAGATACAATGAAAGCACCCCAAATCAAAGAACATGCCAGAAGAAAACTGAGTTTTCACTGATTTCCAAATGTATGCGTCAAACGCTTCCTTTACACAAACACGTTTACCAGGTAGTGGAATCATCAATGGTTTCTATATCATCACACACACACACACACACACACAAGTCACACTACTCACCAACCACAGTGCACAGAGTTGAGATGTCCATGCTGCTGGCTGTTAAACGACCAACTAACTGGCAGCCTGGGTGGCTACATCTCTCCTGACTTTAGAGGCTACAGCTTCCTGTTGAAGCCTAAAAATAAACTGCATGTACTCGTGTGTGAAAACATGACATGCAAGGTGTCAGCAGTGACCACCAATGTCAGCGTTTTCAACCAGATATAATTCTCGATGTAAAAACCTTCAAATCTCACATTTCAAGAAAATGAAACACGAAATTCAAAATAAATAAATAAATGATGACTTAATACAACAATTCATTAGGGTATTAACCTAGTGATTGGCCTTAAAAAGAGATAGTGATGGGTTTTCCTTGGGGTAATAACATTGCCAGCTAGACCTGGATGAGCTTTGCCTCTGTAAACTCTCCTGCAACGTCTTTTGATGGCCAGCAGGTGGCGCAGAAGACTTGCTGTTCAGTTGTTTCTGAATGTTTGAAGAGGTTACACATGTTGCAGCTCTGTGCCACTTTCTTGACAGTGTATCTTACTGCATTTTTTATCATTCAAACTCTCCTCATTGGTTTCCACGGTTACGTGACTGTTGCGTAATTACGTTACGTCTGTTTTGGCACAAACTTATGATTAACCCTAACCTGAAACGTCTGGAAGTGATGTAGCCACCCATGTTATGTACTGGATGATAAAACCTATCAAATAAGTAGATTGGGAGAAATGATTGTTAATAGTTGAAAAATACATTTAGGCAAAGATGTGGAATATTAAGGTTTGTTGAAAAGTTGATGCTAAACTGTATTTCTGGTTTGTATGAAGCAGCAGTCGACGGGCTATGAATGAGATGGACAAACTGAAGTTACACTGATTGATAAAAGTTTAATTATACCAATGATGTATGACAAAAGATGTGAAATATTATTAACTGTATATCAATTCATTAAAACAATAAATTCAGATGACGTCTTGTGGCCTGCTGCTTGTATCAGCCTGGTGGTCGCTAGCGGTGGTCGCTAGCTTCACGTCCTTCTGAAGTTGTCTTCCCTGTTTGGAGACGGAAAACAAATAAGGAAAGAAGAACTTTTGTCCATCATTCTGAAATTCAAGATCATTCAGTGGCGGTACTGATGGAGTCCCGTGTTCCCTATGGGGTCTTATTATAATTGTACCTCAATTACACGTATGATGTTTGTCAGTGCAACAGCTCGTTAAGCTACATAAGAACATTAACCAACAAAGATCGTGAATGCAACCGAAACAAACTGACCTCCCCTATCTGTAAGGAGTGGGTGGAATACATTGGCCACATATACATCAAACATAGACTCAGAGCTTTTCCGTTGTCAGTTGGGACGGCGTTATCAGCCATAGCTAGCCAGTAGAGCTCGAAACAAGGAGAAGCTCTGATTTCAACACACAGAGGGACCGTTATGTCATTCTCTGCTCCGGTAAACATTTCAGAGAAGAGCAGGTATTTCTGATTAACGAGTGACCCTTAACTGGTGACTCCCAGTCGGCAGCTGTTAAAAACACCCAACAGAGCATGCAGGTGTTCTCGAGTGACAAGTTATGCCTGAACATCACCAGATAACACGGCCACTTGTTTTACTGAAACACCCACTGAAGCTGAATTGTGTACAACTTGAATACTTGGAATATTGCCATACAGTAGGGTTGCAAAATAGTGGCAATGTGCAGCAGAAGGTCAAGTTTTAGTTTACATATTGTCAACAGGGCCTTTACTGGATATGAGAGCGATCCGGTATCACCGTCAGTCTTACGTTTAGTGGACTACAGAATAGATGGTTCTCTCTTCTGGCTCGATACCGGCTCCGGACCCTTCAGGCTCTGTGAAATAAATACCACAATATTCAGAACTGACAGATTCTTTGTTTCGTGTTATTGTTATTGATTGATTTTACAACTAAGTTGTTACGTGTGCCTTGAGGCTGAGACTCAAAGATGATGCTAAATGTATTTTCTCTTCTTTTATAAAACTTTACATCTCAGTGACTGTGAGAAACCTCTTGTCAGGTAGGTGATTATTTTAAAGCTGCTGAGAGACCATTTCACTCTGTGGTTTTCTCGTGTGGTTTTTAACTGACAGCATCAAATGTTCTGCAGACATATGTAAAAATAGAAAAAAGACACCACATGCTGTACACATTGTCAAGCTGTTAAACCTTCATAATAGGAGTTAAAGGTTTTGTACACGTGAACATGCAACGTTTCCTCATATCAACTATTTCTCCTACAAAATTGGAGAAATGAAACTAAACTGCACTTTCAATTCTGTCTCCGGCAATAAAATAATAATTTCAGATTAAACTGTTGTAGTTTTAAACAGTTTGAAACATGTGAAATTTAAGCCATGACCAACAAAAAGATTTTGCTCAAAAACGTAGAAGCAACACAATATAAAGTACCTTTCTTCTTCCTTTGTCTGTTGACAACAGCATATGTTGTATAGGGTGGATCAACAGGGTCCTCTCCTGAGACTGAATGGTAAAATAGAAGGGCAAACAGATATTCATGCTGTATTTGACCTGGACAACATAATGGTATTGCTTAGCTATGACTATAGCAGACAGGCAGATGGGGCTACGCAGTATTTTCGACAAATTTTTTTTTCATATATTGTTAAATTGGTGCACAATATGACTGGGGATGTGATCTAAAAGGGTTGAAGGGCATTTCATCTCAACTATCAGGAGTTGCAGCCAATAGAAACTAAATTATCATTGCCGTTTAACAATGACGAATAGTCCCTATATCACTATTTGCACAGGGTTGGTGCGTCTCACCAGGTGAGCGTGATCCAGGCGTTGGTTTTCCAGATGGCAAACAGGCCGGCACTGCAGGACAGAAAACATCTGTCATTATAGGAAGGGCAGCAGAGGAGCCATCATTAAGGCGCTTTGTGTGGCTGCTGAAGTTTATCATCCAATGTGATTTCCAGGAGACGCTGTACCTTTCCGACAGAGAAGTCCCGTCAGCAACAGCAGCAGAGCCACTAACAAAACACCGAGCCACAGCAGAAAAGGAGGCCAGGAGGGGAGATGAGGGGAGAGTCCAGCAGCTGGGAAGGAAGTTAATAAACGTGAATTCAACATCCATCTTGAACCTGGAGAGGGAAAAAGACATCCAAACATACAAAAGCAAAAAAAAAAATCACCTTGACTTGTTTTAGAAACAGCCAGCCAGCTCTGTGGGGATTCTCCGGATCCAGAGATGCTGCACTTATAGAGTCCTTCATCAGACTTGGTCACATTTCTGATGGTCATGTGGTTTTCGTACCCAGTGATGAGGGGGGATCCGTCTTTGTAGAAATCAGCAATTAGTCTGGAGCTTTTCTCCTTACAATGAAGAATCACGTCGTATCCCTCTACCACAGGACGGGCAGGAACTTCCAGGATCACAGAACCATCTGAACAATGTGGGCAAAAGATATTTTCTGTTAAACCGCCTATATATATTCTGTTAAACCTCCTATATATATTCAGCAGAAAACGTGGAACAGACACAACAATATACAGTATTATTGCATGTAACAGGAGCTATTACTTCATTTGTGCAGGACTTGAAGTGCTTCTTATATAATAATAAAACAAATAAATGCAAAAGATAAATGCAAGATCTATAAATGCAACATGATCTCATGGGAAGGCATATAAATACCTTGTCCTGATCGTCCACCATAAGCAGATGGCGTAAAACCCTTGAGTGCATTTTCTCCTAATACCAGCCTTTTGGAGAAAGTTAGTGGAGTCTAGATAACTATTTATCTGTATTGACATTGTACAGACAAAGCTCTGTTTTAGCCCTAAACTAGTTGCCCTGACTAATTTGAGAAACAGGAAGAATTTCTGCGATTTCAGTTATTGTTTGAGGTCACGATGCCGGATTAATTCTGGCTGTTGCACGAACCGGTTCTGTTAGGTCCAAAATTCCAGCACAGATACCTAATTCTTTTTAGCATCTTCCTAAATATGTCTCTTGACTGCATGAAAATGTTCCACTGTTGAACTGGAGGCCTCAAACACACACTGAAAAGTGAATGTTCATTGATAATTTGCTGAACACACCCGTGATGGTGATGTTGACAGCGTCGCTGGTGTTCCCCCGTGCATCTTCACACCAGTACTCTCCACTGTGTCTGCTCATGGCAGGATCCATGGTGCAGGACGGTGCTGATGAGTCCCAGCTGTAAGAATCGGTTGGACTTGTTTTGTGGAGCTTCCACATCACTCTCCATTCAGTCAAACCACTGAACTCTTTGCATTTAACATTGACGGCCTCATATTCGAAAAACTGCAGTCTGTCTGGAAAAACACCAGGAAAAACTCCATCTGAGACGGAGAGAAATTAAATAGTCAACGTTTACAAAAACTGAAGGCGTCTGTAGAACTCTATACATGAAAATTAATTAAGTCCAACTTACCAGCTTGTCCAACCAGCAGAGCAAACACCTCCACTACTGGAGAAAACCATGAAAACAGATGTACTTTACTCAGTGTCCATATGTGTCTGCTGGGAGAGTAAAATCAAGTCTCAGTACTCACTCAGTCTGAGTTGTGTGACCTCCATGATGTCTTCCTGCTGACTGTCTGAGCATCAGCCTGAATACCTCATTGTGTAGGTCAGAACCTCCTCTTCCTATTTTCATTATTTCCTGTTTGAATCGGACACACAGAAACATCTATGTGAGGCAGAGCTGCTGTAGTGTAGATAACTGTCTCATTGGTTTCATCCAGGAAACGATTAGGGTGGGAAGATCAACAATAAATCATTCGTTAATGTCTCAATTTTGGGGAACACAAATTTAGTGGACACAAAAGCTGACTCAGATGAAAAAAGTAATGAAGGTTAATGATGAAAATAAACATACTTTAAACAGTCCAAAAAGCAGGCAACAAAGGGGTAGAGCCCAAAAATCAAAGCAGGCAAACATCCATGAAAGAACAGGACTAACATAGTAAACCGAACAACAAAGAACAAAGTGACAAAGACACAGTTAAAACATGCAGACTTATAACACACATGATTGGGGACAAGGCACAGGTAGGGAAACATGAGGGCGGGCTGAAGGGGGGCAAGGCTGAGGAGCCAATCAGACACAGCTGATACACAGAAATAAGGTGCAAACCTGAACCAACAGGAAGTAATGTAAGACACGACACATGACAGAAAGAAAAATTCAAAATAAAACAGCAGGAGGTCAACAAGACAAAACACAAGGAGGCAGAAACTACAAAATTAGAGTGAATCAATGAACCGAAAACCAAGATCATGACAGTACCCGCCCTTAACGGACAGATCCCTGACTTCACAACAGTCCAGCAGGGTGGGTGGAGAGGTCCTGGAGGTGGGGCTCAGGAGGCCAGGCAGGGGGGCAACCAAGCGAGCGCCGGGCAGGAGGCCGGGCAGGAGGCTGATATTTTCAATGACTGTAATTCACCCATCATGCACCTGGTGAAAAGCAGGCAAAGGTCAAGTTAAACAACGGACTTAGTGTTGGGCAGAAACATGAATCATTAACAGTCAGTAGGCCTATATCTCATTAAATGTACTGGATTGGACAACGCACAAAAGCAATTATTGACCAAATGTAGTGAGATATCAGATGATATGGAAGGTGTTCATAGTTGGTAGACTTCAGCACTGATCTGCAGAAGACAGGAAATAAGGAAGCTCACTGATTATCTGACTCGCACACCAAAGGTAAGCTGTTTAACTACAAAACATTGTACTACATTAATGTGGTTGTTTTGAATATTTTGCTTCTATCTCTTATTTAAAAATCAACATTTTGCTGCCGAGTTACAGAATTGGATTCATCTGAACCCCACTATGGCTCCTCTGCCACCTTCTATGATGAGTGAGTACTTGTTTTTTTCTCTTTCTGAATAAAAATAACAAGAACTTTGGCGTGTGTTTTCTGTCTTGTTTTTTCAAACTGCCAACAGAAATCTTCAAAGTGTCAAATCCTACAGGATTCAGGTTGATGAATGGCTGTTTTCTGCTTCGGATGCATCTGAACTGAGTGAAATGACGTGGAAGTATCGAGGTTGCAGCCTTGATAAGAGTTAGATGAATCTAACAATTCTTTAGATTGTCTTGTGTTACGTTTATTGGATTTATAACACTTGGTGGTTTGGGAGAACGTGCAAGCTTAGGGCCGTGTTGGATACTTCCTGATTCTACTCTATGTTATAGATCTATATCATCCACCATCGCAGAATTACATAGCCTCGTGTTCCTTATAAATTCTCCTTCACATCTTTCTTTGAGCTCATGAATTCACCTCGACTCTGCATAGCATGACCCACTAACACCCCCCCCCCCCCCCCAAAAAAAAACCTTGCCTTTAGCACATTGATCATAGCACTGCTGTTCTTAAGGTATGTTTGCTGAACAGCTACTACTTTACTCAGACAAGGATCTAACACTTGTGTCTATTTTTAACTCTTACTTTATCAGCAATGATATGTTGTGGTTTCTTTCTTTTGACAAATGTACTTATTGTAAGTCGCTTTGGACAAAAGCGTTTGCTAAATGACCTAAATGTAAATGTAAATGTCATGAATTTTTCCATCAAGGACACAGAAAAAGGGTTCAGGGAAAATTGAGGACATCATTTTTTTTACAGTTCGACAGCAGCCAATGTGTTTGACATTCCTGCTCTGGCTCACATTTATCTGCCCAACTGCTGCAACTCCAGCTGAAATAGAATGGTTTCCTTCACGCTGTATGCCCACGGCCGTGGTTTGTGTCATCATCCCCGTGGTTCTTGGTGGCGCTGCAGGCCTGGCTCTTTGGTGTAAATATAAACGTTAGTCACACTTCATGGATGGTTACAGTAATTCATTATTTCACTGCAAAACAATAATCAACTGTTACTTTTTTATAGTGTTAAGTTGTATTTTATGTAAGTTTGAATGTGAATATACAGTATTTTTCTATTGTCCTATTTTGTGCTATCGGGGAAACAAATGTTTTGATTCACTGGATTATTGTTTTGTGTTTAATAACATGTTCTTGTGTGTTTCGGTGTCGCATCTTTCTTTTCTGAAAAACAACAACAAACAAACGACAAAGCAGAATTTGAGAAGGAAAACAAATCGCTGAAGAGGCAAGGAGAAGAGAAAGACAAGTTACTAGAGAACCTGAAGGCGGAACTAGAGGAACAGCACGATCAACTCCAAAAACAAGTTGAGGAGGTGGAGAAAGAGAAGGAGGAGAACAAGAGGCAGCTTCAGGCAGTGGAGATGGAAATAAGGGAGAGAGAAACTGACAAACAATTGATAAAAGACAAAAAGAACCTCTTACAGACTCAGTCAAAATTGAACCTGACAAAGAACAATTATGAGAGACTCAAACTAAAGATGGACCAATGGGTGGACTCAATACAGTCTGAGTTAACAAAGTAGGGGAGGGATGTTCAAACCTGGTCGGACCAGCTGAGCCGTCCATAAAAGTGGAAGCAAGTTGATTCATAATGTGCTCTTCACCAAATGTAATGGCCATGGATAATCAACCCACGTGTTTTTGCAAATTAGCAAACAAAGACATCTTTGGTATCACTTTCATTATCACCACCTGCTGCTCAGTAACTTTAGTTCTCCATGATTCTTTCCTGCTGTCAGATTGGTTCAAACCCAATAGCAAATGAATTGATTCGGGGCACGCCTTTTCTTTTCTTTTTTTTCAGGTCGAGTGTAAAGTCATCAAATGTCCTAGTCAATTCACAGCTCTGGTGCAGCTGAATCACGGCAAGGACATTTATGACGGATAATAAAACCAAATATATTTGATTAGTTGAGTGCAGACGACATATGAGGACATATTGACATATTTGCATGTTTATATAAAGGTGTCAAAAAGCTGAGCAGCTGCATGATTTATATTAATGATGTTTGGTTGTTGTTCAATAATGGCTGATTATTTCAGATCAAATAAAATCTTGTTTAAAAAGTTTGTTTGTGGAAGTTTGTCCTTATTCACTGTCACATTTATGTATAGCCGGGTGAAAATGGTTGGACCCACAATGTAGGCGGAGACAAAAAGGTAAAAGCTGAAAATAAGTTGAACTATGCAAGTGGATGCAAGTCTACAGGAAAAGCAAACTGGATTGGAGCTGCAGAGTCAGCACACCTCATCTTATTATAGGTGCTCATGTTCAAAGTACAAATGGTTTGATTTGAGGACTTTGTCCCCCACAGTCTAAGAGATATGAGGAGACACGCACACAACAGGTATGTGGGGTTAAAATTCTGCTTTTAAAATGGCTGCTATCATGTTTTCATGTTTTCTATAAAAATAAGGAAAGAAAGCAGAACTTCCTTCACCACTGACTGAATGTGAGACTTTAGTGTTACCTGCTCTGTTCGTGTTTGGGTATTTGCCGCTGCCTCGCCTGTAATAAATATGTCCAAACTCACTAGTTTAAGTGACGTCCATTTTAAAGTGTATCTCGGAGTTGTTTGTTCCATATCAGGAGATGCTTTTCTTTGTACTTTTGTGAAAATGGGGAAATCAAAAACAGCTTATGTTTGCATTTTAGCAAGTTCTCGCCACTAAAATTCACACTATTAGCTATGACCCATAGATGTACACACTGCTATCACTGGCGTACTGATACTGAAGAAAACGTTAATGTGTAGTTCATCTTCCCATAATGTTACAGAGATCCCTTCCAAACGGACAGGAAAGGCTAGAATTAGGTTATCATTGGTTTCACATGCTCATGCAGATTCTGCACAATTCAATATTCATACACACATTATGCTGCTATAATGTTGTTTGCAGTACAAATACCACTTCCCATACCCTTTTTCTACTCTTTAATGTTTCATAAATGTGTATTTGAATTTTCATCACTCCAGGATGGTTCACATGAAGGACGGACTTCACAGACTTGGCGGACCTGTCAGTGTTTTCAAGAACATTGTTGTCTGCTTCCTTCTTCAAACACAGTTTTGTGGAGGTAACTTCACAAACAACATAACAGGAAAACACACTGGGCTACCTTCTGTTGAAAATTATAACATAGAAACAATTCATTCATGCCCTTATCTGTTAACCCAGAAACAATTTTAGATAGAAAACTGGAAAGACACAACAGAAACCACAATCAACACCTCATATATTTGGTGAATATTCAACCTGAAGGGGAAGTTAATGCAAACCTCACGTTTTCTAGGTCAGTCCCAGGTGATTGGTCCACTCCAGCCCGTCATTGCGATGGTTGGTGATGATGTCGTTCTACCTTGTCAGCTGGAACCTCCCGTTGATGCTGTTTCCATGACGATGGAGTGGAGGAGACTCGACCTGGAGCCCAGATTTGTGCATGTGTGGCATGAAGGTCAGGAGCTTCTGGCTGACCAGAACGAGGCCTACAAGGGACGAACATCTCTGTCCGTCAACAAGCTGAAGCTCGGAGACATCTCACTGAAACTGTCCAGGGTGAAGATTTCTGATAACGGGACGTACAGATGCTACATTCCAAGGCGGAATAAAGAATATGTTGTTGGGCTTCATGTTGGTGAGTAAACTGACTATGCTGCCCCACATACAGACCTTTTCTATCTTAGGATTTGCCACTCATTTATCCAAACATTGGGCTCAGGTTGGGGTTCACCGTCTTACTTCTGTAGTCTTGTGGCAGATTTAAATGTGGTGGTTGAAACTAAGCAAAATCCCAACAAAACTACTTGTGATTGTGTCTCGTATTTGGTTTGGCTCAAAGTAAGTAAATTTGTTCAGCAACGTTTAACATCATTGAGTCAAATTTAATGGGACACAAACAGTGGCCTCCTGTGTGAAAGTCCTGTGTTTGTTTGACCCATCCACCTTTAACTATTACCTATCACCATTGATACATCGTTCAAGCCTTGGACCAATCATGTCTGTCTGATCTGATCAGGTGCTGCCTCCTCAGCTGCTGTCAGCCTAGCAGGCATCAACAAGACCACCAATGGAGTTATGTTACAGTGTGAGTCTGAAGGCTGGTATCCAGAGCCCGAGCTGTTGTGGCTGGACGCTGAGGGGAACCTCCTCTCTGCTGGACCTCCAGAGACCCTCCGAGGTCCTGATGACGTCTATACTGTCAGCAGCAGAGTGACGGTGGACAAGAGAGACAACACCACCTTCACCTGTAGAGTCCAGCAGAAGGACACCAACCAGACCAGAGAGACCCACATCCATGTTCCAGGTAGAGATCCTTTCCAAAATTACTTCCCTACTCATGAAACACACACTGACCTCATGCAACTGTTCTCTCATTTGTCATTTCAGTGGATTTCTTCATGGCTCCGTCTACTTGTACTGCATCTATCGCCATCTCTTTTGTGTTTGGCCTCATGTTGGTTCTTGCTGCCAGTCTTTTGTTCTGGAAATGGAAACAAAACAAAATCGGTGAGACAAAGATAAATGTGACTTTTTTAATAATGCATTTCCGAATATGTGGCTAATCATTGGACATTCTGTCAGAAGATAGCTTCCTGTGTAACATTCTTATCCTCTGGTTTCCACTTTCAATGCTGAAAGTTTGGATAATAAAATAGGAGTCGAAGCCAATGTAACAGGATGAACAGTGGCGGCCATTTTCTTGTGTACTGTTACCATTGCAAGTGTTGTAGCAGGACACTTCTGTATAAAGAAACCCGACTTTTTTGGTTTCTGTCTCTGTAGATTTACATTTTTATTATTTATAATAAAAGTCATATGATAAAACAACACTGCTTCTGTTTCTACACAGAGACCAAGACAACGACAGAGCAGCCTCTGATGGAAGCAGACAGAAGAAAAGAAAACGAGAAAGTGGAGGAGGAGGTAAACAGGAAAGAGGGAGAACTGAATGATATGACACAAGTTATTAATGTGACACAAGTTATTAGTATACTGACAGAGCTGAAGGCGGGACTGAAGAAGCAGAAAGAGAAACATCAAGAGCAAATTAACAAGACAGAAGAACTGGTGAAGAAGACTGACGATGAGGTTAAATCATTGGAGAAAAAAGAAAGAGAGAAGGAGGGAGATCAAATCAAAGATCAGGGATACTACAAACTAAAAGAGCTCGTAACAGAGAACAAGAGGAACTGGGAGAAGAGGAAGGAAGAACAAGAACAACTGGATGTGAATATAGACGACCTGATACAAAAAACAACGACTGAGATAGAAGATTTACAGAAAAAGGAGAAAAACATGAAGAAACAGGAGGAGATTGAGAGGAAAGCATAACAATCTCAGATTTTAAAATATCGAAATGGCATTTACATCTACTGTTATTAGTTAGTTTAATCCCAGTCAGAGTAAAGGAGTACTAAGAGCTTTTGCTTAAGTAAAATTAGTGTAGAAATGCTTGTTGTTTGTTACAGGTCCTGCATTCAAAATCTGCATCAAAATATACTTAAAGTAAAATATGCAGAATGGACCGTTATGTTTTAAGAATACTGATGCAATAATGTTACAGCTGGTAATGGTGGAGCTCAATAATAATGGATATTGCTTAGATTTTTTCTGAGGAACATTTTCAACAATGCTTTTAAGTATTCCATCCATCCATCGTCTACCACTACCCTGTATTCAGGGTCGCGGGGGCTGAAGCAGATCCCAGCTGACACCCAACTGGACAGATAACCATTACAGGGCTTGCTTTTAAGTATTGCTTCCTGTTAATGGCTTAATTGTACTATTGTAATTATGTTTTGTCTGCATTATATCTAATATTTTCAGTGCGACATTGACAGTGATAAAAAAGTGGGTTTGTAATTAAATTAATGGAACAAAAACAACAACTCAACAAGAGTGTCCACGTCTTGACGTTATTCAATGTCAAAATAAACTAATTGTAAAATTGATTCACTTTTCTTTGTCCCTTTATTGTTGGGTCTATTGTCTCAGCTTTTAATGCTGTTGACATTTTTAATATATAGAAATATTTTCTGTGGTAAATCTCTAAGTCTGTGATATATAGACCTTCACATTAAGCCCAGAGACGAGACCAGACTATGAGGAGGAACCAGAGACTGTCTGTGGTCCCCCAGAGGTCTAGATAGTAGCTCACATTAGTACAGAGACCAGACCAGACTGTGGAGAAACCAGAGACTGTCTGTGGTCCAAACAACAAGGTCTCTAAGGTATTTATGTCTAGATTACCTTATTTGGAGTGATGATGGAGCAACTACAATGGTAGCATAGCCTAGCAACCATCAACCAGACTCCTGCAAGCAGTGATGTACGGGTCCTCGCACACACGCAAGTCGGGAGTGCTAAGACCACCTGCCAGTGTCGCGGCCGCCCTACCCGGCCACCGCTACGTCACTGGTCATCCCGTGCCTGAGTTTTCATCCGTTAATAACCGTATCAGACATTTAAAGTCATCATGCTTGGCTGGTGTACAAAGTTCCACCACATAGGGACTGTAGCAACTCACTGGAAACGTCACTTCCTCTTATAGAAAGAAAAAGCATCACCATGGTAACGCCGTTCAAGGCGTCCTCCCAACCTTCAAGAGTAAGCATGAGCAATATCTGGAGGATCCATCTGAAAATGATGATGATCTTGGTCGATGCAACAACAGTTCAGAACAGTGTTATACAGTTTTACTGTCATTGTTTTTATTCTTTTAGTATTCATGCAAAACATACACGTATTGACTGCAAAATTGTTACATTAAAAAGTTGGTCGGCACAAATATTTAAAAAAACGATGTAAAAATATCTGTCTATAAATACAAAATGACATCTATTTTAGATAATTTGTTAAGATGTATCTCACAGGTTAAAATAAAAAAAAACATGGAAGTTGATTTGACTCAGATTAAATATCATTCATATCATTACATATAAAACGGCATAACAAAGATCTATGAAGCTGGAATGATAATTTCACATCTAGTAAAGATACAAAGCCTAAGTTACTGAGTGAAGTTAGCTTACATTTAGACAGTGAGTTTATTTTATTATAATAATGCTGTCAATCGATTAAAAAAACAACTAATTAATCGCACAATTTCCCATGATTAATCACAATTAATCGCTTTGTTTCTTCTTAAGAATAAAGTATGTCATAATGGATATTTAAATATAAAATGATGGAATTCATGTAGAATCAACACAAAGGAAGTATTTCAATTCAAATATAATATAATATAATTGTCAAATATCAGCTTTTTTAACTTTAAGCACAGATTCTCTCATGTGAACGAAAGATTTCCAAAGAAACCATCAAGGCCATCAAAATTAACTGTCAGCTTGAAAAAGGCATATTTCTTATATGCACTAACATTTAAAAAAGGTCCACAATAGAACACGCAAATATAGAAAAAAGAACAAGGAAATATTCTGCTGTGAAGTCAGAATGATAAATCCTTTTCACTCCATAGAACAACAATTCAGCCTAGTCCTTTACATTCATTACATTTACATTACGGTCATTTAGCAGACACTTTTGTCCAAAGCGACTTACAATAAGTACATTTGTCAAAAGAAGGAAACAAAGAAACCACAACGTATCATTAAAAGTAAGAGATTACAAATAGAACAAGTGTTAGGTCCTCATCTGAGTAAAGTAGTACGTTAAGAGCAACAGTGCTACGATCAGTGTGCTATAGGTAAGGTTTTTTTTTTTTTGTGGGGGGGGGGGGGGGGGTGTTAGTGGGTCATGCTATGTAGAGTCGAGGTGAAGTCTGAACAGGTGAGTCTTGAGTCTTTTTCGGAAATTCAGCCCGTTACTGAGACATGCCAGTGTGTTTACATCGTCAGAGGACAAAGCAGCACACGCCACATCTAGTGTTTCTCACGCAGACAAATTACCGGGATAATTGAAAAAAAACTGCTCGGTGATGCTCGCCACGACGCCCCCGCTGACGCCGCAGCCTCAGCCAAAATCTTACACTGAACTCTATTAAAAACAAATGACTAACGGCTTTGCGCCACACATCGTCATAGGTCTTACGTCAGCCGCCACGGGAAGTAAACAAAACACAGCTGTGTTAATTTCGTTAAAATAAATTAATGTGTTAAATATTTCAAAATTAACGCAAAGATTAACGCGTTAATTTTGACTGCACTATTTATTATAAAGTTCAGGTCATTATTTGATATAGGAAGAGAGGTGTTTTACAACACTGAACAATTAATTTCCTCTCAAATACAGTATTAAAACCAAAAACTTTTTCACCAGATTTCAAACAAAACCTGTTTTTAAATGTTGAATTCAGCAGAAGAAGAAACATTGAGTATTCTGGTGTTAGTGATGGTAAAAGGAGCAAAAGGTTGAGATAAGTTAAGAGAACACAAAACTATGATACCTGTCTAATTATTACTTTTTTATTTTAGTATTGAGTTGATGTCGGGTGTGGCCCGTGTCGTTGACGAGGGTGAACTTCAGTGTGTCTTCAGGGTTCCAGATCAAGTCCTTCCACTTCAGTTCAGTGAAAGAAAGACGGGAACTCGGTCCAAATATCTGTAAAATACAAAGACTATCATAGACTAGCAAGCAGAAACATTAAATAAACATTGTAATAATTTATTATTATTATGATAGTAAACATAAAAAGAGAAATCAAGAACAACTCACAGTGACAGGTTTTCCAGACTTGAGTTCGATTGACTTCTCAAATGTGTAAATGCTGGTTTTCCCGTTGACCTCCATTTCTAACTTCCAGCCTTTCAGTTGTTGGTTCTGCAGGAGGTAAATGAGATGAGAGGGAGGATGAGACAAAGACAGACCGAGGTCCTGATCCCATGAGACGCGTTGTCATAGGCTTCAGAAATTATGTCCACGTTCCAAACAACAAGGTCGCTGCCATATTTATATCTAGATGACGTTCATCTGGAGCGAACCTCTCGTGTGTTGCCACTTATGCCTGAACCTTAAAGGTAACGTAGGAAAACAATGTTTTTCTGAGTGTGATCGGCTCTAACTCGTTAATGTTCCACCTGAATCCACTGGGATTAGAAATGACTGAATGTTTACATGACATACCCCTGGTTAACATACTGTTGTACATATTCTACACGTTACCTCATGGGACTCGTTTATGAGACGAATTTGTTTGCGCTGTTGGTCGACCTCAATGACAATACCAGGTCCTGCGGTTGAGCTGCTGTCGTCCTGCTGAGAACCGTCATCCTCTGGCTGAAATACATGTTAGACTTTTGAGTTTTCCTGATGAATGAAATATTTATCTCTCGTTTTTCTTCTCTTTTTTTCCCAATAAATTGGATTTATAATTCATATTTTGTCATCTTAACATTTTTTAGAATATGAGATGAAAACACAGCTCAACTACTGTTATAAAAAATGATTTAGGTGAATAATGTACCCTGATATTCAGATCCTGCATCTGGTTCTCCACTTCTGGCTCAGCTTGCTCCATTTTGGTCTCCTCTTCACGAAGCTTCTCCAGCTGGGAGGGAAAGAGAGGTGAAGAGAGACTTTGTATTATGTTTGGGACTTTTTTTAGTGCACATTTCATCCTTAAATAAAATAAGACGACATAAATACAAATGACCAAAAAAATCTGATCTTTATCGCATTTTCTCTCAGATTTTCTCTCATGGTTAGTTTGATCATGTTGGTCTCAACAACAAATCAATATCATATGAGGAAGATATTGTTTAAAGATGAATGTTTTCAGGTTCTTTCATGTTTTTTTTCAGTCTCCTTGTTTCCACTGCGCTGCTGGACTAACTGGGAGGACGAGAGGATGGAGAAAGATATTTTATTTAATTAAGTAAATGTTCACATTATATTAATGTCTGAAAGGATCTAATTTGTAAAATAAAAAAGGTTGTTCTTCGTTCGGACGAGATTTAAACAATAATATTTCAAATGGGATCTCATATTCATTGGTGAGTCAAACAGACAGACAGTGTGTGGATCTGAGTGGTGTGTGTTTACTTCTCTATTGAGCTGGCTGATCTCTTCACCCTTTATCCTCAGTTGAGTCTTTGTCTTCTCCAGTTCTTCATTTGCCTCCTTCAGCTCCTTTATCAGCTCCTTCTTCTTCTTATTAGATGTAGGTTTCTGAAGCTCAGAGAGGACAGAGATTAGATAGAAATGAAACAAGAAATGATTTTATTCATCAAGATACCACATCCACATGATTTCCTGACATTTCTGGTTAATATTTCTGTTATTTGAATCTCTCCTGACATTTCTGAATTGTGTCTCTTCGCTCCCATTTCTCTTCTCATACATGTGGTCTTTCTCTACCTTCCTCCTTTGTCCACATTTGTTTTATTATTTGCTTTGCTCTTGTTCTTTCCTTGTTGTTAGTTGTTCAGATCAAACTTTACTTTAACTGTTCTTGTTTTTGTCTCCATCTACTGGAAACACCCTGTCTCTTTACTTACGGTGTTTTTCTTTTTCTCCAGCTCTTCCTTCAGGGTCTGCAGCTCGTTATCCCTGCTCAGCTTCTCTTCATTGATCTTTTGCAGCTCAGCTCGTTTAGTGTCAACCTGGAGAGAGACCACACAAGAGTTCATTTATTAATATTTACTTCCAGAAAAGAAGGTCTGACTGGACATATTTGGTCTTGTGTCCCCTTTGGATCTGGTCTTGGAATGACTTCATGTTGTTATTGACCTACACAAACGTCTCTGACCTCGTCTACAACGTGGATGACATAAATAATGTTAGTTCAAAACTAAATCAAGTGAAGACGGACCTCATTCTGCAACGTCTCCACCTGGTCTTTCAGCTTCTGAAACTGCTTCACCACTTCCTCCCTCCTCTGCTGCTCCTCCCTCCTCTGCTGCTCCTCTCTCCTCTGCTGCTCCTCCCTCTCCTCCTCTTTCCTCCTCTGCTCCTCCTGCAGCTCCTGCTCCTTCCTCTGCAGCTCTTCCTCCCTCCTCTGCAGCTCCTCCTCCCTCCTGTGCTGCTTCCAGAAAGGCTGCATCTTCTGAAACTGAGAGAGGACAGAGATTAGACAGACTCTCCTGACATTAACTTTCATCCTCATCCCTCTTGTTCTTTCCTTGTTACTTGTTCAGATCAAACTTTACTTTTCCTGCTCTTGTTTTTGTCTCCATCTGCTGGAAACACCCTGTCTCTTTACTTACAAAGTTTTTCTCCTTTTGCACGTTTCCCTCCGAATCCATTTGTATTCCAGCTGTCATGAGTCCCTCTGTTTCTAAAGTTATCTGATCGTCAGGCCTGTTCGTTTTAGATTGGTTCTTCCTTTTTTCTTCTTCATCAGTTCCAGCTGAGTGGCTTCTCTTGGTCTCTGTGTAGAAGAAAAAGCAGGAGAGTTAAATGTATGTACATTTCAGGAAATCCCAGCATATGAGACACAGTCTAAATGAGGTACAAAAGGGATTATAACGATAAGACACAACAGGAAAAGTAGACAAACCATCACATTGTCTCATCAAACAGCATAATCTGTAAAATACAGACATTCCAACCAAAATGTTATTTCCATCATTTATATAACTATTACCCATTACACCCTTGATAATCATTGTTATTAATGTGACTTACTGTTTTGTCTCCATCCCATCCACACAACAAGGAGAAGTATCAGAATAAACACGATGCAAACAGCCAAACTAACAGCCCAACCAGTAATGGAAGGTGCAGCAGACTGGAGCTGAAAGAATTCATCTGAAATGATAAAACACAGAATAAAACCACATTTATAGAAAACTGCACCTCAGTGAAACTAAGGGCGCACTCACACGAGGCAACCCGTACCATGCCCAAGCTAGTTTGACTCGTGTCAGTGCTCCATAGGTGCACCTCCTTGGCCCTGATACGGTCGGATGAGGTATGCTTCGCCATGGTACATGCTTCAGACTCGTGGTGTGAGCGGTGCCGGAGCGAACCTGGACCGAGAGGCTCTCCTGTAAGTGTGCCCTAAAAGAGTGGTTTACCTGGCACATGGATGTGGGTCTCTCTGGTCTGGTTGGTGTCCTTCTGCTTGACTCTACAGGTGAAGGTGGTCTTGTCTCTCTTGTCCACCGTCACTCTGCTGCTGACAGTGTAGAGGTCATCAGGACCTCGGAGGGTCTCTGGAGGTCCAGCAGAGAGGAGGTTCCCCTCAGCATCCAGCCACAACAGCTCGGGCTCTGGATACCAGCCTTCGGACTCACACTGTAACATGACTCCATTGGTGGTCTTGTTGATGCCTGCTAGGCTGACAGCAGCTGAGGAGGCAGCACCTGATCAGATCAGACAGACATGATTGGTCCAGTGCTTGAACAATGTATCAATGGTGATAGGTAATAAATGGATATGTTTTGACTGAGGAGTTCAAGGTGGAAGAGGTGCACCTGATCAGATCAGACAGACATGATTGGTCCAGTGCTTGAACAATGTATCAGTGGTGATAGGTAATAAATGGATATGTTTTGACTTATCACAGAGGAGTTCAAGGTGGAAGAGGTGCACCTGATCAGATCAGACAGACATGATTGGTGCAGTGCTTCAATGACAACATTGGTTTTTGACGTATCACAAAAACATTTCTAATCAAAGACCAACATGTTAACAACGTGTTAGTGGAAGTGGAAGACTCGCCCAATTGAAATGTATTAATATCCTGAAAGATGGCTGTCTGTCTTGAATTCTACACATTACATTTGTAAGAGATGACATAATAAATACATTGTCTTTGCCTTTTAGAGTTTAAAAAATGTTAATCCTACCAACATTCTTTTCTGGAGGCGTATAAAATTAGCCATGCACCATACATAATGGACTTACCAACAACTAGTTGAACATGGGCATCTTTTCCCAGCCCTGGAATGAAACATCTGTATCTTCCCTGATCGGTGAGTTTCACCTTGGAGAGTTTCAGTGAAATATTTCCGAACTTCAGCTCACTGACAAACATTGACGTTCTTCCCTCGAAGGTTTTGTGTTTTTTAATCACAAGTTCTTGACCAGAACGCCACAGAAAGACAAATCTGGGGTCCAGGTCATGTCTGGCCCACTCCAGCGTCATGTCAACAGCACTCTCCGCAGGTTCCAGGTGACATGGCAAAATGGTGTCATCACCTAGCATTGCTACTATTGGCTGAGATGATCCAATCACCTGGGGCTGACCTAGAAAGACAAATGTCTACTTTATTGTTCCTAAAATAAGTACATGATAGCAACTCCAATAAGACACAACATTAATAGCATAGATTATATCTTTTATCATTTTTTAAGACATAGTTTTCTTAATTGTATGAAATGAAAAGAACCATATTGTGCTCGATCAATGATGATCTTTGTAATTGTTTTAGAACCAACACATAAAACATTAAGGACTTTATTGATAGTTGACAGTGGTTTTGTTGCCTTTCCTTTTATGCTTAATGTCGTCCTGAAAAAATATGAATCTTGTCGGGCGACACAAAACAAAAATAACTAACATTTCGGGACAGTTTGATGAAGTGCCATGAGAGTGTGTTGGTAAGTTACCTCTACAGGAATGTGTTAGCAGGAGCTGGAAAACCAGAACCGTGAAGGGTCTGTCTGTGTGGAAAAGCATCTGAAAAACTTGCAACAACAGGGAAGTAAACAGGCTTCAACTAAAGAAGTCAATCTGAAGGCCTGAACTGAACATCACATATACTGACATGTGTTCTACTACTAAGTTACACATATTATGTTCCATCACGTTTTATCCCCCGTGATGAAACTAATTATGAAAGCGAGAGTATAACGACACAATTTATACTTTCACTTTCGTTTCCTGAGTCTTGAAAACAGCATAGCGGACATAAACGGTCGAAGCTTGACGCTCTATTGATAGTTTAGTTGCACTAGAAGACTGGCAATGTTATGAAGTCAGATATTTCCGGTACATGAATCACAATAAAGTGTGATTAACGATTCTGCGCATGCATGGGAGTTCCCCCCCCGACACAAAGGCCATGAAGTAACCCACATACCTGCGCGGCTGCAGAGTACGACCGCAAAACTGTGACGTGTCACGAACAGATCCGTCTGAACTCAAAGCATCTGCACCGAAACGTCCTGTTAATGTAAGCTTCGCCCTCCTTGCTGTCATCGGACGAGAGCAGACGGCAGCAGCTGCGACAGAAGCATTGGCAGGAAGTCGTAGAAAAAACGGTACATCCTGTTAGGGGCGATTTGTAGGCGATTTGTAGTTTGCGACCACCGTCACGTTTATTTATATTTGCTCGTAAATATCTGTGAGGAATTCAGTAGAATCACAATCAGAAGACTTCATTAATCCCATATATATATATATATATCATTTGTATAATTTATATATCATTTATGTATTCATTTATATAAATTAAACCCTTAGTGTATCTCATCAAATAAATTAAAAAAACATTATACAAACGTCCATGTCATTTATTCTATGCCTAATATGCATGTTATAGGTCATATCTGTAAGGAAAGGCCTGCATTCTTTTAAAATTCAAGTTCAGGCGCGGACCAATGGGGAACGAGAAGGCTGTTGACATGCGCCAGCCAGCCAATCAGAGCCAGCAGAACACGATCTAACGGCTGCCGACATTTCGCCGGCCGGCTCCCTCTTTGATCTCCGTCACCGCAGACTGGACTCCGCCGAGAGACGTCCTAAACGGTAAATGTACTCTATATTAAATTAATTACTCTGTGTGACTAAACGTACTGTGTTGACCACATGCTAACGTTAATTTGACGAACTAACGTTAATTTAACGCTGTTTCAAACAACGTATGCCTAACGTGTTATCAGACGTTGCTAGCTAGCTGCTTACACCATCGCATTTAACGTGACCTAGCTGTAGCCTGTAGCTGTAGCCTGTAGCTGTAGCCTGTAGCTGTAGCCTGTAGCTGTAGCTGACCAGGGTAACTTAGCTTAAGACACACAGTATGTACGGCCCTATGAAATCCGTTTACATTTTTCCAGTTTTTTTTTTTTTTTGTCACTCCGTGTTTTCCGTTTTGATTTTTCTTAATTCTGTGTTTTGACAACTTTAGAGCATCCATCACATGGTGTGTTGATGAATCAAAATTAAGAAAGTATCTGAAGAAACATTCTAGTAGTTCTAATTCTAATTCCCTGTCATTCACAAAAATATATAAATTTGTGTATAAATAAGTGTGTATGCAGTCATCATATGGAGGAGTGACAATATACCACCCACTTTTTTAGTCAAATCAGTCTCCATAGTAATACATGCACAGAAGGATTCACAAATATTGGCCTATTTAAATGATTCCACAAAAATACTTTTGAATGCATACAAAGTGTGTTTTATATATAGGGGTCTGAATCTTTGGCTTCACAGCGATTCGATTAACGATACAGTAGTTGGCGATTCAATTCAAGGACAATTTTTTTATTGTGTAACGATTCGATTCAATTCTGTAAACCACGAACTCGTAAACAAAATTCTATATCCATTAAATAAACATGCAATAATGCGAGTGAGACTATCTGTATTATTCTGAAAGGTGAAAAATAACATATTTATTCTTTAAAAAAGTAATCCTGCATAATATTTTATGCTGAATACCAAAATGTAATTTAATATTGCTCAGTTATTTTTTTTTAACATTTTCAGTAGACTACATGCTGGTAGGGAGAGAGTGTCTTAAACGTATTAAAACATTAATCATAAATAAGAATCACGATTGATCCGATTAAATGCATTTATATTGATTATTGGTGAAGCTAAAACGATTCATTCTATTTATTTATTTTAGCAGATCGATTTAGTTAAATCTATAGGACTGACAATCGATTCATGGATTAATTGAATGAATCATTACACTTCTAGTATTTAGACCTATGGAATGTAGTAGATTTGATTGTACATTTTTGCTGAATTTATATTCTTCTCCTATTGTTTGTTAGCTATCTGATACATAGATTGAGATATCATTATTGGGATGATTTTGATGTTGATTTGGTCACTTTGTTTTTATCAGGTTTATGCAGAATGCCAATGCTTCAGCAACCAGCGGCTGAGAGTTGAACAGTATGCTGCATTGGATCAACACAGAACGTTTCCTGGCTGTTACCAGATGGAGAGAAAATCTGCTTGAAGGGCCTCCAAGATCTCTCCATCATAAAGTCATACTCTCAGGTAAATGATAGAAATGTCCTGATAAGATCTTGAGGATCAGTACAGGGGCTGATTGGATCATATTGTAATGTTTCATTAATTAACCCTGGTAAAAATTATCTTTACTTTGGTTCTCCACCTCAGCTTGCAAGTGTTACACTGCTGTTCTCCTTTATAACAGCCCATAGTGCAAGGGTTTGGCGTCCAAGAGAAATGGATGGGCTTAGCAAGCTAGCTACCTTGATGAGTAAAATTATTTTTGTGGAAAAAAAAAAAAAAACAAACAAAAAAAAAACAATATATATATATATATATATATATATATATATAGATATAGAAAATAATATTACATATAACTACAAATTAACATTAATATTGCCTGAAATTTGCAATTAATATAGAAATTTGACATTAAATATAACTGTAATTGGCAATGAGGGTCAGTACTGATTGAAAATTAGAACGTAATCATTGGTAGCAAAAAAGAACTTGGCAACATGGGTATTGAAACCCTGAATGTTAACATTCCATAAAAGCTTAATTACTGACTTAAGTGTGAACTGATTGAAGTGTAAACAAATAGTGACATTTACGACATCTTCAATGACCAAAGGACAGTGGATCAATGTAAGCTCCTCAGTGAGCACTGAAATACCTTTAATGAACACAAGAACCATTGAAGAACCAGTACAACAATCTGGAAGAAGACCGGAACAGGCTTCAGTTTGTCAACTTTGCTTCAATTCTGGTGATAGACGGCGTCCTAGATGGCCCAATGTTGAAGGTCGTCGGCTGCCAACACAGAGATGCAGGTTCAAACCCTGCCCGAGGTATGTCACACGGGAATGTAAGAGGTGAATGAATGTGTGGTTTCAACTGTCTGCTTCACGGGCGTCATGCGTTGCGATATTGCGTCGATTTCAACTTGCGTCTCGATTTCAACTTGCGCCTCAATTTCAACTTGCGAATTTCTGAATTTCCCTCATCAACCAACAAGAATGGAATACAGAAAGGGTAAGTACATGAGAACCCAGAGGTTAAAGCTAGCTAGCTAGCTTAGCAAGCAAGCTAGCTAGCTTGACTGGGGTTTTTATTTTGGTAAAATAAAACATAAATATACAAAATAATATTACAGATAACTAAATATTACTGTAATTGGCAATGAGAGTTCAAACCGATTGACAATTAGAACTTAATCATTGGTAGCAAAAGAACTTGGCAACATGGGTATTGAAACCCTGAATATTTACATTGCATAAAAGCTTAAATACTGACTTGAAGTGTGAACTGATTAAGGTAAACACGTCTGAGTAACTCTATGAAACAACTCTGCAGGTCCACAAAACAGCTATACGACCATCTGGGAGTTGAAGCCACAACCTTCAAACCCAAAGCTTTGTCTTTAACCACAGAGCTACCTGCACTCTCAGAGAAGACTAGAGTCTCACACATAGCACAATTAAAACAGGTTTCAGTGTGTCTGAAGACCAATTGAACCTTCACAGTGACCTTTACGACATCTTCAATGACCAAAGGACAATCGATCAATGTTAGCTCCTCAGTGAGCATTGAAATAACTTTAAGGAACACAAGAACCATCGAAGAACCAGTACAACAATCTGGAAGAAGACCGGAACAGGCTTCAGTTTGTCAACTTTGCTTCAATTCTGGTGACGGGCGGCGTCCTAGATGGCCCAATGTTGAAGGTCGTCGGCTGCCAACACAGAGATGCAGGATCAAACCCTGCCCGAGGTATGTCACACGGGAATGTAAGAGGTGAATGAATGTGTGGTTTCAACTGTCTGCTTCACGGGCTTCACGGGCATCATGCGTTGCGATATTGCGTCGATTTCAACTTGCGCCTTGATTTCAACTTGCGAATTTCTGAATTTCCCTCATCAACCAACAAGAATGGAACACAGAAAGGGTAGGTACATGAGAACCCAGAGGTTAAAGCTAGCTAGCTTAGCAAGCTAGCTAGCTTGACTGGGGTTTTTATTTTGGTAAAATAAAACATAAATATACAAAATAATATTACAGATAACTAAATATTACTGTAATTGGCAATGAGAGTTCAAACCGATTGACAATTAGAACTTAATCATTGGTAGCAAAAGGACTTGGCAACATGGGTATTGAAACCCTGAATATTTACATTGCATAAAAGCTTAAATACTGACTTGAAGTGTGAACTGATTAAGGTAAACACGTCTGAGTAACTCTATGAAACAACTCTGCAGGTCCACAAAACAGCTATACAACCATCTGGGAGTTGAACCCACAACTTCAAACCCAAAGCTTTGTCTTTAACCACAGAGCTACCTGCACTCTCAGAGAAGACTAGAGTCTCACACATAGCACAATTAAAACAGGTTTCGGTGTGTCTGAAGACCAATTGAATCTCCACAGTGACCTTTACGACATCTTCAATGACCAAAGGACAATCGATCAATGTTAGCTCCTCAGTGAGCACTGAAATAACTTTAAGGAACACAAGAACCATCGAAGAACCAGTACAACAATCTGGAAGAAGACCGGAACAGGCTTCAGTTTGTCAACTTTGCTTCAATTCTGGTGATAGACGGCGTCCTAGATGGCCCAATGTTGAAGGTCGTCGGCTGCCAACACAGAGATGCAGGTTCAAAACCCTGCCCGGGTATGTCACACGGGAATGTAAGAGGTTGAATGAATGTGTGGTTTCAACTGTCTGCTTCACGGGCGTCATGCGTTGCGATATTGCGTCGATTTCAACTTGCGTCTCGAATTTCAACTTGCGCCTCAATTTCAACTTGCGAATTTCTGAATTTCCCTCATCAACCAACAAGAATGGAATACAGAAAGGGTAAGTACATGAGAACCCAGAGGTTAAAGCTAGCTAGCTAGCTTAGCAAGCAAGCTAGCTAGCTTGACTGGGGTTTTTATTTTGGTAAAATAAAACATAAATATACAAAATAATATTACAGATAACTAAATATTACTGTAATTGGCAATGAGAGTTCAAACCGATTGACAATTAGAACTTAATCATTGGTAGCAAAAGAACTTGGCAACATGGGTATTGAAACCCTGAATATTTACATTGCATAAAAGCTTAAATACTGACTTGAAGTGTGAACTGATTAAGGTAAACACGTCTGAGTAACTCTATGAAACAACTCTGCAGGTCCACAAAACAGCTATACGACCATCTGGGAGTTGAAGCCACAACCTTCAAACCCAAAGCTTTGTCTTTAACCACAGAGCTACCTGCACTCTCAGAGAAGACTAGAGTCTCACACATAGCACAATTAAAACAGGTTTCAGTGTGTCTGAAGACCAATTGAATCTCCACAGTGACCTTTACGACATCTTCAATGACCAAAGGACAATCGATCAATGTTAGCTCCTCAGTGAGCACTGAAATAACTTTAAGGAACACAAGAACCATCGAAGAACCAGTACAACAATCTGGAAGAAGACCGGAACAGGCTTCAGTTTGTCAACTTTGCTTCAATTCTGGTGACGGGCGGCGTCCTAGATGGCCCAATGTTGAAGGTCGTCGGCTGCCAACACAGAGATGCAGGATCAAACCCTGCCCGAGGTATGTCACACGGGAATGTAAGAGGTGAATGAATGTGTGGTTTCAACTGTCTGCTTCACGGGCTTCACGGGCATCATGCTTTGCGATATTGCGTCGATTTCAACTTGCGCCTTGATTTCAACTTGCGAATTTCTGAATTTCCCTCATCAACCAACAAGAATGGAACACAGAAAGGGTAGGTACATGAGAACCCAGAGGTTAAAGCTAGCTAGCTTAGCAAGCTAGCTAGCTTGACTGGGGTTTTTATTTTGGTAAAATAAAACATAAATATACAAAATAATATTACAGATAACTAAATATTACTGTAATTGGCAATGAGAGTTCAAACCGATTGACAATTAGAACTTAATCATTGGTAGCAAAAGGACTTGGCAACATGGGTATTGAAACCCTGAATATTTTACATTGCATAAAAGCTTAAATACTGACTTGAAGTGTGAACTGATTAAGGTAAACACGTCTGAGTAACTCTATGAAACAACTCTGCAGGTCCACAAAACAGCTATACAACCATCTGGGAGTTGAACCCACAACCTTCAAACCCAAAGCTTTGTCTTTAACCACAGAGCTACCTGCACTCTCAGAGAAGACTAGAGTCTCACACATAGCACAATTAAAACAGGTTTCGGTGTGTCTGAAGACCAATTGAATCTCCACAGTGACCTTTACGACATCTTCAATGACCAAAGGACAATCGATCAATGTTAGCTCCTCAGTGAGCACTGAAATAACTTTAAGGAACACAAGAACCATCGAAGAACCAGTACAACAATCTGGAAGAAGACCGGAACAGGCTTCAGTTTGTCAACTTTGCTTCAATTCTGGTGATAGACGGCGTCCTAGATGGCCCAATGTTGAAGGTCGTCGGCTGCCAACACAGAGATGCAGGTTCAAACCCTGCCCGAGGTATGTCACACGGGAATGTAAGAGTTGAATGAATGTGTGGTTTCAACTGTCTGCTTCACGGGCGTCATGCGTTGCGATATTGCGTCGATTTCAACTTGCGTCTCGATTTCAACTTGCGCCTCAATTTCAACTTGCGAATTTCTGAATTTCCCTCATCAACCAACAAGAATGGAATACAGAAAGGGTAAGTACATGAGAACCCAGAGGTTAAAGCTAGCTAGCTAGCTTAGCAAGCAAGCTAGCTAGCTTGACTGGGGTTTTTATTTTGGTAAAATAAAACATAAATATACAAAATAATATTACAGATAACTAAATATTACTGTAATTGGCAATGAGAGTTCAAACCGATTGACAATTAGAACTTAATCATTGGTAGCAAAAGAACTTGGCAACATGGGTATTGAAACCTTGAATATTTACATTGCATAAAAGCTTAAATACTGACTTGAAGTGTGAACTGATTAAGGTAAACACGTCTGAGTAACTCTATGAAACAACTCTGCAGGTCCACAAAACAGCTATACGACCATCTGGGAGTTGAACCCAACAACCTTAAACCCAAAGCTTTGTCTTTAACCACAGAGCTACCTGCACTCTCAGAGAAGACTAGAGTCTCACACATAGCACAATTAAAACAGGTTTCAGTGTGTCTGAAGACCAATTGAATTCCACAGTGACCTTTAACGACATCTTCAATGACCAAAGGACAATCGATCAATGTTAGCTCCTCAGTGAGCACTGAAATAACTTTAAGGAAACACAAGAACCATCGAAGAACCAGTACAACAATCTGGAAGAAGACCGGAACAGGCTTCAGTTTGTCAACTTTGCTTCAATTCTGGTGACGGGCGGCGTCCTAGATGGCCCAATGTTGAAGGTCGTCGGCTGCCAACACAGAGATGCAGGATCAAACCCTGCCCGAGGTATGTCACACGGGAATGTAAGAGGTGAATGAATGTGTGGTTTCAACTGTCTGCTTCACGGGCTTCACGGGCCATCATGCTTTGCGATATTGCGTCGATTTCAACTTGCGCCTTGATTTCAACTTGCGAATTTCTGAATTTCCCTCATCAACCAACAAGAATGGAACACAGAAAGGGTAGGTACATGAGAACCCAGAGGTTAAAGCTAGCTAGCTTAGCAAGCTAGCTAGCTTGACTGGGGTTTTTATTTTGGTAAAATAAAACATAAATATACAAAATAATATTACAGATAACTAAATATTACTGTAATTTGGGAAATAGAGTTCAAACCGATTGACAATTAGAACTTAATCATTGGTAGCAAAAGACTTGGCAACATGGGTATTGAAACCCTGAATATTTACATTGCATAAAAGCTTAAATACTGACTTGAAGTGTGAACTGATTAAGGTAAACACGTCTGAGTAACTCTATGAAACAACTCTGCAGGTCCACAAAACAGCTATACAACCATCTGGGAGTTGAACCCACAACCTTCAAACCCAAAGCTTTGTCTTTAACCACAGAGCTACCTGCACTCTCAGAGAAGACTAGAGTCTCACACATAGCACAATTAAAACAGGTTTCGGTGTGTCTGAAGACCAATTGAATCTCCACAGTGACCTTTACGACATCTTCAATGACCAAAGGACAATCGATCAATGTTAGCTCCTCAGTGAGCACTGAAATAACTTTAAGGAACACAAGAACCATCGAAGAACCAGTACAACAATCTGGAAGAAGACCGGAACAGGCTTCAGTTTGTCAACTTTGCTTCAATTCTGGTGATAGACGGCGTCCTAGATGGCCCAATGTTGAAGGTCGTCGGCTGCCAACACAGAGATGCAGGTTCAAACCCTGCCCGAGGTATGTCACACGGGAATGTAAGAGGTGAATGAATGTGTGGTTTCAACTGTCTGCTTCACGGGCGTCATGCGTTGCGATATTGCGTCGATTTCAACTTGCGTCTCGAATTCAACTTGCGCCTCAATTTCAACTTGCGAATTTCTGAATTTCCCTCATCAACCAACAAGAATGGAATACAGAAAGGGTAAGTACATGAGAACCCAGAGGTTAAAGCTAGCTAGCTAGCTTAGCAAGCAAGCTAGCTAGCTTGACTGGGGTTTTTATTTTGGTAAAATAAAACATAAATATACAAAATAATATTACAGATAACTAAATATTACTGTAATTGGCAATGAGAGTTCAAACCGATTGACAATTAGAACTTAATCATTGGTAGCAAAAGAACTTGGCAACATGGGTATTGAAACCCTGAATATTTACATTGCATAAAAGCTTAAATACTGACTTGAAGTGTGAACTGATTAAGGTAAACACGTCTGAGTAACTCTATGAAACAACTCTGCAGGTCCACAAAACAGCTATACGACCATCTGGGAGTTGAAGCCACAACCCCAAACCCAAAGCTTTGTCTTTAACCACAGAGCTACCTGCACTCTCAGAGAAGACTAGAGTCTCACACATAGCACAATTAAAACAGGTTTCAGTGTGTCTGAAGACCAATTGAACCTTCACAGTGACCTTTACGACATCTTCAATGACCAAAGGACAATCGATCAATGTTAGCTCCTCAGTGAGCACTGAAATAACTTTAAGGAACACAAGAACCATCGAAGAACCAGTACAACAATCTGGAAGAAGACCGGAACAGGCTTCAGTTTGTCAACTTTGCTTCAATTCTGGTGAAGGGCGGCGTCCTAGATGGCCCAATGTTGAAGGTCGTCGGCTGCCAACACAGAGATGCAGGTTCAAACCCTGCCCGAGGTATGTCACACGGGAATGTAAGAGGTGAATGAATGTGTGGTTTCAACTGTCTGCTTCACGGGCTTCACGGGCATCATGCTTTGCGATATTTGCGTCGATTTCAACTTGCGCCTTGATTTCAACTTGCGAATTTCTGAATTTCCCTCATCAACCAACAAGAATGGAACACAGAAAGGGTAAGGTACATGAGAACCCAGAGGTTAAAGCTAGCTAGCTTAGCAAGCTAGCTAGCTTGACTGGGGTTTTTATTTTGGTAAAATAAAACATAAATATACAAAATAATATTACAGATAACTAAATATTACTGTAATTGGCAATGAGAGTTCAAACCGATTGACAATTAGAACTTAATCATTGGTAGCAAAAGGACTTGGCAACATGGGTATTGAAACCCTGAATATTTACATTGCATAAAAGCTTAAATACTGACTTGAAGTGTGAACTGATTAAGGTAAACACGTCTGAGTAACTCTATGAAACAACTCTGCAGGTCCACAAAACAGCTATACAACCATCTGGGAGTTGAACCCACAACCTTCAAACCCAAAGCTTTGTCTTTAACCACAGAGCTACCTGCACTCTCAGAGAAGACTAGAGTCTCACACATAGCACAATTAAAACAGGTTTCGGTGTGTCTGAAGACCAATTGAATCTCCACAGTGACCTTTACGACATCTTCAATGACCAAAGGACAATCGATCAATGTTAGCTCCTCAGTGAGCACTGAAATAACTTTAAGGAACACAAGAACCATCGAAGAACCAGTACAACAATCTGGAAGAAGACCGGAACAGGCTTCAGTTTGTCAACTTTGCTTCAATTCTGGTGATAGACGGCGTCCTAGATGGCCCAATGTTGAAGGTCGTCGGCTGCCAACACAGAGATGCAGGTTCAAACCCTGCCCGAGGTATGTCACACGGGAATGTAAGAGGTGAATGAATGTGTGGTTTCAACTGTCTGCTTCACGGGCTTCACGGGCATATTGCGTTCGATTTAATTGCGTTCGATTTCAACTTGCGCCTTAATTTCAACTTGCGAATTTCTGAATTTCCCTCATCAACCAACAAGAATGGAAACAGAAAGGGTAAGGTACATGAGAACCCAGAGGTTAAAAGCTAGCTAGCTTAAAGCAAGCTAGCTAGCTTGACTGGGGTTTTTTTTTGGTAAAATAAAACATAAATATACAAAATAATATTACAGATAACTAAATATTACTGTAATTGGCAATGAGATTTCAAACCGATTGACAATTAGAACTTAATCATTGGTAGCAAAAGAACTTGGCAACATGGGTATTGAAACCCTGAATATTTATATTGCATAAAAGCTTAAATACTGACTTGAAGTGTGAACTGATTAAGGTAGACACGTCTGAGTAACTCTATGAAACAACTCTGCAAGTCCACAAAACAGCTATACGACCATCTGGGAGTCGAACCCACAACCTTGAAACCCAAAGCTATGTCTTTAACCACTGAGCTGCCTGCACTCTCAGAGAAGACTGGAGTCTCACACATAGCACAATTAAAACATGTTTCAGTGTGTCTGAAGACCAATTGAACCTCCACAGTGACCTTTACGACATCTTCAATGACCAAAGGACAATGGTCAATGTTAAGCTCCTCAGTGAGCACTGAAATAACTTTAAGGAACACAAGAACCATCGAAGAACCAGTACAACAATCTGGAAGAAGACCGGAACAGGCTTCAGTTTGTCAACTTTGCTTCAATTCTGGTGAAGGGCGGCGTCCTAGATGGCCCAATGTTGAAGGTCGTCGGCTGCCAACACAGAGATGCAGGTTCAAACCCTGCCCGAGGTATGTCACACGGGAATGTAAGAGGTGAATGAATGTGTGGTTTCAACTGTCTGCTTCACGGGCCCGGGTCATGCGTTGCGATATTGCGTCGATTTCAACTTGCGCCCCTTGATTTCAACTTGCGAATTTCTGAATTTCCCTCATCAACCAACAAGAATGGAAACAGAAAGGGTAAGGTACATGAGAACCCAGAGGTTAAAGCTAGCTAGCTTAGCAAGCTAGCTAGCTTGACTGGGGTTTTTTATTTTGGTAAAATAAAACATAAATATACAAAAAAATATTACAGATAACTAAATATTACTGTAATTGGCAATGAGAGTTCAAACCGATTGACAATTAGAACTTAATCATTGGTAGCAAAAGGAACTTGGCAACATGGGTATTGAAACCCTGAATATTTAATTGCATAAAAGCTTAAATACTGACTTGAAGTGTGAATGATTAAGGTAAACACGTCTGAGTAACTCTATGAAACAACTCTGCAGGTCCACAAAAAGCTATACAACCATCTGGGAGTTGAACCCACAACCTTCAAACCCAAAGCTTTGTCTTTAACCACGAGCTACCTGCACTCTCAGAGAAGACTAGAGTCTCACACATAGCCAATTAAAACAGGTTTCGGTGTGTCTGAAGACCAATTGAACCTCCACAGTGACCTTTACGACATCTTCAATGACCAAAGGACAATGGGTCAATGTTAAGCTCCTCAGTGAGCACTGAAATAACTTTAAGGAACACAAGAACCATCGAAGAACCAGTACAACAATCTGGAAGAAGACCGGAACAGGCTTCAGTTTGTCAACTTTGCTTCAATTCTGGTGATAGACGGCGTCCTAGATGGCCCAATGTTGAAGGTCGTCGGCTGCCAACACAGAGATGCAGGTTCAAACCCTGCCCGAGGTATGTCACACGGGAATGTAAGAGGTGAATGAATGTGTGGTTTCAACTGTCTGCTTCACGGGCTTCACGGGCATATTGCGTTCGATTTAATTGCGTCGATTTCAACTTGCGCCTTGATTTCAACTTGCGAATTTCTGAATTTCCCTCATCAACCAACAAGAATGGAACACAGAAAGGGTAAGGTACATGAGAACCCAGAGGTTAAAGGCTAGCTTAAAGCTAGCTAGCTTGACTGGGGTTTTTATTTTGGTAAAATAAAACATAAATATACAAAATAATATTACAGATAACTAAATATTACTGTAATTGGCAATGAGATTTCAAACCGATTGACAATTAGAACTTAATCATTGGTAGCAAAAGAACTTGGCAACATGGGTATTGAAACCCTGAATATTTACATTGCATAAAAGCTTAAATACTGACTTGAAGTGTGAACTGATTAAGGTACACACGTATGAGTAACTATGAAACAACTCTGCAGGTCCACAAAACAGAGATAGGGCCATCTGGGAGTTGAACCCACAACCTCCAAACCCAAAGCTATGTCTTTAACCACTGAGCTGCCTGCACTCTCAGAGAAGACTGGAGTCTCACACATAGCACAATTAAAACATGTTTCAGTGTGTCTGAAGACCAATTGAACCTCCACAGTGACCTTTACGACATCTTCAATGACCAAAGGACAGTGGGTCAATGTAAGCTCCTCAGTGAGCACTGAATTAACTTTAAGGAACACAAGAACCATCGAAGAACCAGTACAACAATCTGGAAGAAGACCGGAACAGGCTTCAGTTTGTCAACTTTGCTTCAATTCTGGTGATAGACGGCGTCCTAGATGGCCCAATGTTGAAGGTCGTCGGCTGCCAACACAGAGATGCAGGTTCAAACCCTGCCCGAGGTATGTCACACGGGAATGTAAGAGGTGAATGAATGTGTGGTTTCAACTGTCTGCTTCACGGGGGCGTTCAATTGGCGTTTTGGCCCGATTTAATTGCGTCTCGATTTCAACTTGCGCCTCGATTTCAACTTGCGAATTTCTGAATTTCCCTCATCAACCAACAAGAATGGAATACAGAAAGGGTAAGTACATGAGAACCCAGAGGTTAAAGCTCCCTAGCTTAGCAAGCTAGCTAGCTTGACTGGGGTTTTTATTTTGGTAAAATAAAACATAAATATACAAAATAATATTACAGATAACTAAATATTACTGTAATTGGCAATGAGAGTTCAAACCGATTGACAATTAGAACTTAATCATTGGTAGCAAAAGAACTTGGCAACATGGGTATTGAAACCCTGAATATTTATATTGCATAAAAGCTTAAATACTGACTTGAAGTTTGAAGTGATTAAGGTAGACACGTCTGAGTAACTCTATGAAACAACTCTGCAGGTCCACAAAAGAGCTATACGACCATCTGGGAGTTGAACCCACAACCTTCAAACCCAAAGCTTTGTCTTTAACCACTGAGCTACCTGCACTCTCAGAGAAGACTAGAGTCTCACACATAGCCGAATTAAAACAGGTTTCAGTGTGTCTGAAGACCAATTGAACCTCCACAGTGACCTTTACGACATCTTCAATGACCAAAGGACAGTGGGTCAATGTAAGCTCCTCAGTGAGCACTGAAATAACTTTAAGGAACACAAGAACCATCGAAGAACCAGTACAACAATCTGGAAGAAGACCGGAACAGGCTTCAGTTTGTCAACTTTGCTTCAATTCTGGTGATAGACGGCGTCCTAGATGGCCCAATGTTGAAGGTCGTCGGCTGCCAACACAGAGATGCAGGTTCAAACCCTGCCCGAGGTATGTCACACGGGAATGTAAGAGGTGAATGAATGTGTGGTTTCAACTGTCTGCTTCACGGGCTTCATTTGCGTTTGGCGATTTAATTGCGTCGATTTCAACTTGCGCCTCGATTTCAACTTGCGCCTCGATTTCAACTTGCGAATTTCTGAATTTCCCTCATCAACCAACAAGAATGGAACACAGAAAGGGTAAGTACATGAGAACCCAGAGGTTAAAGCTCGCTAGCTTAGCAAGCTAGCTAGCTTGACTGGGGTTTTTATTTTGGTAAAATAAAACATAAATATACAAAATAATATTACAGATAACTAAATATTACTGTAATTGGCAATGAGAGTTCAAACCGATTGACAATTAGAACTTAATCATTGGTAGCAAAAGAACTTGGCAACATGGGTATTGAAACCCTGAATATTTACATTGCATAAAAGCTTAAATACTGACTTGAAGTGTGAACTGATTAAGGTACACACGTATGAGTAACTATGAAACAACTCTGCAGGTCCACAAAACAGAGATAGGGCCATCTGGGAGTTGAACCCACAACCTCCAAACCCAAAGCTATGTCTTTAACCACTGAGCTACCTGCACTCTCAGAGAAGACTAGAGTCTCACACATAGCCGAATTAAAACAGGTTTCAGTGTGTCTGAAGACCAATTGAATCTCCACAGTGACCTTTACGACATCTTCAATGACCAAAGGACAGTGGGTCAATGTAAGCTCCTCAGTGAGCACTGAAATAACTTTAAGGAACACAAGAACCATCGAAGAACCAGTACAACAATCTGGAAGAAGACCGGAACAGGCTTCAGTTTGTCAACTTTGCTTCAATTCTGGTGATAGACGGCGTCCTAGATGGCCCAATGTTGAAGGTCGTCGGCTGCCAACACAGAGATGCAGGTTCAAACCCTGCCCGGGGTATGTCACACGGGAATGTAAGAGGTGAATGAATGTGTGGTTTCAACTGTCTGCTTCACGGGCGTCATGCGTTGCGATATTGCGTCGATTTCAACTTGCGCCTCGATTTCAACTTGCGCCTCGATTTCAACTTGCGCCTCGATTTCAACTTGCGAATTTCTGAATTTCCCTCATCAACCAACAAGAATGGAACACAGAAAGGGTAAGTACATGAGAACCCAGAGGTTAAAGCTCCCTAGCTTAGCAAGCTAGCTAGCTTGACTGGGGTTTTTATTTTGGTAAAATAAAACATAAATATACAAAATAATATTACAGATAACTAAATATTACTGTAATTGGGCAATGAAGTTCAAAACCGATTGAAATTAGAACCTTAAATCAATTGGGTACAAAAAACTTGGCCAACTGGGATTGAAACCCAAATTTAAACCCAAAAAGGCTTTAAAACTGACTTGAATTGAAAGATTAAGGTTAACACTTGGAATTAAAACAATTTCAGGTTCCCAAAAACCAATTGAATCTAAGTTGAACCCACAACCTTCAAACCAAAGGCTTTGGGTCTTTAACCCTAGTAGCACCTGAAAAACTTTAAGGAACACAAGCCAATTAAAACCAGGTTTCAAATTTCTGGAAGAAAGAACCCAACAGGCCTTTTCAACTTTCTTCAATTTGGGAAAAGGGCCAGTGGGCCCAATGTTAAGGTCCTCGGTGAACACGAAATAATTTAAAACCCGCCCGAAGGAAAGTCAACAACGGGAAGAAGAGGGAAAAGGTTGGTTTTCAACTTTGCTTCAATTCTGGTTGGATAGCGGCGTTTCCAATTGGCCCAATTTAAGGTCGTTTCCGGCCTGCCAACCGAATTTGAATTTTCAAACCCTGGCCCGAAAGGGTAAGTACAGGGAAAAGAGGTTAAAGTGTGGTTTCAACTGCTGCTTACGGGGTTTTTATTTTGGTAAATTTCAAAATTCCCTAATTTCAATTCCCTAAATTTCAATTGGCCTGGATTTCAAACCTTGCAATTTTGAATTTTCATTTAACCAAAAGAATTGGCAAAAAGGGTAATTGAAACCCGAAATTTTAAAGCTTAAAGCTTAAATACTACTTGAATGGGGTTTTATTTTGGTAAAATCATAAATTAAAAAAATTTCAGGTAACAAAAACGAATTGGGCCAATTGGGAGTTCCCAAACCTTAAACCCAAATTTGCTTTAACCATTGGTAGCAAAAGAAACTTGGCCAACATGGGAATTAAAACCCGGTTTTATTTCTAAAACCTTAAATTACTGACCTTTGAATTTAATGAAAAGGGACAGGGTCAAGTAACTCCTATGAAACAAATCTTTAAGGCCACAAAAACAAGCCATACAACCAATCTGGGAAGGGAACCCACAACCTTCAAACCCAAAGGCGTCCTTTAACCCAATTTGAAGGCTCCTGCCAACCCAGAGAAGCAGGTTCAAACCCTGCCCGGGAATTAAAACGGGTTTAAGGGTTGAAGAAATTGGGTTTTCCAACGTTGCCTTTACCGCATCTTCAATTGCCAAAACTTGGGTCAATTTAAGCTCCTTTCAATTGGCCTGAAATTTAACTTTAAGGAACCCCAAAACCAACGAAGGAACCAGAAAAATCTGGAAAAGAGGAAAGGCTTCCCAGTTTGCAAACTTTGCTTTTTAATTTTGGTAAATAAAACCTTAAAATCCCAAAATTTTAAGGTCTTAACAAGGAATGAGGTTCAAACCCCCGGGTTGCAAAGGGAATTAAAGGTGAAAAGAATTGGTGGGTTTAAACCCTGTTTTTTCAAAAGGGCTTAAATCGTTGGAATTGCTGATTTAAAACTTGGCCTCATTTCAACTTGCGGCCCAAACAACTTCGCCTCGGGATTTCCCAACCTTCCCCAAACTTTGCTTTCCCGAATTTCCCTCAAAACAACCAACAAAGAAATTAAAACAGGAAAGGGTTAAGACCAATTGAAACCCAAGGTTTAAACTTCCTACCAAAGGAAGCTAAGTAAGCTTATGGGGTTTTAATTTTGGAAAAAAAACCATAAAAATACAAAATTAAAAACCGGAAACTTAAATTTTAACTTTGTTAATTTGGGAATGAGGGTTCCAAACCCAATTGTTAAGGGGTTGGGGAAAAAAAACCCCCCGGGGGGAAAAAAGGGAAAACTTGGGGTTAAACCCCCCTTTTCCCCCTTTTTTTTTTAAAAAAAAACCGAAAAAAAGGGGGAAAAGGGGAAACACAAAATTTAAAAAAGGGGGGGGGTTTTTTTTTTTTTAAAAAAAAAAAAATTTTAAAATTTAAAAAAAAAAGGGGGGGGTTTTTTAAAAATTAAATTTTAAAAAAAAAATTTGGAAACCAAAAAATTTTTGGAAAAAAAAACGGGTTTTGAAAATTTTTCCTTTTTTAAAACCCCTTAGGGAAAAAAATTTTCCCTCGGGGGAAAACAAAAAAACCCCCCCCCCCCGGGGGGAAAAAAAAGGTTTTTGGGGGGTTTTTTTTTCCCCCAAGGGCCCCCTTTTTTTCAACCCCCCAAAAAAAAATTTAACCCCCCAAAAAAAAAAACCCCCGAAAACCCCAAAAACCCAAAAAAAAACCAAAATTTTTTTTTGGGGGGGGGCCCCCCCCTTTAAATGGGGCCCCCAAAAGGGGGGGGGGGAAAAAAAAAAAATTTTTTTTAAAAAAAAAACCCCCCCAAATTTAATTTTAATTTTAAAATTTAATTTTCCCCCCAAAAAAAAAAAATTTAAAAAAAAGCAAAAAAAAGGGGGGTTTTTAAAGGAAAAAAAAAAAAAAAAAATTTAAAATTTAAAATTTTAATTTAAAAAATTTTTTAAAAATTAAAAAAAAAAAAAATTTGGGGTTTAAACCCCCTTTTTTTTTTTTGGGGGGTTTTTTTGGAACCCGGAAACCCTTCCCCAAAAAACCCAAAAAAAGGGGTTTAAAACCCCCAAAAAAATTTTTTAACCCAAAACCCCCAAAAGACAATTTCCAAACCAAAGGGTTTTGGGGGCCCTTTTAATCCCTTTAAAAAAAAAAAAAAAACCCCGGAAGAAAAAAAATTTGGAAAAAAAAGGAAAAACCCGGGGGAAAAAATTTTTTTTTTTAAAGGGAAAAGGGGTTGGGGCCCCCAAAAAAGGGGGTTCCCCTCCCAAAAGGGGGGGGGGGCCCCCCCGGGGTTTCCCGGGAATTTTTTAATTGGGTTTAATTTTTCCCCCCCTTTTTAAACCGAATTTTTGGGTTTTCAACCCCGAATTTAAAAAAATTTAAAGGGGGCCCCTTTTAAAAAGAAGGAAAAGAAAGGGTTAATTTTTTTGGGGGGAAAAAACCCTAAATTCAAAATAAAAGGGAAAATTTTTTTTTTTAAAAAAAAAAAACCAAATTAAATTAAAAAAAATTTTTAAAAAACGGAAATTTTCCCCAAAAATTTAATTTTAAAAAAAAATTGGCCAAAGGGTTTAAAAAGGAAAAATTTTTGGTAAAATTTAAAAACCCTTAAGGTTAAAAAAAAACCCGGGGGGAAAAAAACCCCCCCCCAAAAAAAAAAAATTAAACCCAAACCTTTCCAAAAAAAGGTTTCCGGGGAAAGAAATTGAACCTTTCCCAAAAAAAAAAAACCAAAATTTTCCCCCAAACCAAAACCTTTAAAAAAAAACCATCAAGGAAAAAAAAAAAACCAAAGGCCAAAAAAAAAAAGGGGGGGGGGGCCAAAGGCCCGTTTTCCTTTGGTTTCCCCGGGGGGGGTTTGGCCCAATTTGGGCCCGGGGGAAAAAAAAAGGGGGCCCCCCTTTCCCCCCGGGGGGTTTGGAATTTGGGCCCTTTGCCCGGGGGGCCCCCCCCCAAAAGGGAAAAAATTTTGGCCCAAAACCCGGGAAACTTTTCCCCCCCAAAAAAAAAAAATTTTTTTTTGGAAAAAAACCCAAAATTAAAAAAATTTTAAAAAAAAATTTTTATTAATTGGGGTTTTAATTTTAAAATTAAAAATTAAAAAAAAAATTTTCAAAAACTTAAAAAGGGAATTGGAAAGGAATTTTAAACCCAAAAAAAAATTAATATTGGAAGGGAAAAATTTTAAAAAATTTTAAAAAAACAACCCAAAACCCAAAAACGTTAAAAGGGGGGGCCCCCTTAAACCCAAAAATTTTTTCCCCCAAAAACCCCCCAAAAAATTTTCCCCAAACCCAAAAAAAAGGTTTTTTTCCCAAACCAATTGAACCCAAGGCCTTTAAACCCCAAAAAAAAAAATTTCAATGTTTTTAAAAAAAAATTTTAAAACCAAAAAAAAAAGGAAACAATCAAAAACCCCAAAGGGCTTTTTCCGGAAAAAAAAACCCCAAAAACCCAAGGAAGGGGGCTTCCCCAAAAATTTTTAAAATTTGCCCGGGGGGCCCGGGGGGGGGGGGAAAAGGGGCCCCCCCCGGGGGGGAATTTAAAGGGGTTAATTTTTTCCCTTTTTTGGGGTTTCCGGGTTTTCCCCCCAAAAGGTGGAATTTCAAAAGGGGGAAATTTAAACCCAATTTTAAATTTCCCCTTTTAAAACAAGAAGGAAAAGGGGTGGGGTTTTAAAAATTAAAAATTTTAAAAAAAAATTAAAATTTAACTTTTTTTTTTAAAATAAAATTAAAAAAAAAATTTAAAAAACCAAAAAAAAAAAGGGGGAAAAAAATTTTAAACTTTTTTAAAAAAAAAAAAGGGTTTAAATAAAATTTTTAAAAAAAAAAACCCGGGGAAAAACGTTAAGGAAAAGGGGGAAACCCCCAAAAAACCCAAAGGAAAAACCAAAAAATTTTAAAAAAAACCCCCCCCAAAAATTTTTTAAAACCCCCCCCAAAAAGGAATTCCCCAACCTTTCCAATTTAAAAGGGGGTTTAAAAATTTTTCCCAAGGGCCTTTAAAAATTTTCCCAAAACCAAAAAATTTAAACCCCGGAAAAAAACCCAAAAAAACCTTTTAAAAAACCGGGGGGCCCAATTTAATTTTTTCCCAAAAAACCCCCCGGGGGTTTGGGGGGGGAAAAAGGGGGTTTTTAAACCCTGCCCGGGGTTTCACCGGGGGGGGAATTTGGGGGTTTTTTCCCCCCCTTTTTTGGAAATTTTTTTTTTCCCCCCCCAAAAGGGAAAAAATTTTGGAATTTAAAAAAACCAACAAGTTGGAAACCGGGGTTTGGGGGGGTTAAAAAAACCCTTTAAAAAAAATTAAAATTTTTTTTTTTGGAAAAAAAAAATTAAAAAATTTTAAAAAGAAAAAAATTTTGGGAAAAGGTTGGAAAAAAACCCTTAAATTTTAAATTTTAAAAAAATTAAAAGGGTTTAAATTTAAAAAATTTTTTAAAAATTAAAAAACTTTGGGTAAAAAAGGTAAACAAATTGGGAATTAAAACAACCTTAAACCCAAAAACCCTTTAAACCCAAATTTTAACCCAAAAAAAAAATTTTTTAAAAAAAATTTTTTCGAAAAAAACCCCCACAAGGCCTTTAAAAATTTTGGGGAAACCAATTAATTTTTAAAAAATTTTAAAAAAAAAAAAACCCCAAAACCAAAAAACCAAAACCCAAAGGGCCCCCAAAAATTTTAAAAACCCCAAAGGGCCCAATTTGGGTTTTTTTGGGGAAGGGCGGGTTCCAAAGGGCCCAAGGTTTTGGGGGGTGAAAAGGGAAAAGGGGTTTTCCCCCCGGGGTTTTGGGGGGTTTTTGGGGGGTTTTTTTTCCTTTCAACCCCCCAAAATTTTTTGGAATTTCCCTTCAAAAAAGGGTTTTAAAAATTGGAATTTGGAAAATTTTAAACCAAAAATTGGAAAAAAAGGGGGGGAAAGGGGTTTTAAAAAAAACAAAAAAAAATTTTTTAATTTTAAAAAAATTAAAAAAAAAAAAGAAATTAAAATTTAATTTTAAAAAAGAATTAAAATTGGGAAATTAAACCTTTTTTTTAAAAAAAAAAAGGGTTTGAAAAATTTTAATTAAAAAAAAAAAAATTCCGGTTAAAAAACCCCCAAAAGGGAAAAACCCCAAACCCAAAACCAAATTTTCCCTTTTGGGGCCCCAAACCTTCAAAAAAAAAAAAATTCCCATTTTGGGCTAAGCCAAAAAAAAAACCCCGGGGTTTTAAACCAAAGGAAACCCCCTTTTTTTTAAAAAAAAAGGGAAAAAACCCCAAAACCATAAAAATTTAAGGAAACCGGAACCCCCAAAAAAATTTTAAAAGGGGGGGGCTTCCCCCTTTGTTAATTCCGGGTTTAAAAAAGGGAAAAAACCCCCCCAACCAAAATTGGGTTAAAATTGGGGTTTTTGGGGGGGGGAAAAAAATTTGGGTTTTTTGCTTCCCCCCGGGTTTTGGTTTTTTCCCCTTTCAACCCCCAAAAGGGGTTTTTCCCCAATTTTAAAAACCCAAAAAAAATTTAAAAGGGGTTTTTTTGGAAAAAAAATTAAAATTTAAAAAAAAAAAAAAATTTGGGTTTTTTTGGGAAAAAAACAAAAATTAAAAATTAAAAAAAAAAAAAAATTTTGGAAAGGGTTTAAACCCTTAAATTTAAAAAAATTTAAAAAGAATTTTTAAAAATTAAAAAATTTTAAATTTAAAAAAAAATTTTAAAAAAATTAAAAAAGGGTTTCCCCAAAAAACCCCTTTTCCCAAAAAAAACCCTTTTGGGGAAAACAATTCCAAACCCAAAGCCTTTTTAAAAAGGGGTTTTCCCCAAAAAAAAACCCCCCTTTCCAAATTTAAAAGGAAAGGGGAAAAATTTGTTCCCAAACCAAAACTTTAAAAACCAAAAAAAAAAGGGGTTTTCGGAAGAAAAAAAAAAAAAACCCAAAACCGGGAAAAAGGGAAAGAGGAAAGGTTAAGGTTTGTCCTTTTAAAAAGGGGGGGCCCCCCCGGGGGGGGGTGGGGAAAAAATTTGGGCCCCCCCCGGGGGGGGGGGGAATTTAATTTGGGTTTCAATTTTTCCCCTTTTTCCCGGGCCCCCCCAAAAATTTCCGGGGTTTTTTTTTGGGGGGCAATTTTAATTTCCCCAAAACCAACAAGGGGGGGTTTTTTTGGTAAAAAAACCCAAAATTAAAAATAAAAAAAAAAATTTTGGGGGTTTTAATTTTAAAAAAAAAAAAACAAAATAATTTAAAAAAAAATTTAAATTTTAAAAAAAAATTTTCAAAAATTAAATTTTGAAAAGGGAATTGGAAAAAAGGGGGTTTAATTTTAAAAATTTTTAAAAAAAAGGGAATTTAAAAACCCCCAAAAAACCCCAAAAAATTTTTTCCCACAAAACCCCCCCGGGGTTAACCCCAACCTTAAAAAAAAGGTTTTTTTAAAAAACCCCCCCAAAAGGGTTTTAACAATTTAAAAAAAAATTTTTTTCCCCAATTGAAAAAAATTTTAAAACAAAAAACCCAAAACCAATAAACAATTTTTGGGGGAACAAAAATTTTTTAAAACCCAAAATTTGGGAAAAGGGGCCCAATTGGGAAAAGGGAAAGGGGGGCCCCCAAAAATTTTTTCCCTTTCCCGGGTTTAAAAATGTTAAAGGTTGGGTGGGGAAAAATGGGTTAAACCCCCCGGGATTCCCGGGAATTTTGGGGAATTTAATTTGGGTTTAATTTTTCCCTTTAAAAACCCCCCAAAAACCGGGGTTTTTTCCCCCAAAAAACCCCCAATTTAACGCAATTTTTTTTTAAAAAAAAAAAAAAAAAAAAATTTAAAAAAAAAAACCCTTAATTAAAAGGAAGTTTTGGGTTTTTTTTAAAATTTAAAAAAAAAAAAAAAAAAAAAATTATTTAATTGGAAAAAGGTTAAAACCGATTAAATTGGAACTTAATTAAAAAAAATTTTAAAAAAAACCCCCAAAAAACAAAAAATTTAAATTTAAAAAAAAAAAATTTTTTTAAACCAAAAAACCCCCCAGGGAAAAAACCTTTTTTAAAAAAAAAAGGAAATTTTAAAAAATTTGTTTTCCCAAGGACCTTTGTCTTAAAAAAGGGAAAAAAAATTTGGGGGTTTTTTTAAAAAAAAAACCCCAAAAAAGGTTTTGGGAAAAGGCCCAAAAATTTTTTCCCCTTTTCCCTTTTTAAAACCCCAAAAACCCAAAAAAAAGGGGGGGAAAAAGGGAAAGGGTTCAAATTTCCCGGGTTTTTGGGGAAGGGGGGTTGGAAGGGGTTTTTAAGGTCCCCCCCAAGGGGGGCCCCCTTTGGGGTTTTAACCGGGTTAAAAAAATTTTGGGTTTCCCCTTTTCCCAAAAAAAAAAATTTTTGGAAAAGGGTTAAAACTTGCCCAAATTTTTAAAATTTGGGTTTTTTTTAAAAAAAAAAAAAACAAAAAAAAATAAAAAAATTTTAAAAAGGGGGAAAAAGGTTGGGGGTTTTTTTTGGGAAAAAAAACTTAAAAAAAAAAACCCAAAATTTAAATATTCAAAAAAAAGGAAAATTAACTTTAAATTAAACCTTGGGAAAAAAAAATTGGGTTTAAAAAATTATTTTCCCCAAAAAAACCCTTAAAAAATTTTTTAAACCCTTGGGCCCCTTAAAAAAGGCCCAAAAAAAAAAACGGGGGGAAAAACCCAAAAAACCCCCCAAAACCCCCCCCAAAGGAAAAAATTAAAAAAAAAAAAGGGGGAAAAAAATTAAAACCCCAAAACCTTTGGAAAAAGGGAACCAAACCAATTTTCAATTTTTCCCTTTGGGAAGAAAATTTTAAAACCCAAAAAGGGGGCCCCAACAAAGGGAAAAGGCCAAACCCGGCCCAGGTTTTAACCGGGGGGTGAAGAAGGGTTTTTTTTAAGGGCGTCCGGGGAAAAGGGCCTTTCAAAGGCCCAAAATTCCCGGGGGGTTTTTTTTTTTTAAAAAAAAAAAATTTTTTTTCCATTTTTCCCTTTTTTTAATTTTGGAAAAAACAAAAAAAAAAATTTCCCCCAAAAAAAAAAATTAAAAAGGGGAAAAGAAACCCAAAGGGGTTTTTGGGAAAAAGGGGGGGGTTTTTTTTAAAAAAAAAAAAAAATAATTTAAAAAAAATTTTGGTAAAATTTGAGGGGAAAAAAAAAAAAAAATTCAACCTTTTGGGAAAAAAACCCCAAAAAAAAATTTTTTTTGAAAAAAAAAAAACCCCAAAACCCTTAAACCCAAAAAAACCCAATTGGGGAAAAAAAATTCCAAAAAAACCCCCCCAAAAAAGGCCCCTTTAAAAAAACTTTAAGGGCCCCCAAAACCTTAAAAATTTTTAAAAAAGGGAACCCCCTTTTTTTTTCCCTTAAAAAAGGGGGGTTTTTAAAACCCCCCCCAAAAACCCCGGGGAAAAAAAAGGGAAAAATTTTTCCCCTTTGGGGAAAGGGGAAATTTTTTTTTTTCCCCAAAGGGAAAAATTTTTTTGGCCCTTTAAAAAAAACCCCCCCAAAAAAAAAAAAAAAAAGGTATTAAGGGGGGGTTTTTTTTTTTAAAAAAAATTTTTAAAATTTTAAAAATTTTTTGGGCCAAAAAAGGGAATTTTTTTGGGGAATTTTTGGGAATTTTAAATTTTAAATTTAAAAAAAAAAAAAAGGGGTTTAAAAAAATTTAAAAATTTTAAAAACCTTTAAAAAAAAAAAATTTAAAAAAAAAATTTTCAAAACCCAAAATTTTTTTCCAAAATTTCCCCTTAAAAATTGGCCCAAAAGGGGAAAAAAAGGGTTTGGCCAAAAAAACCCTTTTTAAACCCAAAAAAAAACTGGTTTTAATGAAATTAAAAAAAAAGAAATTTAAAAAAAAAAAACCCCCCAAAAAATTTTTTCCCTTCCCCCCCCAAAAAAAAACCCAAATTTTTTTCCCCCAAAAATTAAAAGGGATAAGGCCCCAAATTAAAAAAAAACCCCCGGGGGGGGGGGGGCCCCCCCCCCCTTTTTTTGGGGGGCCCAATTTCCCCCAAAAAAAAATAAAAAAAAAAAAAAAAAACCCCCAAAAAACCCGGGGGGAAATTTTAAATTTTAAAAAAAAAAAAAACTTTTTGGGGGTTTAAAATTTAAAAAAAAAAGGAAAAAGGCCCCCCGGGGAAAAATTTTAAGGGAAAATTAAAAATTTAATTGAATGGTTTTTTTTTTAAAAAAAACCCCCCCAAAACATTTCGTTTCTGGGATTTAAACCCCCCCCAAAAAATTTGGTTTTTTTCCCTATTCAAAAAAAAAAAAAAGGGGTTAAAAAAAAACCCCTAAGCCAAAACCCACCCCTTTTTTTTTTAAAAAAAAAAAAAAAAAAAAAAAAAAAAAAAACCAAAATTTTAAAAGGCCAAAATTTCCCTTTCCCGGGAAAAAGGGGGGAAAAAATTTGGGGCCGGGGAAAAAAAAAAATTTAAAAAAAGGGTTAAAATTTGGTTTAAAAAAAAATTTGGGTTTTTTCCCCGGCCCAAAAACCCCCCTTTTTGGGGGCCCCCCAATTTCCCCCTTTTTAAAAAAAAAAAGGGAAAAAAGAAAAACCCCCCCCAATTAAAAGGGGTTTTTTTTTAAAAAAAAAAACCCCAAAAATTTTTAAAACAATTTTGGGGAAAAAATTTTAAAAAAAAGGGTAACCAAAAAAAAGGGGAAAACCCAAAAAAAAAGAAAATTCCAAAATTTTGGGGGGCCCGGAAATTATTTTTTTCCCCAATTTGGGTTGGGGGGGTTTTTTAAAAACCCTTTTTTTGGGGGGGAAAAACCCCCCGAATTAAACCAGGGGAAGGGTTAAAAGGGGAACCCCCCGGGGCATGGGTTTAAAAAAAAAAAAAAGCCCGAAAAAAAATTTTAAAAAACCCAAAAGGGGAAACCCAAAAAAAAAAAAAAACCCCCCCCCAAAAAAATTTAAAGGGGTTTTTTTTGGGGGGAAAAAAAAATTTTTAACCCCCCCCAAATTTAAAATTTTGGAAAGGGTTCCCCCCAATTTAAAAATTTTTTTTGGAAAAACTTTTAAAACCAAAAAAAAAAGGGGGCCCAAAAAAAAACCCCAAGGAAGGTTTTCCCTTGAAAAAATTTTTTTTTTTAAAAAAAAAAAAAAAAATTTTAAAATTAAAACCCCTTTTAAAAAATTTTTTAAATTTAAAGGGGAAAATTTGGAAAAAAAAAAAATTTTTTGGGGAAACCCCCAAAAAACCCCCTTTTTTTCCCCTTCCCCCGGAAAGGGGCAAAACCCCCCAAAAAATTTAAATTTTAAGGAAAAACCCAAAACCTTTGAAAACCCCAAAAAAAAGGAAAAACCCCGTTTTCCCCTTTTTAAAAATTTTAAAAAAGGGCCCGAAGGCCCAATTTAAAAAGGGGGCCGGAAAAAATTTTTCAAACCCCCCAAAAACCCCAAAAGGGGAAAAAGGGGGGCCCCTTTTAGGGGGCCCCCCGGGGCCCAAAAAAAATTTTTTTAATTTCCTTCCGGGTTTTTTCCTTTTCAATTTTGGGTTTTTTCCCCCCCCAAAAAAAAAATTTTAAAATTTGGAACCCCTTAAAAAGGGGAAAAACGGGGTTTGGGGGGTTTTTTGGAAAAAAAAAAAAAATTTTTATTTTTAAAAAAAAAAAAAAAAAAATTAAAAAAAAAGGGGAAAAAAAAACAAAAATTTTTAAAAAAAAACTTGGAAAGGGTTTAAACCCTTTTAAAAAATTTAAAAATTTTTTTAAAAATTAAAAAAAAATTTGGGGCCCCCCCAAAGGGAAAGGGGAAACCCAAACCCCAAAAAAAATTTTTTGGGGGCCCCCCAAAAAACCCCAAAAAAAAAAGGGGTTTTTTAAACCCAAAAAACCCCCCACCCCAAAAAGGAAGGGGAAAAAAAAAAAAAAAAAAAAATTTTGGGGGGAAACCCCAAATTTTTTTTTAAAAAAGGCCCTTTAAATTTTGGGAAAAACAGGGGCAATTAAACCCTTGGGGGTTGAAAAAAGGAAAAAGGGAAAAGGGGAAAAACCCTTAAGGGGCCCGGGGCCAATTTGGTCAATTTTTTTCCCTGGGTTTAACCCCTGATTTCCTTGGGGGTTTCCTTCCAAAAGGAATTTTCAAACCCCCCGGGTTTCACAAAAAAAATGAAAAAGGGGGTTTTTTGGCTTCCGGGCCTTTTGGGGGTTTTTTTTTTTTAAAAAAATTTAAAATTTTTCCCAAATTTAAAATTTCCCCAAAAAAAACCCGAATTTCCCCAAAAACCAAAAAGGGAACAAAAAAAAAGGGGGGAAAAATTAAATTTTAAAAAAAAATTGACTTGGGGTTTTAATTTTTAAAATAAAAAAAAAAATTAAAAAAAACCCCAAAAAAATTTTTAAAGGAAAAAAAAAAATTTGGAAAAACCCGGAAAGGGATTAAAAAAATTTTTTCCAAAAAGCCAAATTAAAAAAGGGGTGGTTTAAAAAAATTTCTTAAAATTTTAAAAATCTTCAAACCCAAAAAATTAAAATTGGGTTTTTAAAAAAAAAAAGGGGGGTTTTTTTCAAAAGGAAGAAAGGCCAACCTTTTTAAAATTTTTTTGGGTTAAAAATTAATTCCTCAGTGAGCACTGAAATAACTTTAAGGAACACAAGAACCATCGAAGAACCAGTACAACAATCTGGAAGAAGACCGGAACAGGCTTCAGTTTGTCAACTTTGCTTCAATTCTGGTGATAGACGGCGTCCTAGATGGCCCAATGTTGAAGGTTGTCGGCTGCCAACACAGAGATGCAGGTTCAAACCCTGCCCGAGGTATGTCACACGGGAATGTAAGAGGTGAATGAATGTGTGGTTTCAACTGTCTGCTTCACGGGCGTCATGCGTTGCGATATTGCGTCGATTTCAACTTGCGCCTCGATTTCAACTTGCGCCTCGATTTCAACTTGCGAATTTCTGAATTTCCCTCATCAACCAACAAGAATGGAACACAGAAAGGGTAAGTACATGAGAACCCAGAGGTTAAAGCTCCCTAGCTTAGCAAGCTAGCTAGCTTGACTGGGGTTTTTATTTTGGTAAAATAAAACATAAATATACAAAATAATATTACAGATAACTAAATATTACTGTAATTGGCAATGAGAGTTCAAACCGATTGACAATTCGAACTTAATCATTGGTAGCAAAAGAACTTGGCAACATGGGTATTGAAACCCTGAATATTTATATTGCATAAAAGCTTAAATACTGACTTGAAGTGTGAATGATTAAGGTAGACACGTCTGAGTAACTCTATGAAACAACTCTGCAGGTCCACAAAACAGCTATACGACCATCTGGGAGTTGAACCCACAACCTTCAAACCCAAAGCTTTGTCTTTAACCACTGAGCTACCTGCACTCTCAGAGAAGACTAGAGTCTCACACATAGCCGAATTAAAACAGGTTTCAGTGTGTCTGAAGACCAATTGAACCTTCACAGTGACCTTTACGACATCTTCAATGACCAAAGGACAGTGGGTCAATGTAAGCTCCTCAGTGAGCACTGAAATAACTTTAAGGAACACAAGAACCATCGAAGAACCAGTACAACAATCTGGAAGAAGACCGGAACAGGCTTCAGTTTGTCAACTTTGCTTCAATTCTGGTGATAGACGGCGTCCTAGATGGCCCAATGTTGAAGGTTGTCGGCTGCCAACACAGAGATGCAGGTTCAAACCCTGCCCGAGGTATGTCACACGGGAATGTAAGAGGTGAATGAATGTGTGGTTTCAACTGTCTGCTTCACGGGCGTCATGCGTTGCGATATTGCGTCGATTTCAACTTGCGCCTCGATTTCAACTTGCGCCTCGATTTCAACTTGCGAATTTCTGAATTTCCCTCATCAACCAACAAGAATGGAACACAGAAAGGGTAAGTACATGAGAGCCGGCCAGCTGAAGTAGAAGAGCGAAGTGCTCGCTTCGGGGCATGAGGTTTGACCAGTGTTTGAAGGTAGAAGGGTGCCGTTCCATTGATGGCCCTGAAGGCCAGTGTCATCGTCTTGAATTGGATGCGTGCTGCAACAGGGAGCCAGTGGAGGTCACGGAGGAGGGGGGTCACGTGGGAGAATTTGGGTAGATTGAAGATAAGGCGTGCTGCGGCATTCTGGATACGCTGTAATGGTTTAATCGCAGAGGCCGGGAGTCCGGCCAGGAGAGAGTTGCAGTAGTCAAGGCGGGAGATGACCAGTGCTTGGACCAAGAGCTGCGTTGCATCCTTTGTGAGGAGGGTCCGAATCCTGCGGATATTGTAGAGGGCGAATCTGCAGGATCGGGCCACAGCAGTGATGTTGGGGGTGCAGGATAGTTGGTCATCGAGGATTACACCCAGGTTCCTCGCAGTTGAGGAAGGTAATACTGTGATGCCCTCGACAGTGACCGACAGGTCCATGCGAGGGCAGTCTTTCCCTGGGATGAAGAGGAGTTCGGTTTTGTTCAGGTTGAGCTTGAGGTGATGTGCAGTTGTCCAGACAGAGATGTCAGCCAGACAGTTCGAGATGCGAGTTGCAATGTGAGCGTCAGAGGACGGGGGAAAAGAGAGGAACAGCTGGGTGTCATCTGCGTAGCAATGGTAGGAGAATCCATGCGATGTGATAACAGAACCTAGTGATCTGGTGTATAGTGAGAACAGAAGCGGTCCTAATACTGAGCCTTGAGGGACGCCCGTGTCCAGAGAGCAGGGTTTGGACATAGAGCCATTCCATGTGACCTGGAAGGTGCGGTTTGTCAGGTATGATGTAAACCAGGCGAGAGCAGAGTCAGTTATGCCAAGTTCAGCCAGAGTGGAGAGGAGGATTTGGTGGTTGATTGTGTCGAATGCAGCAGATAGGTCGAGGAGAATGAGAATGGAGGAGTGGGACGAGGCTGTGGCGTCTCGCAGGGACTCGGTCACTGTGAGGAGGGCCGTCTCAGTGGAGTGAGCAGTCCTGAATCCTGATTGATTAGGGTCTAGGAGGTTTTTCCGCAAGAGATAGGATGACAGTTGGTTGTAGGAGGCACGTTCCAAGGTTTTAGAGAGGAATGAAAGAAGAGATACAGGTCTGTAGCTTTGAATGTCAGTAGCGTCTAGGGTGGGTTTTTTAAGGAGAGGCTTCACGATAGCGGTCTTAAAATCCGCTGGAATGACACCTGAGGTGAGGGAGGAGTTGATCAGGGTGGTGAGGAATGGCAAGATGTCGTGTGAGATGTCCTGGAGAAGAGAGGAGGGAATCGGGTCAAGGGAGCAGGTGGTGGCGCGGTTAGATGTAACAAGTGCGTGGACGTCCTCAGAGGTGAGGGGGCTAAAGCTGGTAAGACCATCCGAGTTGAGAGTTGGGGGAGATGTCTTCTGGGAGGGAATAGGCGTGAATGAGGAGCTGATGTCATGTACTTTCTTGGTAAAGTAAGTTGCAAAGTCATCGGCAGTAAGGGAGGAAGGGGGGGTAGGGGCAGGAGGGGTGAGGAGGGAAGAAAACACGGAGAAGAGTTTCCTGGGGTTGGAGGCAGAAGAGTTGATCTTAGCCAGGTAGAAGGCAGATTTGGCTGCCGAAACAGTTGAGGTGAAGTCAGAGAGGAGGAGGTGGTAGTGAGCAAGGTCCTCGTGATGTCCCGATTTCTTCCATTTTCTCTCTGACGCTCGCAACAATGATCTGTTGGTTCGCAGAGGTTCAGACAGCCAGGGAGGGGCGGGAGATGATCGCGCCGGTCTTGAGATTGGGGGACAGAGTGTGTCCAAAGAAGAGGAGAGTGAGGACATCAGGATAGAGGAGGCTTCCTCAGTAGACATTAAGGAGAACTGTTCCGAGGATGGGAGCGAGGAGATAATAGTTGAGGAGAGAGCGGAGGGAGTGAGGGATTTCAGGTTGCGGCGGCTGGTGACCATTCGAGGCGTAGAGTGGAGGGATGAGGTGGGCTTCATGGGGATGGAGAAAGACACAAAGTGGTGGTCAGACACGGTGAGCGGGGTAACAGAGAGTACCGAGATGTCACAGGATCTTGTGAAGACAAGGTCAAGTTGGTTCCCGGCCCGGTGAGTTGGTGGAGAGGGGGACAGTGTAAGGTCAAAAGCGGAAAAGAAGTCTATGAATTCAGATGAATGCAGCTTACCCGGGTGGATGTTGAAGTCACCGAGGACGACGAGTGGTGTGCCATCATCAGGGGAGCAGCTCAGGAGGGCATCCATCTCATCCAAAAAGTCACCAAGAGGACCGGGTGGGCGATAGATCACTATGATGTTGAGTTTGAGAGGAAGCGTGACAGAGACGGCGTGAAATTCAAGCGTAGATCGGGGTAGGTGGTCGAGAGGAAGGACCTGGTAGGACCATGTGGGTGAGATGAGGAGCCCAGTTCCTCCTCCTCGCCCTGTTCGTCTTGGGGAGTGTGAAAACGAGTAGGCAGTTGAAAGGGCAGCTGGAGTGGCAGTGTTTTCTGGGGTGATCCAGGTCTCTGTGAGGGCCAGGAAGTGGAGAGTCTGCAGGGAGGCATAGGCTGAGATGGTGTCCGCCTTCTTGACTGCAGACTGGCAGTTCCAAAGCCCTCCTAGTACTTCAAGTTCCTTACCGGTGGAGAGTGGTGGGTAGCAGAGATTGGATGGGTTACAGCCTCGAGTGAAGGGACTTCGGTGAAATCTTCTCCAGTGCGATGTCCTGACTGGGATAAGACACATGGCTGCGAGGGGTTGAGATGTTATACCTACCTCAATGGGCTTCCTCTCTGGACTCCCACAGATAGACTCCCTGTGTCTTTGTTCAGCTGTCTTCGTTCTGATGGCCCGACGCTGCAGCTGACGCTGAAGTGACAGCCTTTTAAGTGCTCAATTTACCGCAAGTACTGACTGTGGCTCCTCCTTCCCTCTAATCAAGTCTATTCACTACAGGTGAGCTGGCTCAAAAACAAGCTGATTGCTCACTTAGCACAGACAGCTTCACAAGAATTTCAACAACAAGCTATCAATACTAGACTAAATGTTACCACTAGCTTTACTCACACAATGCCTAAACTCAAATCTACAATTAGTTTCTGACTTACCAACAAGAGACAAAGCAGCTTCCTTCCTTTCTCCAGACAAAATGTGGTTTGAAGAGAGTTACTGCTGTCCCTTAAGTTCTGACTGTGGCTCCTCCTTCCCTCTAATCAAGTCTATTCACTACAGGTGAGCTGGCTCAAAAACAAGCTGATTGCTCACTTAGCACAGACAGCTTCACAAGAATTTCAACAACAAGCTATCAATACTAGACTAAATGTTACCACTAGCTTTACTCACACAATGCCTAAACTCAAATCTACAATTAGTTTCTGACTTACCAACAAGAGACAAAGCAGCTTCCTTCCTTTCTCCAGACAAAATGGTATGGTACACACGTATGAGTAACTATGAAACAACTCTGCAGGTCCACAAAACAGAGATATGGCCATCTGGGAGTTGAACCCACAACCTCCAAACCCAAAGCTATGTCTTTAACCACTGAGCTACCTGCACTCTCAGAGAAGACTAGAGTCTCACACATAGCCGAATTAAAACAGGTTTCAGTGTGTCTGAAGACCAATTGAACCTTCACAGTGACCTTTACGACATCTTCAATGACCAAAGGACAATCGATCAATGTTAGCTCCTAAGTGAGCACTGAAATAACTTTAAGGAACACAAGAACCATCGAAGAACCAGTACAACAATCTGGAAGAAGTCCGGAACAGGCTTCAGTTTGTCAACTTTGCTTCAATTCTGGTGATAGACGGCGTCCTAGATGGCCCAATGTTGAAGGTCGTCGGTTGCCAACACAGAGATGCAGGTTCAAACCCTGCCCGAGGTATGTCACACCGGAATGTAAGAGGTGAATGAATGTGTGGTTTCAACTGTCTGCTTCAAGGGCGTCATGCGTTGCAATATTGCGTCGATTTCAACTTGCACCTCGATTTCAACAAATTACCCGTCAAGCTATCTTAGCAAGCTAGGTAGCTTGACAAGTAATTTTTTTTTTTTGTAAAAAAAAAAAAAAAATTCCTAGATGGCCCAATGGTGAAGGTTGTCAGCTGACAAAGCAGAGATGCGGGTTAGAACCCTGCCTGAGGTATGTCAAGTGGGAATTTTAAGAGGTGAATGAATGTAAGCTTTTCACTGTCTGCTTCATGAACGTCATGCATTGCGATTTTGCGTTGATTTCAACTTGCAAATTTCTAAATTTCCATTATCAGCTCACAAGGAGGGAACAGAGAATGGGTTAGTACATGAGAACCCAGAGGTTAAACCTAGCTAGCTTAGCAAGCTGGGGTATTTATTTTTCTAAAATAAAACAAGTATACAAAATAATATTACAGATAACTAAATATTACTGTAATTGGCAATGAGAGTTCAAACAGATTGACAATTAGAACTTAATCATTGGTAGCAAAAGAACTTGGCAACATGGGTATTGACCCAGAAGGTCAAGCTCACTAGGTAATATTTTTAGTTTAAAAACAATATCTATAAATTAACTGAGCAGGTTAAAAACATACCACGTTCATCGATCTTGATTTACTCCTTAATAAAGTTTTCTTCAAAAAGATTGAACAAACCTCAGTTAATTCCAATTAATTATCATTTTTTCCAATTGTTTTTAATTCTAAATGAATTTTCAAAGTTAAAAAGCCCAAATATTTTATTATATTAACGTGCAATCACTTGCTGATGTAGTAATATGTATAGGAAAACATTCATTCAGTTTCTGAGTAAATTAATGTATCTTGTCCCAGTTTTTATTATTGTAAAGAATTGTCTGTCTATATAGCCCCCTGCCATCAAAGGTGCTGCTTTTCTATTATGTTTAAATGCCTGAAGAGGGCAGTGTTGCTCCTCTGACCCAGGCAACTTGATGTCGTCACAAAACCCAGGAGGGAGAAACGTGATTCACCTGACACTGACAAATGCATCACCACCACCACCACCATTAAAACTTATATTGAACAAAAGATAAGAAACCAATAAAATGCCATAAAATCTCACTACAAATGACATTATTTCTTTTATCAATAAACATTTGTTCTCACTTTTCGGACTTTAATCATTTTGAAATACTGCTTCTGAGAATTAAGTTCCCCATCAAATTATTTGTTCTTTGGCTCCACCCATTGATATCAGCTTAACCACTGAGGTTGTTTCTACCGCGACAACTGCTGCGTCTCTGAGAAGTTTTTGGTCTAAACCACCAGCGTCTGATGCTGGGACGGCGACGGTGAGACAACATGGAGGTCACAGCTCTCTGCGCCAGACTGTGTGAGTAAGGTCTCTATCATTTTTTTTATTGATTGAAGATGCTCAGTTTTTAATTTCGACTATCAGATATGAGAGATCAGCTACTTTAGATTTAAGAATCAATAAAGCACATAGATATTATACACTCTGTGATGTTGAGCTCTTTTTCCTTCACCCTCCAGTGATCAATGTGCTGTTCCTGCTGTGTGCACCTCATCAGAGAGTAGGTAAGTAATGGTTTGTTGCAGTGAATAGAAGGAAGTAGGAGAATGTTGTGTTTTTTGGTGTACCAAGCATTTTTGAATAATAGAAACAAAAATGGAGCTCACGTAATTATTTTTTGTTAATAGATTAATTAGCATTCATTTGGTTCCATAACTTTAGAGCTATATTCCAGTCATTTATATTTGAGAACAAAGGGAACACATGTCTTTCTTTGTTTCAGATTCAATGTTTCTTCGTGTTGACGGGAACAGGCTGCAGTTCTTTGAATATGAGCCTCTGGCTTTGCACTGCGAGGGGCTCAAAGAGGAAGAACTCTTGTGTAGAGGCACCAAACGGCTGAGGCCAACAGGTTCTTCTTGCATCATTAACAATACTTTTCCAGAAGACAGTGGCGAGTACTGGTGTGAGAACAGAGGGGGGAAGAAAAGCAGCAGCATCAACATTACCATCACTGGTACGTTTGCATTAAGAAAGCAAGACTTTTACATAAACTCATCGTTGAAGCTGAGTGTTTTTCAGCTGGCTCGGTGATCCTGGAGAGTCCCGTCCTCCCTGTGGTTGAGGGAGACCCCGTCACTCTGCACTGCAGAAACAAGTCCTCTTCCTCCTCCAGCCACAGTGTTGATTTCTATAAAGATGGCCGCATCATCAGGACCATATCTCCAGGAGTGATGACCATCCACAGTGTTTCTAAGTCTGATGAAGGACTGTACAGTTGTCGAATCTCTGGTGGTGGAGAATCACCAGTCAGCCGGCTGTATGTCAGAGGTAAAACATAGCAATGTTTCAAAATTAGTTATAATTGTGCCTGAATGTGATATAAATATCTACTGTTGGCTCCTTTTACACTAAAGAGACAAGTCCTGCCTGCTATACTTCCATCCTGTGGATCATTGTCACGGCTTTCTTGATGATTCTGCTCTTTGCAGTCGGACTACTTCATGTTGGCAAAGGTTGTTGCCGCACAGGTACAGATTAATTTCACTCCTAACTTTGCTGCTAGAAGTGCTCTTATCGGAATCTCTGCATCTTGAGTGCTTTTACTCTGAAAATGTTATTTTGTGACATCAACTTGGTCGACAACAACAGTGTTTGCAAAAATAATGAATGCTTCACTTATAAGAGTGTGGGGCAAAAACCAAGTGTAATCAATGCTTTCAAATCCTGATTGTGCATTGCATAGCAAAATTGTGTTTTATTGAAAAAAAGTGAGTTTTTATTTACAGAGCCACAACATTGGTTACGGTTTTGGACAATAGGGGGAGAGGTGCAGGATGAGGATGTAGAAATAAAGTGGTCAAAAACCACAGCTATCTGACTACTATTGCTCCTAAAGTGGTGTTATTATGATGCCACAATTTTGCTGAGTGAGAAGAGAGATTTTCAGTTTGCTGCAATCTGCAATCTCACTGCGCAATTTGAAAATATATGCTTCTGTAATGGCTATATTGCTGTGTCTGTAATATCTGCTACGTAAATGTATGATTCATCCAGCGTCTGCAGAGGCCGGTGCAGCTGAAGTGGACAATGTGATGCATGCTGTTGAGAGAAAAAAAAGGAAGAAGAAAGGTACATCACCTTACATTGTAATTTTTGCAGTGCAGACCACAGCAAGTAATAGTTACGTGGTGTATGTATGTGTTTAAACAAATAAGAACTTCAGAATTCATCATAGTTTAGAAATGCACTGCAATGCACATCAATGCTCATAATGGCAGTAGTGCAAAAATATGACTATGTTACGGTGGTCTGGCGTAACCTGAGAATTCACCTGCATATTTAAGTTTATATAAAGGGAGAGGAGAGAGATTATTGCAAACCCAATCATACAAGCAAGCAAACTTGGTTTATTGAATTTAGGATATAAACATTGTGGTCTGCATAATAAGCAATATAAGAAAATCCAACTACTGAGAAACATCAAACACAACACAAAACAACAAACAATCAAAGAACCACAAACGCTGTTTATGGATGTGTGTAAGGAATGTTTTATTTCATGAGCTTTAGTGGTATTTGGTTGGCATATTTACTATTGCTGATTGTTGATGTATTTATCTCTAAGCTGACTAACATAGTCTCTTTCTTCCAGATGAGGATGAATCATTTAATTGTGTTTATTACACTTTGGGTCCGAGTGAAGCTCAACACTTGGGTGAGACTCATTTAGATTAAAAAGCTTTTTGAATGTTAACTGATCTTTGACAAAAACAAGATCAGACACACCAACAATTTTGTAATAGAGTTATTCAAATGATTGTTCTTGTAAGTCAATATGTTTGCAACACAATGACATAATTCCATTTTATTTCAAAGCAGATCCCTCAGCAGGTACCAACCCATGTTTAATGGAGAATGCGATCTATTCAACCGTGAAGGTAATTTTCATACTGTATTCATGTCACGTTGGATGGGTGGCATGGATTGGAAAGATTCCTTTCATTACAATTTGCTTTGATTTTCATTACAAATATCAAAAATGTTTCACACCTATTTGAGTATGAAGTCAATATTTCTAGATGTAACCTAATTAAAGTCATAACTTTTTAGTTTAAAATGTTAAAATTTGTTTCATTACTTTGTTCAATGAAACCAGTTTTTCATGTAAAAGGACTACTTTATTTTCTAGCCTTATTCGTTTGATAAAAATGTTTTCCATTCCTTCACTTAATCTTATCCTATTTTTGTATCTTATGTGTCTCACAGGTTGCTGAGTGACAGCCGACTGCAGGAAGAGATTTTAAAGGCATGCTGGCAGCTTCACAACGCGTTCCTAAAGCAACAGCAGGATTTTGAGTGTGGAAACATGTATTAACTATATAACCATATTTCTGTACAAAAAGTTATCTCAGTGAGCTGGGCTGAGTTGGCTGTATGTGAAGTGAAACTAATGTGGCAACATCCTGTTTCCATCATCTGAGTTCTTTGTTGAACTAAAGCATCTGCATCTATTTTTAAGAGGTGTCAGTTCATTATGGTCTTACGGTTCAACATGAACAGAGTTGCTGCAGCTTTGAAATACACTCTGTGGTCAACCGCTTACTTACTGGCACCAAGTTCATCTGCAGCAGACAGCTGAGTTGTGACTAATGCTGTGTTATGTTCGCAATATTGTGATGAATTGAATGAAAATAAAAAGGTTACTGGTGAGAATAACTAACTACTATCACAGTTTGAAAAAAGTTCACGTGGTACACGTCACTTTGTATTTGTTCTGTGAAAAGAAACATCAGTTCGTCAGACCACAGAAACATGTCATCAACCGACCAGCCAAATTTGAATCATTAAAAATATTAGATAGTCACTATTAGATAATTCACAGTGTTTTCCCACTTATGTTTGAAGAATGATTAAGAGGTGATTTATAAAATTTGCAGCAGTTCCAGACTGTTGCACCTCCACGTGTGTTGTGGTGTGATGATTTCGATCCAAAAAGTGATCCTTGATTCAAGAAAAAGCTATATTTTCTGATGTATTTTCAAGCATATTTATAATTTCGGAATCTCAGACAATTTTGTTGTAAATGTATGACTTTGTCAGTGATCCGTAATGTGCCATTGTAGAAAACAAAATTACACATACATAAATAAAACATGGCAGTATGTCTGAGGTGTTGAAGTGAGACACCTTTAACAAATAGATCCACGATTACACAATGATTGAAAAGTCATGCCATTTCCAGAAGCTGATGAATAAAAAAAAAAAATCCTTGCACATGTATGTATATAAGAGGCCAACAGCACATTTTGACATTCAATCTCCTCAAAGGGTAAGAAGCTGTCATTTTTATCAGATATTTTATTTCATACATACTCAGACCTTTTGTATTTGATCCTCTAATTGCATTAAATATAAAATGTAAAAGTGAATGTCAATGATCAACTGAGATTCAGTGGTGTCATGCAGAAAAAAAGTCAGGACTTTCTCTTCCACTACATCCTGTCACCAAAAAGGAAAGAAACATAATGATTGAGATGCATCTGCGTGAGGCAAAATGGAACACGTGAGTATTTTCAGGGAACAGTATCAATCACAGAACTTCGGACATTAACTCTAATTATTACAACACGTATTAGCTGATTAAAATTGTCAATCTGATCTATTTTGTAGTAAATGGGCTTGAATTAAATATTTACTGAAAATGCGCATTAAGTGATTTATTCACTGTGACTAAAATCCACTGAAGAAATTAATGTTGCAGTTTCTTCACCAAGGTTTACACTGCACACTTTGAATAATCCTGTTTGTTAAAGGTTGTTTATTTGCTGTTCGACTTGTTCTGAGTCTCTTTTCATGACAGCAACATGTATGTTAATGAAATGCAAACAAGTAGGTAAGTGTCTGACTCTAGAATGCTCTGTCACACTTGGCAAAGTGCTTCTGGGGAAGGAGGAAGTACACCGAACTTAATATCCCAGAAGCAACAAAAATGTTAAATATTTCGCTAAAAGATCCCCATATGGTTGTGCTTCTCTTTAAAGTGGCTGCCAGTGTGCTGCTGCTGTTCACGCTGTGCCCTGGCCACACCGCCGCCCTCAGCCTGAAGGAGAACTTGGCCGTTTGTCTGGAGGACAAAGACTATGGCGAGCTGCTGAACACTGTGAAGACCGGACTTACAGACCAGAATACGTCCCACCACGTGGTCATCGTGGGTGCCGGCATGGCGGGGCTGACTGCTGTCAAGCTGCTGCAGGATGCCGGACACCAGGTAGCTGCAATGAGCTTATCAGCAGCAAAATTTACAGAAGTACTGATATACAGAGTAGTGGTACCAGCAAAAGCTGTAGTACAAGTGTTAGTGGTAGTAGTAGGAGTAGTCGTGAAACATTACATGACTTATGTGCATTTATTTGTTTGTATTTATCTGTAATCTGACAAGGTCACCATGTTAGAGTCCAGTGGCCGTGTTGGGGGACGGGTGGAGACCTACAGGAATGAAAAAGAGGGCTGGTATGCTGACCTGGGAGCCATGAGGATCCCGAGTTCTCACCAGTGAGTTTTTTATTCTTTTGAGTTGAGCGTGCATGAAACCCTTCCCTCTCACAGACTGACATGATTATGTTAAAGGGATTGCCTTGAAGCTAGCACATTTTAATGGTGTTGATTCACTGGGATGTCCTCTAGACCTGAATACTACCGAAGTATTTAAAAATCCTTTATGGGAAGATGTAAATGGTAAAACAATCCAAAGACCTTGAAATTAGTTAAGCTATTGTAAAGGTCACATAATCAGCAATTTCCTAAAAGTTGTTGATTATCAATACAATAAAACATTCCTGTTTTGTGCCATGAATGGTAATAGTCCAACAGATTTGCTTTGATAAGATACATTTAATTCTTGATTCCAGTGGAGGTTGCACAGTTGCCGCTTGATGGTTGATAGTTGTCTTGATGTTCCCTAAAAGAGGAGTCACCATTAAGTTGGTCGCCTTGGCTAACACATAGTAAAGAGACGTTGCAGTAACTTCCACCATCACCACCTCTGTTTACAGCATTGTCCACTGGTTTGCTCAAGAGCTTGGGGTCAAGCTGAATAAATTCATCATGGATGACCCCAACACCTTTTACTTGGTTAATGGGTTGCTGAAGAGGACGTACACGGTGCAAGAATACCCTAACATCCTAGATTACAACGTGCGGAAAAGTGAGAGAGGGAAGTCAGCCAACGAGCTGCTACAACAAGCTTTGCAGAAAGTACGTAAGACGGAAAATGTGCACAAATTCATATCGTTGGAATGATGTCATGCAGGACAGTAAATATAATTATCCATTGTAGAAGTCCAAGTTTAGTTACACCAGTGAGGTTGAATAGATGGATGATTCAATTGCATTCAAGTTAAATTTTTTTTCTTTTTTCTTTTTTGTAGGTGAAAGATGAAGTGCAGAATCATGGCTGCAAGGCTGCGCTGAGAAAATTTGACCAATATTCTGTGAAGGTAAAACACGACGTGATGTCAAGAAATATACAATTAAAAAACTGAATTATGTAAACTTACTACAGGCATTTTAATACAATACAAATATACATAGGGTGTGCCATTTCTAGGGATAACCATGATATTGCAGTATCAGGCAATGAAGACTTCCAAAAAAAAAAAATTGGAATAATATCGCACATTGCGCTTGAGCCTGTTAACATCACTGCGGGTGAAGCTCCTTCGTTGTGATAGCCCTCACCGTTTCCAATGTTTCATTCTTTTTGGATTTGGATTTGGAATTTGTTTATTTCACAGGAGTATCTGATTGAAGAAGGAGGTCTGAGTCAAGAAGCAGTGAGGATGATTGGAGACCTGCTTAATGAGCAGGGTCTTATGTACACTGCCCTGACTGAGATGATCTATGACCAGACTGACATCAATGACAACGTGAAGTAAGGCCCTACTTCCCACACTGTCAAGTCGAGATGGGAAACCGTTGTTTTGCACAGCAGATGACTCAGTGTTATACATTTTGTATTCAAAATTTTGTTTTCCACACAATCCATCAACTGTACAATGACTTATAGAAGACACTGGTCAATTTTAATCATTAGAACTAAAATACTTAGTAATTAACTGGCTTTATATGTAGTGACAAGGTACATTTTGACTTCAACGAACAGCAAAACTCCTCCAACATGAAATTGTAAATGAGTCTTGCTTAAACTTCATTAACCTTACATCCACTATTATCACCTTAGCTCTGCTTTGGTTTTCACAAAAGCTTCCAGATATGAATCCAGCCTTCATTCTGTTTATTAGCAGCCTCAGACGAAATCACAGTAGACACAAATGATTGCAGGTTGCTCCCCACTTTGCATCATTATCTACGTATTTAAATATGCTAACATGTTGCTGAAGTGCAGACTATGGACAAGAATGCATTCAATAAGAGTATCTTTATTTTTGTTTTAAGGTACTTCGAAGTGACTGGTGGGTCAGACTTTCTCCCCAATGCTTTTCTTAGTGTCCTTGATGTCCCTATCCACCTCAACTCCAAGGTCAAACATATCAGTCAATCAGACAAAGGTGTCATCGTATCATACCAGAAAGACCAACAGTCCTCTTTGACAGCCCTTTCTGCTGACGTCGTTCTGGTAACAACCACAGCCAAAGCAGCTCTTTACATGGACTTTGATCCACCTCTCTCCACTGAAAAGATGGATGCACTGAGGTCAGCCCACTATGACAGTTCCACTAAAATCATCCTCACCTTCAGCGAGAAGTTCTGGGAGAAGGATGGCATCAGAGGAGGGAAGAGCATCACTGACGGGCCCTCCCGTTACATCTACTACCCCAGCCACAGCTTTCCAGACAATAAGACCATTGGCGTCCTCCTGGCTTCCTACACCTGGTCCGACGAATCCCTCCTCTTCTTAGGTGCGAGCGACGAAGACCTGAAAGAGATGGCCCTTAGAGATTTGGCAAAGATCCACGGAGATCAAGTGAGGTGTCTTTGCACAGGGGTGTTGGTGAAGAAGTGGAGCATGGATCCTCACAGCTTGGGTGCCTATGCCCTCTTCACACCGTACCAACATTTAGAGTACGCTAAGGTGCTCTTCAGAAGTGAAGGCCGGGTGCACTTTGCTGGTGAACACACAGCCTTCCCTCACAGTTGGATAGAGACCGCCATGAAATCTGCAATCAGGGCTGCTACCAACATTAACAAAGTGACATTTTAAAGTATTAATACACACTAGGGTCTGGAGAGTTGAATCAAAGCAACTGAGTATTATGATATTAATAAAATGACTATCAAATGGTGCAATATATCTAGCTAACACTACAGAGATGATCCATTTATGTGAACCTCTATAGGCTGCACGGTGGTGTAGTGGGTAGCACTCTCGCCTCACAGCAAGACGGTCCCGGGTTCGATCCCTGGGTCGGCCTGGGTTCCTTCTGTGTGGAGTTTGCATGTTCTCCCCGTGTAAGCGTGGGTTCTCTCCGGGTTCTCCGGCTTCCTCCCACAGTCCAAAGACATGCAGAATGGGGATAGGTTAATTGATGACTCTAAATATCCTGTAGGTGTGAATGTGAGCGTGAATGGTTGTTTGTCTCGACATGTCAGCCCTGTGATAGACTGGTTACCTGTCCAGGTGTACCCTGCCTTCGTCCAATGACAGCTGGGATCGCTCCAGCCCCCCCACGACCCTGAATGCAGGATAAGCGGTAGACAATGGATGGATGGATAAACCTGTATATTCATGTTGATTTTAATTCATTTTTACATATACATTTAGGTCATTTAGCTGACGCTTTTGTACAAATTCATATAGGGGGCATTAGCTCAGGAGGTAGAGCGGGGTTGGCTGGCAACCGCAAGATTGCCGGTTCGATCTCCGGCTCCTCCTAGCTGAGTGCCTGGTGTCCCTGAGCAAGACACTTCACCCTAATTGCTCCTGATGAGCTGGCTGTCGCCCCGCGTGGTTGACTCCACCGTCGGTGTGTGAATGTGTGTATGAATGGGTGAATGTCAGTCATTCCTGTAAAGGATAAAAGCGCGATATAAATGAGGACCATTTACCGTATATCCCAATAGTGTAGTGTTTGTTCCATTATTCAAAAAATAAAAGTGCTTCACAAAAATTTGTTAATCACAAATAGTCCACTCAATCTTGGCCTTGCAACATGAGGGCAGATTTAAGACAGTAGATGATATTTTGAGTCATTTTGAAATCATGAAATGCTGATTTGTTTTCTCTCATAAATTTGTGAAGAAATGTCAATATTCACACAAATATACATAAAAGTGCAAATATACATAGATCATTAAGGGAACACAGTTCTGTCTCTTCTTTTCTGTAGCTGCGACTAAAAAAAATAAAAAAATAAAACTACAATCACAACAAATGGCGTTTCACATAATTTCAAATGATGAATGTACCTCCCACATTATAAATGTGTTAATGATTTTCTGGGTGGATGTTTAGCAACACTACAAAAAGTGGTTGCCTGCTTCTGTCTAAACCCTCAGCTGTAAACTCATCATTTGAACAATAAATCACTCAACTGTTTGCCTGGTTGTCTGCATTTGAGTTCCTCCTACACAACTCGGAAGTGAAGGGCCAGTCAACTTAACTTCGACACTTCTTTTAGCTAACTGTTTCACCTGTTTATCCGTTCCTTTTGGCTGATAATTTAAAATGCCTTTTCTTCTCTAAGTTACTATTAATTGCAAAAATATGTAAGAATTTTTGGACCAATGTAATGAAAGTTGCTTCAGTTGCTGCAATTTTTGATCCATAAACGGTTTCCTAGAAATGTGTTTCTTTCTTTACTTCGTTGAAGACTGACTTAGTTAAGAATATGACACCCCTGACACTGAAAACATGTGACTGTGGGGAAGTGGAATCCAAGCCAAACCATGATGTTCGAATTAAAAAAAGTTCTTGACCTTTTTTTCATTTTAGTAACATTTTTCTGAAGGTTCCCATTAGATAAGCAGACTGACCCTTGTTGATCATCTGATTGCACAGAGTTGGCTAAATATGAAACTGAATCCCCAATAAGAAAAAAAACCAGCATGCTTGGAGTCATCCCCTCTGTGGCAAGTCTGGTCAGATGAGGGGAAAATTCCCACTTTGAATATATATATATATATGAGACTGCAAATTGGAAGAGGATGTTGTTTAAGCTCTTCAAAAGGTAGGACTCATTTTATCTCATAGAGCTATTATTATGAATATATCAGTGTTACTAAAGGGTTTCTTAGTTACTGCTTCTTAAATTAGGAGAATTTTAACCAACAAGACATCACATAACAAGACTATAAGAGATACCAGAACCCGAATGAAATGTTGACAGCGACTTCTAATAGAATAGAAAGAAATAAAAGATTGCAGACAAAATTTGAAGTTGAAATAGTGCAAATTAACAATATTATATATTGGCAAAATATATGAGAAAGATATAAGACAGTGCCAGCAGAGACAAAAGAATACTTAATGTAAAATGGAAATATACTGATTATATCTTATAATATTTTCATACAAACCATTTGTAGATTAATGGAAAAACTAAAAAAACATTCTGAAATTGAGGCGGCCAAACTCATAATACTTTGCCTTTTTGTTGCACTTTATTGTTTTCGCTCATTGAACCGTACCTCTTTGAATAGATGCGTGAGACAAATGCACACAAACTAAATGTAAAACTGTCTGAAAAGCATCTTTTTGTTAGTCAGGGTTGAAACATTTTGTCCCATGGTGTTTCTGTTCCTCGTCCTCATGTCCCCGAAGGCAGAAAGAAGTTTCCAGACTGAGATGGATCCACTCGTGGTGAAGTGGAAATTGTGTGAGTATGTTGCAGCAATTTTGCATTGTTTCTTTATTGAGAGGTTATAAATCTGAAATTCCTTCCTGTCATGTTGCTGTTAAATAGTTCAGGCTGGTATTTAGGTTTTGTTTCTTTGTAAGTAGAGTAGCTTTCAATTATATCACATACATGTCAGTCGGTTCCTAAATCTGTGCGGTTTTGACTCACTGAGGAAATGAGCGCTGTGCAGCAGTTCTGCTTTCTAGCACAAGGTTTTACTTTCAATGCATGAGGAGACGAGGAGAGGGAAGAATTAACCTCCCAATACAGAGGTCTTCAGTGTTTTTCAGGACCAATTATCTTATAGTGACACAGTGGAGGGACCCCCTATTACACATCGTATAAAGTTGTGTTGCTTATTAAACCGGGCCTATAATCGTGTCGTAAAGCCTATCGTGCCATTTATAACAGTACTTTGTTATGTTGTATGTAAACAATGCTAAGATATTAAAATAATTGTTTACAGATTCATATATTTATAGAACATATCTTAATTCTATATTGACATTTGTACATCACTCATAACGTTTAACAAATAGGAAAATGTAGATTTTCTTCATTGTAGTTTGTATTCATATTAATGCATGTTTTTGGACATATTTTAATATTTGGAAGAAAAAAGTGTGGGATCAAAACATTTCCCCTGCAGTAACTCTGCAGACCCCCTAGGGGTCACAGACCCCCTGTTGAAGATTTCTGTCCTAACACATACTGAGCAGAACGTACTTGGTTGGTTTTAGTTTTGTACACTTGCTGAATTCAACACCCAGAGTTCAAAGAAGTCCATCATCTTTGAATATGAGATATATGGTTTGTTTCCAGTTGCCGCCAGTGTGCTGCTGCTCACACTGTACCACAGCAACACTGCTGCCCTCAGCCTGAAGGAGCACCTGGCCGACTGCCTGAAGGACGATGACTATGCCGAGCTGCTGCACACCGTGAAGACCGGCCTCCCTATCATGAATACGTCCCGCCACGTGGTCATCGTCGGAGCTGGCGTTGCTGGACTGACAGCCGCCAAGCTGCTGCAGGACGCCGAGCACCAGGTAGCTGCGACCGAACACCACACTTTAAAGGCACTTCTGTAGTTTTGTTGGCCAGCAGGGGTCAGAAAAACATTGGAAGAAGCTGACACCAGCTCATGGACAATGTTATTGCAATATTACATGGGTGTGAATACACACCAAAATCCCTTTTCAGCATTCTTGACGTGCATGGCTACCATTTCTAAATTAAATCAAATGTGCATTTTTTTCCCCATCTTTTCAGAGAAAACAAATAAGCTTTAAATGAAGTGTAGTATGTAATAATGTATAATAGTGTAAATGAGCCAATTGAAAAAAGATAGTTTTATTTTCTTAAATGTGGTTGTTTGAGATACGTCTCTACAGTCACTGCTTCACCTACAATAATTACTTTTTTACTTTATCTCAATTTATTTTATTTGTGACTCCTGTTTTTTTATTGCTGCTTTTCAAAAGTTGAGTTTGCACTGAGAGGTATTTCATGACTGGTAACAAATGCTTGCATTGCTACCAAGTACATGACAATGAAAATCTTGAATCTTGAATAGATGGAGCAAACCAATGTATTCAGTTTAAATGTATATTTTGTATATTTTAACCACTTTACAATTACACTAACAAACCAACCAACAGAGGAAGTGGTAGGTTGTCAAATCAGGAATCACACACCCGTGTGGTTTATTTAATCACTTTGACAAGGTCACCATGTTGGAGTCCAGTGGCCGTGTTGGGGGACGGGTAGAGACCTACAGGAATGAAAAAGAGGGCTGGTATGCTGACCTGGGAGCCATGAGGATCCCGAGTTCTCACCGGTGAGTTTTTTCTTCTTTTGAGGTGAGCGTGCATGAAACCCTTCCCCCTCACAGACTGACATGATTATGTTAAAGGAATTGCCTTGAAGCTAGCACCTTTTAATGTGTTGATTCTCTGGGATGCCCTCCAGACCTGAATACTACTTAAATATTTAAAACTTCTTTAACGGAAGATGTAAATGGAATTTAAAATTAAAACAATTCAAAGACCTGGGGCCCTAGTTTCGTGGCGCAGCGCAGGCCGGCGCAGGGTGGCGGAGCTGGCGTAATGCAAGTTTCGACCCGTGCAGCCTTGCGCACGGTCAGTTTGGCAATTTGGTGAATCGCCTGGGCCAAGATGGGTGTGGCGGCGCAGCAGGGGAAGGCGTCACAGATTCAGCTTTCAGCTTGGCGTAGCGGAAGTTTCGTGGCAAAAAACCTCGCCGAGACTTCGCCGAAAGCCCGCCAGCTCTAACCTAGTCTGCTCTTGGCGTAAGGCGCAAATAAAGTCCATTCAGTCAAGGCGAATTACAGCTGGCGGAGTGGAAGTTTGGCTGACCTTTATTACATTTACATGCAGTAAATAATCACAACAAACACTATTTAATGCAACTAATTGAATCAACACGTGGATTTATATCTATATAGATTGTCCCTTAACAGAAACTCAGCCTCTCGGACCAAAACATCTCCCTCCCTCTCTCCTGTTTTTTATAATATCTGCATTGTTATTATTATGATACGCACGCACAGCGCGTGATGAGCGTGGTTGGAGCGGCGGCACTGCTTCTGTCATCGGGTTGTCAAGTGACGGATCTTGCACTGAACCTCCTCTAACGCATTAAAGGTGAGGAGAGGAGCTAATTTGATTGGTGAAGATCTGAATCGGCTGTATTAATCCCAGTCCACGCCTCGTCTCCTCCTCGTTTCCCACTCACGCCTTCTTCTCCTCCCTCTTTCCCACTTGCGCCGGTGGGCGAGACGGGAGGTGTCCCTGCGCGAGCCTGCGCGGTGCATGAAACTTGTAAAGTCCAGGCGGACACACCCCGTTGGCGTGGTGCATGTGCGCTGCGTGCTAACTACGCCTAGTCTACGAAACTAGGGCCCCTGATGATAATAATCCAGCAGATTTGCTTTGATTAGATACATTTAATTATTGATTCCAGTGGAGGCTGCACAGTTGGTGCTTGATGGTTGACAGTTATCTTTATTTTACCCAAAAGATAATCTAAAAGACGACAGGAATGTTAGACGTGTCACCATTAAGTTGGTCGCCTTTGCTAACACATAGTAAAGAGACGTTGCAGTAACTTTGCCACCATCACCTCCTCTGTTTACAGCATCGTCCACTGGTTTGCTCAAGAGCTGGGGGTCAAGCTGAATAAATTCATCATGGATGACCCCAACACCTTTTACTTGGTTAATGGGTTGCTGAAGAGGACGTACACGGTGCAAGAATACCCTAACATCCTAGATTACAACGTGCGGAAAAGTGAGAGAGGGAAGTCAGCCAACGAGCTGCTACAACAAGCTTTGCAGAAAGTACGTAAGACGGAGGAAAGGAACGAGGGCTGGAAAATGTGCACAAATTCACATCCTTGGAATGACATCATGCAGGATAGTAAATATAATTATCCATCGTAGAAGTCCAAGTTTAGTTACACCAGTGAGGTTGAATAGATAAGTGGATGATTCAATTGCATTCAAGTTACATTTTTTTTCTTTTTTCTTTTTTGTAGGTGAAAGATGAAGTACAGAAGCATGGCTGCAAGGCTGCGCTGAGAAAATTTGACCAATATTCTGTGAAGGTAAAACACGACGTAATGTCAAGAAATATACAATTAAAAAACTGAATTATGTAAACTTACTACGGGCATTTTTATACATTACAAATATACATGGGGTGTGCCATTTCTAGGGATAACCATGATATTGCAATATCATCATTTCCAGAAGAAAAAATGGAATAATAACGCATATCGCACTGGAGCCCGTTAATATCACTGCAGGTGAAGCTCCTTCGTTGTGACAGCCCTCGCCATTTCCAATGTTTAATTCTTTGTGGATGCGGAAATTTGTTTTTTTCACAGGACTATCTGATTGAAGAAGGAGGTCTGAGTCAAGAAGCAGTGAGGATGATTGGAGACCTGCTTAATGAGCAGAGTCTTATGTACACTGCACTGACTGAGATGATCTATGACCAGACTGACATCAATGACAACGTGAAGTGAGGCCCTACATCCCACACTGTCATGTAGTCGAGATGGGAAACCGTTGTTTGCACAGTAGACTTAAAAAGCGATAAAACCACTACCCAGGAAAACGTGGTTGGAAATCAAACCAAATGATAAATCTAAGATACTTCTTTGCAGATGACTCAGTGTTATACATTTTGTATTTGTTTTCCACTCAATCCATCAACTGTACAATGACTTATAGAAGAGACTGGTCAATTTTAATCATTAGAACTAAAAGACCTAGTAATTGACTGGCTTTATATGTAGTGACAAGGTACATTTTGACTTCAACGAACAGCAAAACTCCTCCAACATGCAATTGTAAATGAGTCTTCCTTAAACTTCATTAACCTTACATCCACTATTATCACCTTAGCTCTGCTTTGGTTTTCACCAAAGCTTCCAGTTATGAATCCAGCCTTCATTCTGTTTATTAGCAGCCTCAGACCAAATCACAATTGACACAAATGATTGCAGGTTGCTCCCCACTTTGCATCATTATCTACGTATTTAACTTTGCTCAAATGTTTCTAAAGCGCAGGCTATGGACAAGAATGCATTCAATAAGAATATCTTTATTTTTGTTTTAAGGTACGTCGAAGTGACTGGTGGGTCAGACTTTCTCCCCAATGCTTTTCTTAGTGTCCTTGATGTCCCTATCCACCTCAACTCCAAGGTCAAACATATCAGTCAATCAGACAAAGGTGTCATCGTATCGTACCAGAAAGACCAACAGTCCTCTTTGACAGCCCTTTCTGCTGACGTCGTTCTGGTAACAACCACAGCCAAAGCAGCTCTTTACATGGACTTTGATCCACCTCTCTCCACTGAAAAGATGGATGCACTGAGGTCAGCCCACTATGACAGTTCCACTAAAATCATCCTCACCTTCAGCGAGAAGTTCTGGGAGAAGGACGGCATCAGAGGAGGGAAGAGCATCACTGACGGGCCCTCCCGTTACATCTACTACCCCAGCCACAGCTTTCCAGACAATAAAACCATCGGTGTCCTCTTGGCTTCCTACACCTGGTCCGACGACTCTCTCCTCTTCTTAGGTGCGAGCGACGAAGACCTGAAAGAGATGGCCCTTAGAGATTTGGCAAAGATCCACGGAGATCAAGTGAGGTCTCTCTGCACAGGGGTGTTGGTGAAGAAGTGGAGCATGGATCCTCACAGCTTGGGTGCCTTCGCCCTCTTCACACCGTACCAACATTTAGAGTACGCTAAGGAGCTCTTCAGAAGTGAAGGCCGGGTGCACTTTGCTGGTGAACACACAGCCTTCCCTCACAGTTGGATAGAGACCGCCATGAAATCTGCAATCAGGGCTGCTACCAACATTAACAAAGAATCAGTTAGAACTCAACATGATGAGCTCTAGTTTGTTACATCTCTGTAGGATGATCAGTGTAATGGCAGCAATGAAATGTTCAGGACTGCAGTTAATCATTTATAATCCTTGATTCCAGGTAAATCCATTATATTCTCATGTTCCAGGTGAATCAATTATATTCTTATATTCCATTAATGCATGCAATCATAGTAATCCTTGTTGTTTAATCAGCTCTCTAATGTACAAGGTGGATTGAAGGTTTTGAGCAGGTGTCCTTGTTTTTCAGATGTTAATATACATGGCCTAGAGCGATGATGCAATACAACTAATATTTTGCATCATTCACCTCATCTGCCCATCAGATGTGACATGATTCAAATGACCTGCAGCAAAGACTGGCTTCTATTCAAATGGAATGCTGTCATGCAAAGTGGAAGCCTCCGCGTGTGCAGACAGTAGATTGATTGAAAAGTTCTGTGAGGTGCTTCCGAATGACCATAAAAAAAAAGTTCTCCAAGTGAAGCTATTATTATAATTTCAGTCAGAGTGACCACGGCCAGGTGCGACCTAACCACGAAAAATAGACTGCAAGTAAAATATCCTTGTGTGTGCTAGTTAAAGGCTATTTGAAAGCTAATTGAACTGCTGCAACAAATTTCTGTTTTCTTTGCATTTTGCAAGTCACATTAAATGTACATTGTGCAATTTTCTTGTAAACAAACGATATGTTTCTATTCAGGGTGCCTCTCCAAAATGAATTGTGTGTTTAATATAGGCCTTATAAACGTATTAAACATTTCTAAGTGGGTAAAGGAATGAGTAAGGCATGGACACGCATCCTCAGAAAATAAAACCAATTCCGCATAGTGATACTAGCATGGATTTCTAAAGCGAACAGGGTACATTGTTGGAGGTGGGCTCCCGTTCATTCCCAAGGAATTTACTCAGTGGCACATGAAGCAAAAATCGGTCCAGCCCCGTTCTCAGGCTCAGTCACATGAGCCGAGGATGGAAAAATAACTGGAGTAGAACATTTTACAACTTCTTGGACAGAAGGATTTAAATAAGGCTTATTCAAGAGTTTGTACATCAAAAGCAAATTTCCAAGATAAGTCCAAGATGAATCTTTCCCAATGTAAGTCCAAGTGTAAGTTTTTAGGGGCCGAAAGTTGTAATTCCACAGTTTGACCACAGTGTAAAGTGTGTATAAACGGCAAGCTTTATGTGCTTTAAGAAACAACATTTGATAAAGGAAAAAATTTAGTTGGATGGAAACCCATTTTATTGAAAGACATTGAATCAAAAGCAACACGCAACAAAATCAACACGCTTAAGTCAACCTACACACAACAAGATGGAACAAAGTGAGCATCAGTTGGAACCACAAACTGTATGTGCAACCATTCTGGTTTTGTATTTGATTTGTGAAACCTCAGAATTATCACATTTTAATGCCCTCATGTGGCATTCAATCTGCAATGTCCATCTGGCATTATCTCATTAATTTAAAAAAAAAAAGCCGGGCCTTGAATTAGACCATGTGGCACAACAAACTTTACTAGAGAGGCCGGATGAATATTTGTTCACAGTTTAACAAGTCTTTAGTCCATCATTCAGCAGCACCAATGACACCCACCAATTTTTCAAGCATGTTTAAATAATGTTAAACATTGTTTGTCCATGTTTCAATTCTGTTCATTTATAAACTTGTGCCTACATTATATAGATTTTATACTATAATATATTATTTTTGTTTTATTGTTGTCTGCCTTTGTGATTTATTCACATTGTCTGTTTCCTTTGAGTCAGTATTTTAAGTTTACAGCATTGTAGATTCCCTGCCTTGTGTAGAAACAGCAGAGGTAGCACCAGACTGCTGGGCAGATTGAGCATCACTTGAAATATGTTCACGAAACACTGAGCACTTGCGTCCACTGCGGCGCCCACCAGAATGCAAGCCAGATTCCCTCCAAACCTCAACAGCAGCACTCCCATTATGACTAAGATGGTGTGGAAAGCCCTCAGCTTTGATTGGTCGAGCCGTGCCCCGTGCCCACTTGCCTCCCCTGGACGTGGGCGAATCAGAACACAGAGAACAGAAACGCTGCAGAAAGCCGTGGCAATCAAATAGAACATCATTTGGGAGATGGTAATAAAAAGGTTGAATGCAGTGTTGTATAGTATTATGTTCAGCGCCCCCACCCCGAAAAAGCATTGCAGTCAGACGTATATGACGCTGATATTTCTGATGCGGATAGCGTATGCCTGTTTCAGCCGTAGGTAGTTAATGGGGTGAACAACAGCCAGGTAGCGCTCCACACAGGCAAGGATGGGCAAGACCATCTGACCATACCAGGGGAAAACCCCAACATGAAACCCCACCCGCGCCATTACAGACAGCTCAGTGTAGGCACCACCAAGGGTGAGAGCAGTCCCCATTATTCCGATCAGCTCCATGAAGGCCATGTTGTACGTGACAAAGTCAGAGAAACTCACGACCGCCGGCGAGGAAACGGAGCTCAGACGTCTCCATTGTTTGAGTCCCAGACAGAGGACGGAGGCAGAGAGAGGGAGGACGAGAGAGATGCCAATGAGGTTGATGACGGTGTACATGTAGATATTCGTGATGGACTCAAGACATACTCCGGGGCTGGAGGAGGAATTGTTGCCTGACATTTCCAAACAGTAGAGGCCTTAAGAGGAGGAGGGAAATGTAGATTGAGGGAAGATTAGATTTACAGATTTTAATCTAATGGCATGAACTAGAAATTAGATTGATGGTTTTTAAAACAGTTGAGAACATGTACAGATGTGTGCACAAGAAGTTCCTGGAGTCGAATCCAATAAATCTGGGGAGAAACAGATTTGAAGACACATCCCAAAAATGGGTACAAATGCTGCAAGCCATTAAAAGTACAATGTTGTCACACTGCGATCACTGGGCGTGGCCCATGGCGTTTCAATTTTTAACTCTCACTGTGAAACAACATCTGAATCCATCAATGTAAACCCAAATAGAATTGATATTTAATCATTCCAGTGGTCGTGACAAACATGATTTTAGCTCATTACTTGGAATTGGACTATTAAGATATATAATGCCGTGTAAAGTCCTACTGTAATCAGTCGTTCCTTTTTGTAAGTTTTTTTAATTTTGTTTATTCATGTCACATAGTTTCAGCTACTGTCATCAGTTTTAATACAGAAAAAAAAAATCTCCATCTCACCCAAAGTGTTAGTTCCTGATCTTCCTTCTCCTGTGACTTCAAACTCATCAACTACTGTGGAGGTTTGCACTCCATATATACATGAAGCATGTGCACGTGTGTGTAGGGGGCAGGACTGTGTGCAGAAAGATTATTCTCGTTTCATCAATACATGTAGTTTTCCATGATACAAACTATAAATTTATACAATAATAATAACTAAATGAATTCAAATTCTTTAAAATAATAATAATCATAGTGAAGTGAAATAAATGTAAAACAAATCTAATAATTTTAAAATGCACTGGATTATTTTCTAATAAACTGATCAAAACTGGTGGCATAATAGCTTTAGCCTTTGTGTCTGTATGATCATTTAAGTGATTAAACATGGCACCACTATTAAACTAAGTCCATCGTGAAGCTTCACTGTGTACACACCGTGTATAAATAGCACTATTTAATTTGAATAAACACCTGTCTTCGATCGCAGGTCATTTGAATCCTGTCAAAGTGATGGACTGAAGCAGCACAGCTACTGGTCAATCAATCTCCGTCTATAAGAAAACAACATTTGTGTTAGTTAGATGGTTATCTTACTAAAACCTACAATTCAATGACTCTCCAGGTGTGCAGAATGTAGACACAGCAATTTGGGTGTTGAGTATTTGCCTTCTCGAAAAATTTCTATACCTTGTGATGTCCCTGAAAAGTTTGATTTGTTATGAGAAGTTGCCGTCATCCTCTACCAGCCACAACCCACCTCTGCTACATTTGTTGAGATGATGGCGTCAGGACGCAGTGCTACCTGTTTAATTTTCTATGGAAAATGTTTATTCGTGTCCTGACGTGTGGAAAGACACCTGGCTGCTTTTCAGGACCACAAACTTTAGCTTTGGGTGTGTTCGGCTGCTGATTGAATGGTGTCCAAGCTCTTCGTATGGCTGATTTTCCCATCGTCCCATTTTGGTCTCCTACTTAAAGGTAATATTTGCGTTCTGTGTCAAAATACCATTCTTGGAATTTTTGCAACCAGGAAAGGAAGTGACCACACAAGCGGTAGAGCTTGTGTTGAGCTGCTAACAAAAGTGAGCGACCTGTCAATCACAAGGCCTCAAAACCACTAAAGTGGCGTGGGTACAAAATATCAACAATATTCACAAAACCAAACCACCATAAATGGCTGCCATTAGGGAATCAATGCTTTATTTTAGTGTTGAGTGTGTGATTATTAAAGAGAGCGTCCATAACAATGAACAGACATGGCAGGTATTAAATACAGAGAGAGAGAGAGAGCAGGCAAGTGACAATGTAAGAAACCAGGACTTCCAAAACACTGCATATGCATTAGAGAAAAAAATTGATGCACAATGTCAATCTCATGGAGCAATCTGTCAATGATACACACCCAAGTCACGTTTTTTTAAATATATTTGTAATAACAAAGCAGTTTTTTGTGATTGACCATCTTTAACTGATGTTTGCAGTACATTTCGAATCAGGATTACCGAGAAGGCAATTCCATTGTATCAACTTTGAAACAACATTCATATATTTATATATATATTACTGACATTAAGGCTGAATGTCCATCAAACAAGGCCCAGATTACTTTAAGAACTGCACACTGATTTTGTTTAAACAATCGATGGAGCCAACAAAATCCATAAGTCTTCTCCCGACTCCCCGTCATGTTGGACGCTTTAACAAAGTCAATGAGCAGCCATGACTTTGACGACTTTCATTTTAAACCTTCATTTTTTATTCAAACATGCACACTGTTTTTTGTTTTGGCTAGCTGTAAAAGAGGGCATTGTTAGCATTCAGCATTGCAACCAAAGGCTACAAACAGCCAGAAAGTGTTGAGTTAACTTATAACTACGGTAGCTGCGAAATTTAAACTCATGGTTTATCAGCTCAGTCATTGTACTCGACTGTATTCTTAGCTAAAGCTAACGTATTAGCTTTGTGCTTAACTTAATTATCCCCCTCCCTGACAGCATGACGACTTTCATATGACAAAATAAGAGAACAAAACTTGAAACGTAGATTTGTCCACTCAGAGCAGTCAGTGTAAAATGTATGAAATACCAACAATCATATTTTGATTCAACATAAAAGACAAAATGTACAAAAATGAAGGAATATAATGGGCACTTAAGAGTTTCAATGCACACGGTGGAACACAATCAAATGGCAAGATATAAAGATTAAAATTATGAAATAGATAAATAAATAGATAAATAAATAAATAGAAGTAATAACTTTCATTAAGTTTGCTATTTCATCGATCGGACGGCAATTCCTCTACCACAAGCATCCGTCAGCCAAAAATGTTTTCTAACAATGAAGGTTAAATCTGCGTTAGTGAGTGCTGATGTGAGTAACTTAAATGCTTCTCTCGCCTTTATTTAAATGCTTTGTATTCCTATTGTTACTTTTTTAACATTTCTGTAAATCTTAAGTGTGTGTGTGTGTGTGTGACAACTGGCAGCTTACAGTTGAAATCCATAGTAGTAGGTTTGATGTCAGCAATCACGTAACACAGAGGCATGCTTCTAGAACACGGAGGCGTTTGTTTTATGGGCGATGGCGGAACACGTGGTATTGCACGAGGCCAGCGGCAGCACTTTTTGGAATCCTCGGAGCATTCTAGAATTTCGGGGTCCCCCCATGGAGACGGCGAGCAGAAACAAGCATTTGTAAAAAAAAAAATTAAAAAAAAAAACTAATTCCAAACGTGTTACTAATTTGCACATTTTAGACGACATTATTAAAGGTATTCTCACAAATATATAGGATAGATTTATAGACCTTTTTTATCTCCTTGCGACAATTTTCTCAGGAAAAAATATATTTGAAACCAAGCATAGATAAGACGATGCTACTGTGTCAGTCAAACAATCGAATCAAAACCATCCGGACAATCAGAGTCAAGCAGACATTTCTCACATTGGATCTATTGCCTAAGAGGTTTAAAATAGCATATGGCAATAAATTAAATAAACATTCCTTATTCAGACAATGGACAAACAATTGACAACAGGTCTAAAAGTGGTCCATGGCTTGGTTTAATATTTCTTCATTCAACAATAAAGTCAATGTTAATTTGGCTGGGTGTGGACGCAATTTTTAAGTGATACCTTGCAGCATATTTACAGATTTACACATTCACACAGATTTACTGCTGCAGTCCTTTATAGTTTAAATGAAGTGCTTGTAAGCTCTCAAGTTGGTAGCTAATGTTAGCTTCCGAATGTTTAGAGTTGCACAAATTTGATTAAATGTTCTTAAAGCTTTACAGGAAATCTGCAGTAAGTAACAAATGATGTCAAACCAAGACATGGACCTCCTTGAGCCCACTGGAAATTATTTTCTCCTTCCACATATAACAAAAGAAGGCAGAAGATTGGAAAACGAATCCAATCCATTCTCTCCAAGACATGGCCTTTATTTATACACTCACACCTTTGATATGTCTCCGATCCCTTTAATCCATCACTCACTCCATCGTGGGTTTAGGATGTGACGGTTTCCAAATACCTTTATTTGTTATTCCTTCATTTTTAAGGGTCTTTTTTTTCTATTCATGCCTCCATTTTGCTGTCGATACCAAACTGGGAGAAAGAGAGGCCTCTGGAGTTTGACATCATTAATTAGTCGTTGGATAACTTGTTTTTACTCCAGCCTTGAATTCCTCCTGGGCCCCTGTTTTGTGACATCTCTCAAATCCTATTAATCCACCGTGATTCCATCCCCCCTCATCTGCCACAATCCTCTTCCTTCTTTAGACTTTAAGGGGCCGTAGTTCGAAGGCCAATCTGTTATCCCACCATTCTCTGCCATCTACGGTTTAATTTTTTTTATGCTTTATCCAAATCATGTCAAGACTAAATCATAGTTTCATTGTGGTCTTAAGATGTAACGATGGCTAATCCTTCTTTGCCCCCCCCCTCTTTTTTGTCCATCCTTCCTTGCATCATTGCAGCAGTCGAGGTTCATGCAATAATTCCCAGAATTTGTCCTAGAATGTTCTCCAACAACTGCTCCCTCCATCCTTCTTTCCTTCCTTCACTTAAGTACTCCATCCAAACCTCCATCATTGCAGGTAGCGGTAGACTTTGAAGCAGTGGTTTCCAGAGTCTGCTACGACCACGTGTCCATCGGAGGTCAGAGCTAGACCTTGGGGTCCGTACAAGGGGTCCGCCGATGTGTTGATGTAGGACAGGAAGGAGCCGCTGCCGTCAAACACCTGGAAGAGAGAACGTTTGATCTGATTGTCGCAAAACTCCCCAAGAAAAGGGTGCTTCTTGTCAACACAGGCAGACGAGTGCTGCACAGTCCTGTACCTGAATTCTGCTGTTGCCCCAGTCAGCTACGATGATGTTCCCGTTGACATCCACAGCTACACCAGTGGGAGCGTTGAACTGGCCGTTTCCCTCACCGTTAGAGCCAAATTTCAACACCAGCTCCCCCTCAGGGGTGAAAACCTGACCAGGACAAAGGAGAAGATTCCATGGTGACAAGTGTCTGCTTAATGCCCTAGATGAAGTGTCCTTCAGCAGACAGTTAATATCTACTTTTTGGCCTGAATTATTGTAAACAGGTAAATGGAACTATGTATTAATGTAATGTTCAGTCGGTTGTTACCTTGACAGAATGGTTATGGAAGTCGGTCACAATTATCTCATTGTTATTATTCACTGCTGCAAAGTGTGGACCTTCAAGACAAAGAAACAACAAAAGCACACTGCGATCAGTGCTTCTGCCGACACTTCAACTGACACTGTAATTTTATATAAGTAATTCTGCACCAATGCACACTTGACCTGCCAACCGGCCACTTAAACCCTTTGCACTTCAAAAAGGTATCTTGGCCACTTGAAGCCACTTGTGTGAGACAATTTCCTTAATTTCAAGACAGTTTGGAACAAAAAACTACCTGCAAATTGCTTGTCACCGTTGCCTCGACTACCGAACTTGGTGATGAGCTTGCCGGTCAGCTGGAAGATGAAGACAGTGCACGCCTTGTTGTCAACCACGATCACATGACCGTTCTGGTCCACGGTCACGCCCTTTGGCCCCATGAGTCTACCAGAGCCAAGCTTTGCCTGATGGAGGCCAAATAAGGAAGAACCATTCAACAAAAACACAAGACAGCAATTTGTTTTTATGCATCAGAAACTACAATGCTTCGTCTCTTCACAGATCGAAGCCACAACGATACACCTACCTTGTACTTGCCCTCGCTGGAGAAGATGCTGACCCACTTGTTGTCATAGTCGGCGATGATGATATCACCACTGGGGTGCACGGCCACGCCGGTGGGACGCTGCAGTTGCCCTGGTGACCGCCCCCGCATGCCAAAACGACTCTTGAATTCACCCTCGTTGGAGAATATCTGAAGTGGGGGATACACTTGTGACCACCATCGTAGAAATAATGCTCATGTACCCCTTAACCTTAAAAACATGTGTAAACCATCAAACAGTAATTTAAAGCAATGAAGACCAGACAAAACACGCTTCACCTGGACACACTGATTGTTGCTGTCAGCAATCAGTATCCTGCCAGTGGTAGATGCAGCCACTCCTTGAAGATTGGTGAACTCTCCTTTATTTCTCCCCTTTGTTCCTGTCAAAGAAGAAAAAAAGCCTCATGAAATGTTTGTTGTGGCTTTAATAATTGCCTAAGCATCAATGGCTGAAACGTTATGTCCCACCAATCCTGAAGATGAGGTCGTCCTCAATGGGATTCTGAGTCTTGCGTCGCGGGGTGCCCAGGGCGCTGCTCGCCCTTTTGGAGCCCTTTTTCTTCTGGCCAGGGGACTTCCCTCGTCTCTTTGCCCCCTCAGATGAGCCCGTGGAAGGGGTGGCGTAGGCTGCTGAGTTTGTGGCTGTGGTGGTTGAGGGGGACACCTGGAGATGGCAGTACATCTTAATGTGCATGTTAACTTGCAAAAATGTTTCCCAAGCTTGGCATTGTAGAAGAAAATGTGTTACCTTCCAATTTGTTTTGTTTAAATATTACTTCCTCTCGGGAACCTCAAATGTCTTGCTGAGCTGCATTCGTTGTATGTAAGCCTTGTCATGTTAATGATGAGACCCTCTGATCTGTCCCCCTTCCTGGACCGTCTCCGAAACACCTTCATCCCACATACTTGATCAAGGCCTTCATGAATGGCCCCTGTTGTGACACTATCTAGCAAGAACCCAGCTGTTCCGAGGAAGTCACACCTTTATGTTGTCTCAGGACGTCTCTTCCCCTTGGTGAAACGCGTATTGAATCTATGTAAATCCACTGTTTAGACCTGCCCCTTTGGTTCTGTATAAGTTGTCTCTTGCCTCACATCAGGGCAGATTGGGCTGTGTGGCAACCGCGACATTGTCTTTTCTCCACTGTCAGTGATTAAACCTCATTTGAACCAGCCACTGAATTGGACCTGAAGAGTTTTCTTCAACAATATGGCGTTGTCGGCATCTCGCTAACCCTGGGCTAGAGGACGTCTGGACTGGAGCCAGTGATTTTGAATATTAGCAATCGGCGCCAAATTCAAAGGGTAAAGGAAGCCTCTTGTAAAATTCCTAACTTTTGCTGATATTCACAATGCCCTGTCTCAGGTCCGGATCTTCCATAGACCCAGGTAACGCGATTTAAATTTTCAAATAGCAGCAGTTGACTGCAGGCTGTTCTGGTGAGTTTTAAGAAAAACAAAGGCCTTATGTAGTATAATAACAGATTGCATAGTGGAATTCTCCATCACCTTATGGGTTTGAGTTTTTCTCGGTGTAACAGATTATTATATGAGGTGGATGGTATTGTTATGGAGTAACCAGGCTTCCATACATATTGTCATAATTCCTATTGGTAGCATAATGACAGTTTGCATGATGGAATACTCCGTGACCTTATGTGTCTGAGTGTTTCTCCATGTGAGAGATTGTTATGTGAGGTAGACAATTTTAGTGGAGTGAATCAGTCTGACACTATATTGTCATAATTCCTAAACTTGGTAGCATAATGACAGTTTGCATTGTGAAATTCTCCCTGACCTCATGGGTCTGAGAGTTTCTCTATGTGAGAGATTGTTATGTGAGGTCGACGATATTTCAGTGGGGTAGCCAGTCCGCCACTCATATTGTTTTAAATCCTATTGGTAGCATAATGACAGTTTGTATTGTGAAATTCTCCCTGACCTTATGGGTCTGAGTGTTTCTCTATGTGAGAGATTGTTATGTGAGGTTGACGATATTTCAGTGGGGTAGCCAGTCCGCCACTCATATTGTTTTAAATCCTATTGGTAGCATAATGACAGTTTGTATTGTGAAATTCTCCCTGACCTTATGGGTCTGAGTGTTTCTCTATGTGAGAGATTGTTATGTGAGGTCGACGATATTTCAGTGGGGTAGCCAGTCCGCCACTCATATTGTTTTAAATCCTATTGGTAGCATAATGACAGTTTGTATTGTGAAATTCTCCCTGACCTTATGGGTCTGAGTGTTTCTCTATGTGAGAGATTGTTATGTGAGGTTGACGATATCTAAGTGGGGTAGCCAGTCCGCCACTCATGTCATCGTAATTCCTACTTGGAAATGTAATGACGATTTGCATGGTGAAACTCCTTGTAATCTTATGGATTTCAGTGGTTCTCTTTGTAAAAGATTGTTATATTGAATGAATGACATGTGTTTAACCGGTTTGAAAGTTGTATGAGCTCATTGTAACATCTTGTTTTTCAATGTTGTGTGTTTGTGTTTTGCTGTGATTTAAGGCCCGCTGCGGCCATAAATATGTTGTTTTCTTAATATAAGAAATTATTGCTAGAATTAAGTAGTTGTTCAGGTTACAATTGAACACAACATTCCAGCTCTAGTTCCTTATCCATTAGTTAATAGCCTTTTGATCACTGTGATTCACGACTGCTGTTTTGCGATAAACCACGTGGCTAAGAGCACTTCATTTTCATGTAAATACACATTTTTCTTCACTGTGTAATATCACTTCTTTAACTAGTTGGGTTGTGTGTCTGTTTTAATTAATTTTCCCCAACCTACTTTAGTTTTCTTTTCAAATACGTTATATTCTATTTTTTTTATTTCTTGTTACTCAAGACTGTTAGTAACTTGCTCTTTATCCCTTCTCTAACTAGTTGGTTTGTCTCTCTGTTTTAATTAGTTTCCCCTCTTTTGTTCTTTACTATAGTTAAATTGTTGGTTCTTTTAGTATTCTGGCTTCTCTTTAGCCTGTTGATTTGTTTATTTTTTAATTCACTTCACCCTACCTACATTCTATTATTTTAGTATTTTTTGTAAATATTTAATTCTTTCAATTTTATGATTGTACTGTATGATTGATACTGTACCTTATCCTTCTAGTATTATCATTTCTTTTGAGCCGGTTGTTTCTGTATCAATTAATTTGCCCCCTTTTATTTTTGTCAAAATATTGTTCTCAATATTTAGTACTATTATTATTTTCTCGTTTATCATTTTATACACATGGTGGGACTCACAGGAGCAAATGGGGAATGGTTGCTGTAATAAGCAGATTTACGTTGCTCCTGTTACGTCCCTAAATTCAAACAATTTTGTCGACACAAACCAAGAAGAGCATTCCCCCCGTGAGGACTCTTTTGTAAATATGCTGATTGACTTTGTACAAAGTCATATGTTCACATGTTATTGTTATTGTTTTGTTATTTTTAATCATATGTTTTCAACATAGACTGAAGTTTTTGCAAACAGGAAAGCAGACACCACAACAGTGACTACTCTGCTCCTCAGAGACATTGTCTGCCTGTTTGGGATCCCACGCTGCATTAACAGCGACGACGGCACCCATTTCAACAACTCTATCACACGAGAACTCTGCAAGGAACTGTGTTCTTCTGTCTAAGCTCTGCACTAACAGGTGATCGCAGCCCACACGCCTCCCACTGACGGGAACTATCACAACCTTCAGCCTGGTGATTTCAACCCTGAAGCAGTTCAAGCAAAGGAACACTCTCCAGCCCAGGTGGACCGGCCCATCTCAAATACTGCTGACCAACAACACTGTCATGAAGTGTGTGACACCCCACATGGATCCACTCTTCACACCAGTGAAGATCAACAGCCCAGCAGGATGCCAACATGGACCAGTGAAGATCAACAGCCCAGCAGGAGAACAACCTGGAACGTTGCTGTTCTGACCAGATGCTGATGACTGACGCCAATGTTGCTGCTCGTGACCGGATTATTGTTCCTGTGGCTCCTTGACATTGCCAGTATGAACCTAGGGGGATAGCAGGTTGCTTTGGAACATCCCCCTCTTAATACTGCAGCTACGGAGCCACCAGAAAGAAGCATACCAGGGACAGCTCATCCCTCCTCAACTGCAGTCTCCAGCCATCGTCAGAAACGGGAAACTGGACCAAATGCAGTCTCCACACACGACCAAATGATTTCCACAAACACCTATATCAAGCTGACTAGGATGGTAGCTTATCACAGCTCAAATTCTACCAATTGTTACGTATGTGGTTTCATCCCACATAGCACAAATGAAGGCCTCCCCCTGATGGCTCTGCCCATTTCTGACTGTGACACGTGCCATTTACTTCACCTAAATACACAGACATCTTACACCCATGAACTGTGCCCAGTTACACCTGAACTGAGACCTTTACCTTGCAAAACATCCACAAGCAAGTGTCAGACATGCACTGATGTCCCTGCTGCCATCCCTCTTAGGGTAGTTCCACGACCATTAAAGTGGTGCATTAAAGGTACCGGAGTTGGTCATGACATGGGACATTCGAACTGTGACTCGCTGTTTTATCCAATACCAAGAAGTTCTCCCAGAAAATGGACTTCGGACTACATCCCTTCACCTACAGCTTGTTCGACACTTGACATTAACTTTTCTAGGTTAGCCACAGCGGCTTCTTTTTGTTCCGTCCCAGCTGGAAAAGGGATGTACTGGATATGTGGACAAAAAGCATATGAATATCTTCCTACGGGTTGGAGCGGAGTATGTGGCCTGGGCTACGTAGTCCCAGCAATGCGAGTTGTGAATAAATTGCCTACAATTCCCTCAGGATTAAGGTCAACAAGATCCAAGCGAGATGTGTTAATCACTCATTCACAGACATATTGGAGCCGTCTGTTCGGCATGCTTATTCCAAGTTATGGTGTATTGTCTTCCCTGAATCAGATAAGAGATCTTTCCAAACGTATAGAGGATTTAGCTAATACCACTTCCCTAGGTTTGTCTCTCTTATCAAAAGAGCTGGCTGCAACCCGTCTAGTTGCCTTACAGAATAGAGCAGCTTTAGACTATCTTTTAGCATCCCAGGGTGGTACTTGTGCAGTGATTGGTGTTGAATGTTGTACTTATGTGCCAGATTATAATGCTAGCCTTTCTGATGTCATTGCACATGTTAAACACATTGCTGATGAAGTGCACACCAGCGATATTAGTAGCCCTTTTGAATGGTTGGAAACACTCATTGGCCGTTGGGGTACAAATATAGTTCAATATGTTTTTGTTAGTTTAATCTGTTTTATATTTTTTGTTGTTATTTTTTCTTGTATCAGAGCAATGTGTAAAATTATTACAGCTAAGGTGACTACTAAAATGATGATTCAACAAACTACTCACAACGTACCTAAAGAATTATTTCCTGATGTTTTCGATGAATTGTGTAGAATTGATGTATTGTAATTTTCTTACTTCACTTGATTACATTTTCTTGTGTATTTACTGTTGTCCTATAGGACAAAATGGGGAATTGTAGAAGAAAATGTGTTACCTTCCAATTTGTTTTGTTTAAATATTACTTCCTCTCGGGAACCTCAAATGTCTTGCTGAGCTGCATTCGTTGTATGTAAGCCTTGTCATGTTAATGATGAGACCCTCTGATCTGTCCCCCTTCCTGGACCGTCTCCGAAACACCTTCATCCCACATACTTGATCAAGGCCTTCATGAATGGCCCCTGTTGTGACACTATCTAGCAAGAACCCAGCTGTTCCGAGGAAGTCACACCTTTATGTTGTCTCAGGACGTCTCTTCCCCTTGGTGAAACGCGTATTGAATCTATGTAAATCCACTGTTTAGACCTGCCCCTTTGGTTCTGTATAAGTTGTCTCTTGCCTCACATCAGGGCAGATTGGGCTGTGTGGCAACCGCGACATTGTCTTTTCTCCACTGTCAGTGATTAAACCTCATTTGAACCAGCCACTGAATTGGACCTGAAGAGTTTTCTTCAACAGCATTCCTATGATGCTAACAAGTTAAAAAAAAGTTTGATGATGTACCCAGAGGTGACCCTGCAGACATTAAAACCCTCATTCACCCATGTTGTGAAAATGAAGACATAGCTATCACAGCAATGTTACTACCCAAACAAACCCTCCACCCACCTCTACTTCCGCCTCTAAGACCCTGCCGATAGTCAGTTTGAAGGGGCTTCCTTTGATGTGCTGGTCATACAGACGGAGAGCCAATGAAAAGTCGCCCTCCTTTGGCACCGTATACACAAACTCATACGTCCCATTCTTGTGGTCCACTATCTCACCGTCCACTATGCTGCCATCTGGGGTGAAAACCTGAATTGAAAAATGGGTAACAATTTGTTACTTGTGTCCAGATAGTCAACAGATTTACATTTTATTTTGAGTATGGGCGTAAAAAGATTTGCCTCAGCTGAAAGGATTGCGTTGCCGCTCTTGCAGGCTCCCCCTGACTTGTCTCTTGTCACTATAGTAACTGAAGCAGGATGTCCCACAATGCACTGCTCCAGGCCAGCGCCCATGGCTTCGCTCTGGCTTGCTACGGCGCTGCAGAAGAGGAGGAAGACGAGGACGGTCAAGTAGTGTTAAATGCAACAACAAAAAAGACTTTTACAGCACGGGTCCTGAATACTTGAATGTCTCACCTGGTCGTGACGATGGTCCCCAGGTTGTGTATGGACTTCCTCAGCCCATCTGTTTCCATCAGCAGATCCAGCTGGTCGTTCTCCTCCGGCAGACACGGCAGACCAAGGTCGGCCAGCTTCCCCAGCCTCTCCTGCAGCTCCAGCTCCGCTGGCAGGCTCGCCACACACACCTCCCCAGCCAGAGCCTCCTCCGTCTGGGTGCAGCTGGCCATGATGTCCCCCTCTCCCCGGATGAGGTTGTCCACCTGGGCCTGGAGGACCTGGAGACAGAAGACGGTAATTATGAAGTGAAATTATATGTGACTAAAATCTCTCAAAATTAACAATTACTTGATTAGTTCTCGACTCGGACAACCAACTCTCAAACATGAAAGCGGGTGTTCACCTTCTGTTTTAGTCCGTACGTGACCTCCAGCTCCATCAGCAGAACACTCTTCCGGACATCCAGCTGCTTGTGCAGATCCTCGAAGCTCGACTGGATGTCCTCTTCGATGGAAGCTCTCTGATTGGTCAGCTGCTGAAGGATCTCCTTCACGAAGGACAAGGAGTCTGAAATCTGAGGGAGTCTGGAGAGACAAATGGGGATTTTCACCACTGTGTCCTTGATGCTCCATTTTTCTGCATTATGTCTGTTTCTACTTTTGATACTTAGTACTGAATAAGTGTCTTCCTCACAAGTTTAGTGTGAGTTTAAACAACTCGGGAATAATGGATTTAAATTGAAATGTTATTAATGACACAATATTCAGATGTGTCCTGATCACAAGAACACAGTCGTGCATCAGTGTGTTAACCACATTCAGAGAGAGCTCTACCTGTTCTGGTTGACGCCCAGCTTCTCCTGCAGGCTGCTGCGGTGGTGCTCCAGGGCCTGGCTGAGGGGCACCTTAGGGTGCTCCTCGTGGTCCAGCACACAGTCCTCACACAGCGCACACTCGCAGGCCGAACAGTACAGCTCCGCCACCTGCATGTGACGAGACGAGGAGGATAAAAAGGAGATTTGGGAAAAACATGGTACATGTAGAGATAAATACATTCCTTATCTGTGTGTAGCTAGCTAATATAGTAATCCAAGTAAAAGATGAAGCAAAGCAAAAATACAGGTCTGGTTTTGTATCGAAGATTATTCTCTATTCTGATGTTGATATGGAGTTTACGTGACATCCAACCCAAACGTGACAGGCAAAGCATCGAGTCTTGGGATGTTTGGTTTGCGTAAGTTTTGACCTTGAGCCAGGTTCAAATTTTGGTTCATTTCAAATGTCTCCGTCCAAAAGAATCCTTGAATGTCATTATGTTACAAGAGGTGGGAAGAGTTAGTAAAGGATTAAATCAATTTAAAATATGGCCTTAAGAGGGGTACCAATCTGGTTTAGTCAAGAGTTCCGGCCTTGGTTTTAGCCCTGTTAGAATCCAAAAGTTATGGACAAACTTCAGTTCATAAAACATCAAATTTTGTGCTTCAAGCATCAGAAGTTGGATTTTATGTGTGTGACAGATGAATCGGGGGGGGGGGTTAAACCAGCGTCCTTACCTTCCCTGCATGTTGCAGGCAGGCATTTTTGCCAGGCGGTGCCTCCAGGACGGTGCACTCCTCACTGCTGGTATCTGGGGAGTGTTGGTGGGCCTCCATCTGCGAGCGGCAGTTTGGTGGGGGTGAACCTCCAAACACACCCCTTGTTCCACGCTGCAGCCAGGGGAAGGCGGGATGTTCGGATACAAGGTTTTCCTCCCGTCTGTAAATTCCTCGTAGCTGCACTTTATTCCATTGTGCATGCGGGAGGACGATGCAATACACTCAGATGAATTGTCAGGCCCATGTATCCGCCTTCCTGTGAGTTGTGGTTGAGATGTAGGTCTTGATATTTTCTTGGGGTAATTTTAGTGTATAATCATCTAGTTATGACTCTGCTGCAAAAAGGATTGTCCAAAACGTCGGACATCCTTTATTTGAGCCTAATTGAGTCAATGGTTATTCCATTACGTTCCGGTTGGGTAAGAAAAAAATGGGTCCAGACATCCAAAAGTCTCTTGAAATACCCCAAAAAATAAAGTGAGAAAGAATAATGGTGTGACAGCGCAGGTCCAATCCTCTTTAGGTCTCATCTGGGGGGGGGGGCCTTGTTGGTTTAATTTACAGAGGGTTCAAAGGAAGGACAGCCTGGAGGGGAAATAGAAGCATGAGGATTAGGTTTAAAAGCAGATGAACATGGATGAACATGTCAGTTTAATAAGTACGCGGTAGTCAAATCATTTTCAAATGTAGTTTCACGATGAAACAGTATCAGCTCTGTCTGCATAGAGGTAGATGGAAAATCCCCTGAAGCTCATAAAACATTCCCCGTCTGTCTTCACCACTACAGGAATGTAGGTGCCAGGTGGCACGTTAGATCACCCCTCATCACCTCCCAGATGGTACGCTCCATAGTCAGGAACAAGTGCAGCAGGTCCTGGAACAGATTGGTACGATCCAGAGACTGTGCGGCGTGTAAGAGGGAAGTGAATGAAGAAACTAATAAAGAGCTTGAAGGAGGAGCAGCAATGTAGGTCACCAAAATGTCTTCAAAGTGATGTTGAGGGAGACGGGAGTGAGGCTGGGGTTTCCATGGTGACAGACTGCATGGGGAGGGGCAAGGAAAGGATGCACAACGGGGGAAAAGTGCAGCAGTCATTAGCTCTTTTACCCTAAAATCCTAAATATAACAGTACGTATGCTCTGTTCCATTTCGTTGAGACGAAAACAGAAGCAGCCGACCCGATTAATCAAAACTCAGATGTATCACATATAATAATCCATTTATCTATTTTAATTAATACAAATAATTCACAATTAGTGAGGTGAGTGAAACTAATTTCATGCTAATCAAAAAAATTAAAGATTTAAAAAAAAACGTATTACAAAAAGTATTGACAGTTATAATTAACCATACTTAACAAATATTTTACATACGCTCAGTGGCCAAAATCAAATCTTACATTTGCAAAAGATAATAATGTGCACTTTTGTAAATAATGTATTTTTTGTTGGGTATCATACAGTTTACTTAAAGAACATATTTAAACCAGACATTGTTTAAAAACAAAGAAAGAAAAAAACAAATTTCTGTGGCTTTGAATTCACTGACGTCTCTGCTTTCCATCTTCTCCATCTCCTTTGTGTTGCTCTGGTTTACTGTTAACTGTCTCCTTGCATCTATTTTCTTTTTTTACTGCATCATTGTGTAAAATATGAGCTCAATATTCTCGAGAATAATTCATAAAGGGGAGGGATTATGGAAATGAGTTGCCTGTGATCATGTACATAATCCTGTTTTAACGCCTCCTCCCTGGAATATTCTGTTCAGAACACAAAATCGTAGCCACACACACACACACACATCTGATATTTTCTGTTTTTATTCAACGCTTTAGTGCAAATACGTATGATCTGGTCCCCACACTTCCATTCAATGATTCTCTGCAGTGCAATGTTGCAAAAAAATTATGGGACAGTGGTGCTGGTGTGTGTGTGTGTGTGTGTGTGTGTGTGTGTGTGTGGCAGCATTGTGACCCTGTGGTGGCTGTTTGTAACGGTCACTCACAGAAAGAGGGACAAGTGAGCTCTTTCTTTCTTTGTATTATTTGGAGTCACTAATTTTTGTGTTCTTCTACTTGGAACCACAATTTAGTTTATCTATAAAGTTATTCATAACAAGCAAAACCCTTGGAATAGAAAGGGTCGTCTGGAAGAACCCCCTGCATGGGTCTTAGATGAAACCATTGGAATATAAAAAGGTTCTGGGTAGTTGAATTCAATGCAATACCAAATGGTTCCCAGTCAAACCCCCCTGGCTGGGTTTTTGATGCCACCCTTAGAGGGTGTGAACATTCTGGACAGAACGCCCGGAGAGGTTTCATTACACCATAGAAAGGTTCTCTGTAGAACTTATCATAGGGGGTTTTGACTGGAACTTTTCACAGATGGTTCTAGGCATATACCCCTTCATGTTGGGTTTTTAGGTAGACCCTCTGACCCTGCCGGAACCTTTATAAAAGGATGATCCTACGAGGAGAAGCCGAAGAACCCTATATGGTTCTAGTTAGCGCCTTTATTCTAAGAGCTTGGTCAAATTTCAACAGTCGGATGCCACTCGATTCTGCTCAGACATTCATGTTCCCCAGAGGATTCTCGATGCGTCTCCCTCGTGGAGCCATTAATGGAGTCACACCCTCACATGCATCATATCTCGCCTCCGCTGCATTACATCACGAAATGTGTTAAACGTTTAAAAATGCTTTAACGTTGATTGTGGAGACAGACCGGTTTCTTGTGAGTCAGTCTAGTGTTTGACGCACGCACGCACGCACACACACACACACACACACACACACAAACACACACACACTCACAGGTAATCTGATCTCTTTCTCTTCATCTTCCCATGGGAAAGTTCATGGTCACTCTCCTCTCTCTCCTCTGCTTGTTCAGGGCAAATGTGTTGCCGTCCTCGTCCAATTAAAAACAAGAGTTTACCGCACACACACACACACACACACTCTTTGCGTTCTTTTTGTGTTAATTTCATGTGTCTCTCTGTGGTCATGTTGCATTGTTTTAGGTCTCATGTGGTTAGACTCTTCGTAGTCCTTTTGGGTCTCTTTGTAGTCCTTTTGCAGTCCTTTTGCATCTCTTCGTAGTCCTTTAGCATCTCTTCGTAGTCCTTTTGGGTCTCTTTGTAGTCCTTTTGCATCTCTTCGTAGTCCTTTTGGGTCTCTTCGTAGTCCTTTGGGTCTCTTCGTAGTCCTTTTGCGACTCTTCGTAGTCCTTTTGCATCTCTTCGTGGTCCTTTAGCATCTCTTTGTAGTCCTTTTAGGTCTCTTCGTAGTCCTTTTGGGTCTCTTCGTAGTCCTTTTAGGTCTCTTTGTAGTCCTTTTAGGTCTCTTTGTAGTCCTTTAGCATCTCTTCGTAGTCCTTTTAGGTCTCTTTGTAGTCCTTTAGCATCTCTTTGTAGTCCTTTTAGGTCTCTCCGTAGTCCTTTTGGGTCTCTTCGTAGTCCTTTTAGGTCTCTTTGTAGTCCTTTAGCATCTCTTCGTAGTCCTTTTAGGTCTCTTCGTAGTCCTTTAGCATCTCTTCGTAGTCCTTTTAGGTCTCTTCGTAGTCCTTTAGCATCTCTTCGTAGTCCTTTTGGGTCTCTTTGTAATCATTTAACTGACTTTACAACCAGAGACTATCGACCCTCCACACAGAGGTTCTGGTCTCAGGGCCCTCCTCGAGCCTTGGGGCTCTTTAACAATATGCCGGCTCAGTAATCCATCCCACAGCTGTACAAATCAGAGTGGATCTGCCCAGTTTCTGTTCACCGGAGTGACGTACCTCCTGTTACTGTTAGCATACAGGATGCTAACGTGGCGTATGTACAGGCCACGCACACACAGTCTGTGCCCGTGTTCATTCATTCGTACTCCATCCTCGTTCATCCTGCTGTCCAGCCTCATTTCCTCCCTCTCTCACTCAGGGAAGCTCACCATGCTACAGATGCTGCTGTCATCCCCAAACATTCCTCCGTCCATCTGCCCATCTGCCCCCCCACCCAAAACCCCCAGAAAAGAAAAGCAGCTCTCACCAGATTCAGACGAGTGTGTGTGTCTGTTTTCCAGCCTGAAGCCATCGCGTCATGATACCGTCTTGTTTGCTCCCTCTCCTCTCCACTGAGTGTGTGTGTGTGTGTGTGTGTGTGGGAGGGAGGGGGAGGATGTCATCGTCACGGCAACACCAGCAGCTTGCAGCAGCACCAGCACCAGGCTGTAGAAGGAGAGAGGCTGGGGAGGGAGGAGCATCTATCAGGCCTCACTGCAGCATCTGCCAATGAGGAGCAAGAGGGGGGAGAAAAGGAGGGAGGTGATTGGTTCGGCTGTCTGACAGTTATATTATAGTGTGGCTCTCTCTCTCTCTCTCTCTCTCTCTCTCTCTCTCTCTGTTTATCACAATGTCTCATCTTGTATCAAATCCTATCAAATATCAAAATATTTATACTCTTTCAAACTGATTAAGTTAATTATATAACTATATATAACAATATATATGTAATTAACTTAATCAGTAATAACTTGTAAATTAATTACTTGTAATATATTTTTAAATATCACTAGATTAATTTTTTTTATTTAGGTCATAGATTTGAACTCTGTAAACAATAAATACAACTATTTTCAACTTTTTCAGATGTCATGTGACTATGCATGCTTTATTTGTCTATTTCATTTTTATTCATGTGTACACGCCACTTACTTATAAATGATGTATTACAAACATGATGATGCTAAACTGCTTAATAGGAAATAGAAAACTGTTGAATGGAAGATAGAAAAAAATATATATTTAGAATTTATTGTTAAAAGTATTAAAGTATAGTTACTTTCAGAATAATGCATGACCAAACATTTTTTGTAACATTTATATTATTTTTATATATATATATATATATATATATATATATATATATATATATATATATATATATATATATATATATATATATATATATATTTCTTGAAAAATATGTATTTATTCTTATGCAAAACCCATTTGAGAGACGTTTGCAACGGCCAGTTCGCCCTCCAGACCACTCGGGGCGCTGATGCGCTGTGACGCGCTCCACCGGCCGCCATCACGCTACAAAAAGAAGTGGAAGCTGCAGCAGAGCCGCTTTCCCCCGAGGAGACCGAAGAATGCGCAGCGGCGGTCTTTTACGGTAAATACGCCTTTAAATTCAAACATCGCTCCTCAAATAGAAGGTTTTACTTGTTGATCGCGACACGTAGAAGTATAGAAGAGTGTAATTCTGTCGTAGATGGTGCGTTTAATTAACGGATGGTCGTAGATTCAGCATGAGGTTTGAAAAAGTTGGCTTTCGTGCGACTTTTATTTTTAGTTCGTTTCCGGCGTCAAATCTGCAAATTAACAACAAAACCCTCACGTTAATAATAAAACGAATCCCAATGTATTTATATTGGCTGTAAATAGAGATAAACAGAGATTTTTTTATTAAAAATTCATGTCATGTGTGCAACAGGAACACGTGGTGATTACAAAAGTTTCAGAATAAAAGCACGAGTCAACATCTACTATTGGTAGAAAAGTACCGGTGATGGAATCAAATACAAATTCACTTTTATTATATTCTCATTTGAGTACTTCACTTCATTTCTAGTTGTATTTTGACTAGCCCACACTAAACGTAGTATTACTGCTAAACCCTGCTTTACTTTATTGTATAAGTGATGATCTATTGTTAAATACATTAAATACATTTTGCTGATATTTTACTTGCAAACTTCTACTTAAGGAACTTTTTCTATGCAGTACTTTTACTACAGTAAATGATCTGAATACTTCCTCCACCACCGTCTAATATACTCGGATATTTAAATCTAAGACTAAAGGTTCTCCATTAAAATGTTTTTTCTTCAGGCGTTTTGGGTGTTTGACTTTTTTTTCCTCGTTTCAGGTTTTACACGTTTGAGCTGAGTTGCCTCTGAACTGTTGGATGCTGTCAACACATGGTAAGAATATTTACATATCGTCTTTTAATTTAGTTTTTTTTTAACTTCCTGCGCTGTGATGATGCTTCTTCCTGCCATTCGTAGTTTCCACCAGAGGTCAAAAGACCAAAGATGGCCCAATCCTTCCTTGGATGTCTGAGCGTTTATTTTCATGCAACAAAACAATGAATTCTTAATAATAAGTGTTATCAGTGAGCTTCTACTGAATTATTTAGCTAATTTCTAACACCACGACTGTCCCAACAGGGTCCGGGGATCAGCCAGCTGGGACAATGACCTTCAGGGCCACCGTAGGGAGGCTGCTCGGCGGCGTCGCGATGGCCGACGCTCCCGAAGCATCAGCGCGACTCTGCCTGGAGACTGGTTAGTTCGTCTGTTTTTTTGTGTGTAGCCGGTTCGCTGTGATGACTCTTATTCCTGCCATTCGTAGTTTCCACCGGAGGTCTAACGACCGAAGACGGCACAAACCTTCCTTGGATGTCTGAGCGAACCGCTAAAACGTCTTTTTAATGGGTTATTAACGTCTTTGCTGTCGGTACTGACTTTGTCTCTGCTCACTTTCAGGGTGAACGTCTCGGTCGCATCCGGAGTCGAATAAATGAACCGATGAAGACGATGTTCGCCTGTGAGGGAGGTGTGTATGTTTTAACGTATTTAGTCAAGTTATTTACGCCTTCGTCGCTGTGATGACTCTTATTCCTGCCATTCGTAGTTTCCACCGGAGGTCTAACGACCGAAGACGGCACAAACCTTCCTTGGATGTCTGAGCGACTTGAAAGCAGCGACTGTGCCGACGTTTCTGTCTTTTAGCTTCCCGGCTAACTTGTCTCTTCTTCCAGGTCGGACGTCTCTGCCGTGTTGTCGTCCTCTCTGCCGGGCGGTGGTCTGCTTGTCGCCTGGTACGTAACCTCTTTAAATAAAATGGAGACCGGAAGTCTTGCTGGTGTTCCCCATGATACACTATTTTGGAAAAAACATGAATATACACTTTAAGTTATTAAACATTTTTCCAAAATAAGGTGTCATATAGTGGGCTAGAAGGGCGGGACTTAGCGTCCTTATCCTTGCCGGTTCGCTGTGATGACTCTTATTCCTGCCATTCGTAGTTTCCACCGGAGGTCTGACGACCGAAGACGGCACAAACCTTCCTTGGATGTCTGAGCGAACATTTAAAGTCTTTAATGTGTTTTTTACGTCTTTGCCGTCGGAGCTGACTTTGTCTCCGTCTCACTTTCAGGGTGAACGTCTCGGTCACGTCCGGAGTCGAATAAATGAACCGATGAAGACGATGTTCGCCTGTGAGGGAGGTGTGTATGTTTCAACGTATTTAGTCAAGTTATTTACGCCTTCGTCGCTGTGATGACTCTTATTCCTGCCATTCGTAGTTTCCACCGGAGGTCTAGCGACCGAAGACGGCACAAACCTTCCTTGGATGTCTGAGCGAACTCTCTCGTTCTCGTTGTGATGGTGACCCGTTTCTTCTCGTTGACTCACTGGTTTTCCTTACGTCTCCGCAGGTCTACAGAAGAGGAGCTGCGTCGTCACTTCCTCTCCAGAGGACTTAACGTCCTGTTTACAAAGAAATAAAGATGCAACTGTTGACGGCTGAAGTTGAATACTTCTTCTTGAGTAGACATGTCAAATGTGTTTCCATGGATACAAATATGATGAACTTGCATTAGTGTGACAGTTGACATGTGCCAATTAGTTCCTGGGAAAATCTTAGATGATTAATTTTTTGGAACAAAAGCATCAATTTGATTGACAGAGGGATGACCATAATTAAGTTGCTCTACAGATTCAGATAAAAATAAATGGAGACGTGCATAACCTGGTTCCTCCATTAAAAACTGCAGACTGACTACTGGCTTCCATAAGTGCATGTAATATTTAACAGGAAGAAAAGATGATTAACTTGTTTAGCATAGTGGTTAAATGGGTGCATGATATAACTGGGGATGCCATCTAAGGGGGGGTAAATGGGCACTTTTATTTTCCCCCCGCTTACCTGTAGTGCTGTTTTTCATATATACATGTCTATGTATGTATCTTTATTTATTTACACACACACACACACACTTTTTCACCTCGCACCAAAACAATATAGATTGCTAAATGGTGTTACAGATAAAGAGTAATGTCATTTTAAAATTTGGGGCTGAACGTTTGAGGTTGCTGCTGTACTTTTACTTAAGTAAAGGATGTATTTCATCCATCACTGCCTGCTTTTACATCACAAGTGAAAACCCACCTGTTTAACCAGCGTTTAACATTTAAACCTGTCTATTTTTCTACACGTGTTAAGTGTCCGTGTCCTGAAAAGCGCTTTATAATTAAACTGTATTATTATCAAATCGCGTTTTCAGTATCTACTCGTAGAGTTTTGTCCCTCTTGACCTTCCGTACCTATGACGCTTCAGCTGTCACAGCGGTGCCGCTAGCTCTGCTAGCTGTTGTCTTCGCCGGCTAGCTCGCACCGGGACCGGACTAAAAACGGGAAACAATGGCGGGCGTGCACCACCAGGTGAGTGGCCTGGGATCAAACACGCGGCTGTTCACAAACGCTCAGACCCCCCTGACAGGCGACACTTGTAACGTCCGAATAATAAGCCGACACGGTCAGTGTGTCCGGCTGGCCTAGCCTAGCTCGGCTGTCAACACTACGTCGGGACGTGGCAACAGGAAACAAGGATTATGTCCTCTCAGGTTTATATTATTGTCTTATTAGCGAGGACAAGTCAGGGGGACATACTAGGTGTCCAGGGATACATACCAGGGGGCACTAATACATACCAGGGGGACAAGCCAGGTGTCCAGAGATATATACCAGGTGTACACTAATATATACCAGGGGGGCACTAATACATACCAGGTGGACAAGCCAGGTGTCCAGGGGGACATACCAGGGGGGCACTAATACATACCAGGGGGACAAGCCAGGTGTACAGTAATACATACCAGGGGGACATACCAGGGGGGCACTAATACATACCAGGGGGACAAGCCAGGTGTCCAGAGATATATACCAGGTGTACACTAATATATACCAGGGGGGCACTAATACATACCAGGGGGACAAGCCAGGTGTCCAGAGATATATACCAGGTGTACACTAATATATACCAGGGGGGCACTAATACATACCAGGGGGACAAGCCAGGTGTCCAGAGATATATATCAGGTGTACACTAATATATACCAGGGGGGCACTAATACATACCAGGGGACAAGCCAGGTGTACAGTAATACATACCAGGGGGACATACTAGGTGTCCAGGGATACATATCAGGTGTACACTAATACATACCAGGGGAACATACTAGGTGTCCAGGGATACATACCAGGTGTACACTAATACATACCAGGGGAACATACTAGGTGTCCAGGGATACATACCAGGGGGACAAGCCAGGTGTCCAGAGATATATATCAGGTGTACACTAATATATACCAGGGGGGCACTAATACATACCAGGGGACAAGCCAGGTGTACAGTAATACATACCAGGGGGACATACTAGGTGTCCAGGGATACATATCAGGTGTACACTAATACATACCAGGGGAACATACTAGGTGTCCAGGGATACATACCAGGTGTACACTAATACATACCAGGGGAACATACTAGGTGTCCAGGGATACATACCAGGGGGACAAGCCAGGTGTCCAGAGATATATACCAGGTGTACACTAATATATACCAGGGGGACACTAATACATACCAGGGGGACAAGCCAGGTGTCCAGGGATACATACCAGGGGGACATACCAGGTGTACAGTAATACATACCAGGGGGACATACTAGGTGTCCAGGGATACATACCAGGGGGACAAGCCAGGTGTCCAGTTATACATACTAGGGATACATATCAGGTGTCCAGTTATACATACTAGGGATGCATACCAGGTGTCCAGTTATACATACTAGGGATACATACCAGGTGTCCAGTTATACATACTAGGGATACATACCAGGTGTCCAGGGAGACAGCTGCTAGCTCTGTCCTCTTGTGTCTCTGATTACAGGACGACTTGCTGAAGATGACACACAGGGAGAACTGGAAGTGAGTAACAGCAGCTTCCAATGCAACGATGCACATTTCTCCATTTTCTCCAAGTATGTAACGACCCCCCCCCCCCCCTCAGGGTGCAGCATGAGCGTATGCACGTGAAGCACCGCGGTCACGAGGCCATGCATGCAGAGATGGTGCTGATCCTCATCGCCACGCTGGTGGTGGCTCAGATCGTCCTGGTGCAGTGGAAGCAGCGGCACCACCGCTCCTACAACGTGAGTGGAGGAGGCCATGCTCGTGTACTAGTACACACACTTGTGAAGGAGCAAGAGGAGGCGTTCCATACTCATGTACTAGTACACACACTCCTGTAGGAGACCTTCCATACTCATGTACTAGTACACACACTCCTGTAGGAGGCCTTCCATACTCATGTACTAGTACACACACGCCTGTAGGAGGCTTTCCATACTCACGTACTAGTACACACACTCCTGTAGGAGGCCTTCCATACTCATGTACTAGTACACACACGCCTGTAGGAGGCCTTCCATACTCACGTACTAGTACACACACTCCTGTAGGAGGCCTTCCATACTCATGTACTAGTACACACACGCCTGTAGGAGGCCTTCCATACTCACGTACTAGTACACACACACGCCTGTAGGAGGCCTTCCATACTCATGTACTAGTACACACACGCCTGTAGGAGGCCTTCCATACTCATGTACTAGTACACACACTCCTGTAGGAGGCCTTCCATACTCATGTACTAGTACACACACTCCTGTAGGAGGCCTTCCATACTCATGTACTAGTACACACACTCATGTAGGAGAAGGAGGAGGCCTCTTCCATACTTACGTACTAGTACACACACACGTGTAGGAGGTCTTCCATACTCATGTACTAGTACACACACTCCTGTAGGAGGCCTTCCATACTCATGTACTAGTACACACACTCATGTAGGAGAAGGAGGAGGCCTCTTCCATACTTCCATCCTAGTACACACACTTGTGTAGGAGGTCTTCCATACTCATGTCCTAGTACACACACTCATGTAGTAGAAGGAGGAGGCCTCTTCCATACTTACATACTAGTACACACACTCATGTAGGAGAAGGAGGAGGCCTCTTCCATACTTACGTACTAGTACACACACTCGTGTAGGAGGTCTTCCATACTCATAATAAGTAAGTACAGTTTTAACTTCTTTACTGTACTCAAGTGAAGTACAGATACATGTACATTTGATTTAATTGCAGTAACGAAGTATCTGGGCCAATATTGAGTGACTTTTAAAAGTATTCAGCGTCCGTCTCCTCCTCCAGCTGGTGACGCTCGTCCAGATGTGGGTGGTGCCCCTTTACTTCACCATCAAACTCTACTGGTGGAGGTTCCTGTCCATGTGGGGCATGTTCTCCGTCGTCACCAGCTACGTCATCTTCAGAGCCACTCGCAAGCCGCTGTCCTGCAGGACGCCGAGGTGGGGATGAAAAACCCACATGTTCATTACTGTCCTGACAGTACTATTTGAGTAAAAAAACACGTTTGTGTTGCAGGATGGTGTACAAGTGGTTCCTGCTGATCTACAAGCTGAGCTACGCGGTCGGCGTCCTCGGCTACCTGGCCATCATGTTCACCATGTTCGGCTTCAACGTCTTCTTCAGGTGAGTCGCCGAGGAGATCGTGGCGCTTCGTCTGAAGGGTGATACAAATAACTTGTGCTGCTGGTGTTTCAGTTTAACTGGTGCCCGCTAGGCTTGGGCGGTAATACGGTAATAAGGTATACCACGGGTCTTAAAAATAGCAACGGTATCAGTTTCAATACCGTCATTAAAAAAATGCAATGCACTTATATAGGAGAGAGAGAGAGAGAGAGAGGAAAGATGGCGAGTCGTGCACCGAGTGATCTGGTCTCAGAGAAGAACACGACTTCTGCAGTTTGGCAGTATTTCGGGTTCCGACCTAATGAGAAGTAGAGCTTAGTTCGGGCCCAGAAAATCAAGCCCGACCCGAGCCCGTGCGCGTTCTGCACGAACCCGGACCGACCCGACATATTAAATGTAATTAAGAGCCCGAGCCCGATTTCAACCCAACAATTATTGTTCATGCATGAGGCTGTTGTATGTGCATATCCGTGGGAAGTGGGGGTCCGGCTGCACCACTACTCAGTCACTAAAATACACAAATCATTTTATAGGCTACGTTGGTGCCGCGATTAGGTTATGACTGGACAAAGCCGACACGTATGTGATCACCTTCTCCCACTAGTCACTTGAAATGATCCCGTACCTCGGACTTTCCTGATGACTTGCTCAACGTTAATTGTCCTCTTTTTAATTCATCCTTTATGTCCATAGTTCCATGTTGCACTTTAGCGTAACTCCTTTATTCTTTGATTTAGCTGCACAGAGCGGAACCGTTATGAATGATGCGTGCGCACTATGTGTAGCGTCTTTTTTTTTTTACTTTGTGTAACTTTGTACACATTTCTTACGTAGACCTACTCTGCTAAACATATAACCAATAACATTTAATGTTTATGCCTAGCCTTCTCCTCAGATTAGGGGAGAAGGCTAGGCATAAATGCAATGATAGAAAAAAAAAAAAAAAAAAAAGAACGAACGAACACAAGCGCTTGTTTAAAGGCCCGGCCCGGGTCGGGCTCGGGCAGAGAAGCTAAACTCTAATGAGTTTGGTGACGTCGTCTGAGCCTTACGTCATAAGTTTTAATTAGTCACGGTAATCCCGTATACCGGGGTAAAATAGGGAGGAGGTTTGACGGTATCAAAATTTGGATACCGCCCAACTCTAGTGCCCGTGTTAACTGGTGACTCGGTTGCTCGTGGTGACGGCAGCTTGTTTGTTGAAAATGGAACAAAAGCCTTCGACCGATTTTTTTATTTTATTATTATTTTTAATCATCCAAGACGAGACAAGAAACGATGGACGCGTGGTGAAAGTCACCAGGTAACACGGTCGCCGGTTAAACTGTAACACCCATCGCCGGGTCTGAACGTGTCACAAGCAGACATTTAGACGCTGCTAAAGGGTTTCAATTCAACGTTTAAAAGCATTTACAAACGTTAACAAAGGTGTACTTTGGTGTAGTGATAGAAGACAAAGAAGAAGCTTGAACTGCAGGATATTTGTCTTTTTTTAACTATTTGTGCTTGAAAAACAAGGCTTATTGTTGATCAGCCTCAGGAAAAGTACACTGTGAAGGTTTAACCTGCTTTGAATGTACATATGTGGCTGTTTGACTTATTTTAAAGCCTATTAAAGAGGCACGATGACCTCGTAGCCTCTCTCTGGTCCGGACGATAACACCTGCTGCCAGACGGCTGATGTTTGTTGGTCTCCGTGCAGGATCAAGGCGGAGGACTCCATGGACGTGGGCGTCGTCATGCTGTTTTACGGCCTCTACTACGGCGTCATGGGCCGAGACTTCGCTGAAATCTGCTCCGACTACATGGCTTCTACCATCGGGGTGAAAACTCAAATCTGATATTCATGTGAACAAAGACGCTCCATGACGACAGTCTCTGGTTTAAGGAGGTTTGGGGTGTGTTGAAAACGTGTGTGTGTTTCCAGTACTACAACAAGGGCGGCATGCCCAGCCGGAATCTAACCGACGACATCTGTGCCGTGTGCGGTCAGAGGATCCTGGTGGACGTGGAGGAGGAGGGATTCATAGAGGACACCTACCAGCTCTCCTGTGGTCACATGTATCCTGAAAGCTCAGCTCCTCGCTGCACGGGGGGGAGCCGTCGGGGGGAGGTCAAAGGTCAGGGCTAAGACAAAGAGAATCACTGTGTTTTCACGGTTACCAAGAAGCCTGGAGTTTCACAGGATGAGTGACCGTGACTCACCGTTTCATCACCTTTGGTCTCAGCTGTTTTTGCTGTGAGCTCCGCTTTACTGAATACGTTTAGTTTGGGTGTATGTCTCCCTTAGATACGGTTTCTATGGGACATATGCTGTTCTCAATGACGGCGGGGGGGTGATTCTAGAATATGCACATCGGACATTTGTGTATTTTTTTTTTCTTCTAGTGTTTCTTCCTTAACCCGCCCCCTTCAGATTCCATGAGTTCTGCATCCGCGGCTGGTGCATTGTGGGTAAGAAGCAGACGTGCCCGTACTGCAACGAGAAGGTGGACTTGAAGAGGATGATGAACAACCCGTATCCTTTTAATATATATATATATTAAATATTATATATTTTTAGTATTTATTACAATAACATTTTTTTCCTTTTAACATTCAGAATGATTAAAAAATAAACAAGCAGCTGCTAATCAAATAAAAACGTAACTCACCGATGTCAAATCCGTAACTCGCTAAATCTAAAATTCTGTAATAAAATGTAATAAATCCCAATCATGTTATAATCTTCACCAATAATATGTGGTAACAAATCCTGGCTGATATTATAATAACACTTCTATCAATAATGAAATATCTTTCACATGAGTTTTTCTTTTCTCAAAACTAATGATGTAATCATTTTTCGCGGATGATGTCATGTTTAAAAAGTATGTTTTTTAACGCTGAGCATCGTCTCTCCTTAACTCCTTCCTGTTGCCAGCTGGGAGAAGACACATGTCCTTTACGGGCAGCTGCTCGATTGGCTCAGATACCTGGTTGCCTGGCAACCCATCATCATCGGCATCGTCCACGGGATCAACTTTTCACTGGGCCTAGAGTAGAGCCCTGAGGCACGCCTCTGAAAGTAGTTGAGGGGGAAAAGTGCTAAAAATGAATGACAAAGTCGGCGTTACAAGGACCTGATCCAGGCTGCTTCTTGTCTCCTCATACGCGCTGGTTGACTGAACGCTGGCCACGGTCTACGGCAGACCAGGTCCAGGTCTACGGCGCTCTGCGCAGAGGACACCTTGATGCCAAAAGTGCCGCCGACTTGAACGAAAATATTTAAGCACAGTTCCAGTGTTTGATCGTAATCGGGATGTTTCCACACGAGACAGATTGCGATGGAAATGTTGCCGTTGTGCATGTTTTTATTGTGATTAATCATTGCTTTACTCGGTACTGTATCGTCAAACTGCCTTTTTTTTAAAAAAAAAAAGTTTCATTTTGTTGGTTCTGCTGACCGTTTACATTTAATGCAACTTTGTTTGTCACAGAAGTTTTAATTTGAACATGTCTTTAATTTGTATGAAGCTGTATCTTCTCACCTCTGCTCTTCTTCCAACGCGGCGGCACGTAACTACGGTAACCACTCTCCAAACAGCGACGAACGGGAGTTCTGTTCCCGTGCTGCGATGGAGACTAAGTTTTCTTTTGCCAAATCAAATTGCTTTTGTTATCAAGACTGCTGCTGGTATTAACTTTGTATTTATTAAATATTTATAAAACCTAATGAGTGTGTTTTAATATACAAACTCATTCTCAGGGCCACAATAGCTCTGTGGTTTCCTTGGTCTTAAAGGGCCCCTGTGGAGTTTTCTAGCAAACCACATGAAACCAGCACTTGTGATGAACAGCGGCACCCTAATCTGGATTCTGGTGTGGAGCTGCAAACCAAGTTACAGCTAAGACTTAAAGTCATCTTAGTGACTGTGGATTCTAGTTTGAGACACTTCCTAATAATAATAATGTGTTTTCATGATTTCAGAAGCTGCTCACGTTGTCAGACTTGCAGACCGAAGAGCTCCACCTAGTGGCCATTTGATCACATTACTAGCCAATGAAGCTGCAATACGTTTTCACCTATTAGAACATTTCTTCCTATATCAGGACATGACTAAGATTATTACAATGGATGGTCTTGTTGCTTTGGGACGCCTTAAGGTAACACATTAGATATGTAGGAATAGCTTGTTGATCAAACATCAGTTTTATCTTTGTCTCTCAGTCTTCCTCCTCTTCATCTCTTCTCAGAGCACTGCGTAGACTCCTCCAGAACTCGCCGGCCCTCTCCTCCTCCTGAGGCCACTCCAGGTAGGTGGTGGAGCTCATGAGCTTGCGCAGTTTGCAGAAGCGCTTGGGAATGTCGTCCTTGGACAGCGGCTCCAGCAGGATCAAGATGGCCGTGTCCCTGCCGGCGTTCCTGTCCATGAGCTGGAAGTGGGAGAAGTCCAGCTCATAGCGGCACCAGTCGGACTGGACGAAGTTCTCAGAGAGGATGAAGACGGTGTGGCGGCTGCGCTCCATGGCGCTGATGATGTTGTCCACGATCCACTGCCCGGGAAGGAAGTCCCGCTTGTGGAGGCACAGAGTCAGAGGCCGGTGAGTTCTGGGATCCGCGGGGTCGACCTCGCTTTCACTGTAGGAGTACATACCAGGTTATTCTTCCTCACATTGTGTGAACTGGATGAGTTTATTGGAAGAATGTCAAAAAAAGAAAAAAAATTGAGCAAATTTGAAATTTCCAAAGTTTGGATTTTTGGTACATGGGCTAAGATGTGAAAGCACCTTGGAAATGCCACATGGTGGCACAAATAACGTGCTCCTTGGCTCGTGGTCTATCTTTCTGCCAAGGTTCACTAAAATCTGGTAAGAAGCTTTTAAGCAGATCCCCATGCTAACTTAACAGATAAACCGTAATAAAAATGAAGTTACCTGGGCTCCTCCAGCTCGGGGACCAGGAAGTTTTCCACCCAGGCAGCGTCTCTCTCACTGTAGGACACAAAGGCATCGTAGCAGAGCAACTCCCCATAGCCCTCTCTATCTCTGCGTCGCCGCCGTGAGCTTCGCTTGGCCCTCAGCCACACCCACATCATCTTCACGTACCAGAACACGTGGAGGCGCCACAGCAGGACACCCACCATAATCCCTATCAACAGCGCCACCATGCAGCTCATGGACACAAACAGAACCTGCTGGCACACGGCAACGGAGAGGTGGACATGAACGACCGGTTCCCCCTGCAGGTAGAGAGGAGAGTCGCAGACATAGCTGTCCTCGCCGTCTGTCAGACGCACATCTTCATCTCCTTTAAGGACCGACTGGAGGAAGTAGACAAAGTCACAGGAGCAGACGAACTTGTTCTGACCCGCCTGGAGGTCCTGGAGTCGCCTGTACGACTGAAGGTCTGAACGGGAAAACATGTTCAGGGTGTTGGACTGCAGGAGAACAAGGAGGGGGTCAACTGGGGAACTCCAAGAAGATTGGAAGATACAAAATCATGATGGGACCTTACTTGTATCGTCAGTGTTTGCAGATTGGGGAGGAACGATCCAAGGGGCAGCCTCAGTATCTTGTTCCCAGAGAGGTGGAGCTCTCTCAGGGCAGGGAGGATCAGGATGAAGCCTCTGAGATCATTATTGGTCAGATCCAACACCTGTGCACAACAAAGCACAAGATCAAAGTGGTGCTCGTTGTGACGGCGTCAGGATGTCACGATCCACCCTCAGTACCTCCAGACTCCTGGGTAGACACGGGGTGACGGTCGTAAGTTTGGCCCCGGAGATGTTGAGGTACCGCAGGGTGGAGGGCCAGGAGCAGCGCTGGGGCATGTAGACGTACCCATTCCCGCTGATGTCCAGGTGGGTCAGTTTGGAGAGCTTTTTTACCTGCCGGCTCATCGTGGACAAAGACTGGGCAGAAGAGGGACAGAGTTAAGTCTTCATGCAGCAAGCTTTCTCACTTTTAAAAGTATTTTAGGATCTATATTTCAAGTAGATCTTGATGTATCAAGTATGCGGCAAAAATAGGAGAGTTTTGACAAAGGCACCTTCAGAGCATTTCCGCTGACGTTTAAAACTCTGAGGTCCTTAAGCGTGCCATTTCCGTAGCACAGCGTCTCCTGCAGAGTCAGGTCAGTTAGCAGGTTGTCGGACAGGTCCAGGTACTGCAGGTTCACCAGCAGGCCGGACGTGAGACAGGGCATCACAAACACCTGTGGGGGAAGAGTTTGACTTTAAGGTGACACTGGTGATTTCATTCCCATTTCTTTTTTTAATGTTTGGGACACCTTCTTCCTTACCTGCCCGTTTATGACGGACACCTTCCTGGGGTAGTGCAGCAGAAAACGCAGCTCCAGTAGCGAGACAAACTTAAAGACGTCCAGCACCACAACGTTCCGTATGAAGAACTCGTCTATGCTTTTGAGATCGGACCGATGGGCTTTCTCCCACCTAACGCCAATTGAGAAACACAACAAACCATTACACCCTTCAGTGGGTCGTTCAGGTTTCTGCCTGGCTGCTGAGACGCTGGCGTCGTACCTGCCCTCGCCAGTCAGCGTGATGCTGTGCATGAGCCAGGAGGTTATCGGGACTCCATCCATCGCCACCAGCAAGTGGACGATGGCCTCGTCGGATACTGAAACATTCTGGAAGCTCAACGTCCTGAAGAGTGACATCAAAGAGGAGCGGTTACGGTAGTGGTTGGTTTGTCAACCAAACTGATTTTTTATTTTACATTTTTTACACTAAAAATATGAAATTGAATATGCAAATTACGCATTATATTATTAAATGTAAGGATATGTTAACATTGGCATTGCACCATGTGTTGCTCCGTGTATCATAAGATTGTGGACGGACCTGACTCTCCTCGTTGCTGACTCTCTGAAGGGCTGAACAGACTGATTCCCAATCAGATGGAGGTCTTTTACAACCAATGGAGTCTCAGGGTACGACACGTCCCCGAGCACAGCGGAGGCCAAGGCTGTGTTAGTTAAAAATGGACCGTGGAGGCTCAAAGTGACGCGACCCAGTGGCCAAACGTCCGCTAGAGCACCGGACTCATACCTGCAGGAATAGAAAGCAGTGGTAGAGGGAAACATGGCACCAGTACAACCTTTAAGACAAAATTTCCCTTTTTCATTAATCAAATCATCTATATAAAGTAAAAAAGTACAGTTAGATTCATGTCATCTCTCTTAAAGTTGTTGCTTCTGTGCAAGAAAAAAAAAAGCTCTCGATCACGTTTTCTTATTAAATGTTTATGTATTTTTCTCTCAACAACATTAAAATAAAACATCTGAATAAATATTCCTTTTGAAGTGTCAATGATGGCATGTGTCACATGAAAACGGTGTTCCGACCTCCTCAGGTTGTTGGCGTGCACCGTGAGCTCCTCCAGCTGACTGACTCCACACAGATCTCCTCTCTTTAGCTCCTCCAGGGCCGGACCCCCGAACGCCAGCCTCCTCAGCCGGACCAGCCTCTGGAACGCCGGTAGAGGACCCAGGCAGCTGGAGGGGCACGCAGCACAGAAACATGAACATCATCATGGGACGCTTTCCGCCCGGTCTTCATGCCGTTACATGAACGTTTTACCTGTATGGGTTGCGGAGCAGGTTGAGCTCCTGCAGGGCTCCGAGCTGGCTAAACCATGTGTGGTTGAGAGCAGCCAGCTGGTTGTCGGACAGATCGAGAACCTCCAGATTCCAAAGAGAGTCAAACGCTGACGGATGGATCACAGCTAGTCTGTTACCTGGACAACCGTAAGTACATACCAACAACCATTTAATCAGGGGTTCCACAGGGCTCACTCTGTGGACCATGTCACAACTTTCAGTTTAAAAAAAAACAAGCTAGCAACGGCCAAAATGCCAAACTCGAGGCTACCAAAATATAGTCCTCAAACTGACGGGTGACGTCATGGTAACAACGTCCACTTCTGATATTTATCGAAATGATCAAAATGATCAAACACGCCAGAGCAGCTACTTAGTTCAGCTTAAATCAGTTTTAACTGTTTTTGTGTGTGAAATTGTGATAATTATCAACGTTACCATGGAGACTCAGCACCCTGAGCCTCGCGTGTCCCGCCAGATCATCGCTGGTCACCACGGTGATGTTGTTGAAGGACAGATCGAGAGTCAGGGCGCGGCCCGTCACCACGGGAACGCGGGTGAATCCGCCGTGGGAGCAGTTACAGGCGAGCCGCCGGTCGCAGCGATCGCAGGATGGCCTCCCGCTGTCTGGGTTTGACCCCTGACCCCGGCACAGGGACAGGAGGAGGAGGAGGGTGATGTAAAGGTGTCCCATACTATAGGAAGGGAAGGAAGACGGTCGTCGAGTGGATCCGTCAGTAAAACCAGCGAGAAAGTAGACGAGCGCCAAGAGGACACGAGGGACGAGTGACAAAGGTGGAAGAAAGCCAAGTGAGTGAGGAACTCGGACATGAGTAAAAGAGGAAGTCTTTAACGTTTTGTCATGACTTTCAAACAGCTTTTATGTGGGGGAACCTGTTTGCAGAGTCGATGACCTAAAAACACGAAGGATTCTCTCCCTTCATCGGCAAATCAGAGAAAACAGCACAGACGAAGGAAAGAAGTACAGTTTCTACGCCACGTTCACAAGGAAAGATGTGAGTTATCACCCTTACATTAAAATGTTACTCCGGAATCTTCACCTGCAAAGCAAAATAATAAGTCTTTGTATGATTTTGGATCTTCTAAACATTATGTTTGCTGGAAACTCCGCCTCTAATGGGACAATGTTTGAGATTGTAGGAACCCGAGCTGCATTTAATCTGTTTTATAGCCCTCGTTATCTCAAGTGCTTCCCTTATTATCATATAAAAAATCACGTGGTGTTCTACTATCTTACCTCTTTTTCTTCTTTGTTTTAAGTCGAGTTGATTCCTGACGACGAGGGTGAACAACTCTTTAATGGTTAAACTCCAGAATAGACGAGAGAAGGAAGGAGTTGAAGAGTTTAATAGAGAGGAAGTGAAAACTTGAGGGTGAAAGCTGGAAGTGAAAAGAGGAAGTCAGCAGGAAGACGTGTGTGTGTGTGTGTGTGTGTGTGTGTTTGACTGGAAATGCATCGGTATGAGTCGACATGTAAAACAATCACAGAGGATTGATCTTTTTACTCATACACTTATATATATTTTTTTTTAAGTAAACAACATTAAAATAGTGGGAAGAAAGTGACTTTTGTGCAGATAGATATTGTGTATATTTTAGCTGGTGGATCTTTGTCCCGTCTTTCTAATATATATATATATATATATATATATATATATATGATTTATGGATATGTGATGCGTATTATTTTGTCTGATCGGCTCCTAGCTTCGGAACAACAGCAGTAGCAGGAAGTAAACCGTCGCAGCGGATTGGGGGGGGGGGTCTACAACCTGAGCCTCTTTAAAGATATGTTAACTTTTGGGCAGATTAGCACCTTTATTAGTGAGCCGAATTATCCATCAGCATTACTTTTAATCTGAAGAAAAAATAAAATCATGACGATTCTCAAGCAAGTTCCGAATGGACGTCTTTACTTGTTTCGTGATTTCTAAATGGATTTATGGACGTTTATTCGCCGATGACGTCAGAGATAGTGCCACCTTCAGAAAGTGTAAGTCAAATGCAATCTGAAAATATTAATATAATATAAAATAGATTATGATGTTTGTGTTTTCAGATTTGACCAAGTAATGACTCATAGAAAGTGGGATTTTTGATTCAAATTGCGACAGGTGGTAAAGAGCTGTAGCCTCATTGAATGTGCTCTCTGCATCTTTAATATTCATATTATTATTATTATTAGATTAAATTCCAGTACCAAGTGAAATTGTCTACTACAGTGTCAATCCCGACCCGACCAGCTGGTGGCGCCAGACTCCATTCAAATTAAGTGATAACTGTGATGCTGAGAAACCTGTCTGCTCGTGTACAACCAAACACTTAAAACAACTATGTTTGAGACAATAGACCGCCGCCTATAGGAGGCGCCAAAATGAATGCAGGACAAAAACACTTTTTAAAATGTTTATATATGTAATATATAAACATTTTTGGTTTAAGTGTCACAGTGGAGTCTCGTTTCAGATTTGGGTTGAACTAGAAACAAAACCAAAGACGGGAACACAAACCTACGGGTCAGAGGGCCGAAATCTTAACGTGTATTTGTGTTCGAGCCATAATTAATTCAGATTATCATCACTTCCTTGCTGGTGGTGACACTGATGTAATAAACAACCAGGGGGCATGATGGGAAACCTGCTATTTGGTCTTGGACACACACTCAGTGGAGTTTACAGTTTCTGCTCAAGGACATGATATGATCCCAACCAGTCCCAAGTGGTGTCAGTGTGAACTTCCAAAAAACCCGTCCTGTAACCCAGATTTGAACAATGGCGGTCTGGAGAATAAAGCGATGAGAACCAGACGAGACGAGTCTAGGAAGGCGAGACAAAGCCGCGAAACCCGAAGCTCCCCACCAACACAATATCCTGAGAGAAACAACTGGTCACGAGGGACGATCCGCTGGTTCACAACGGAAAATCAAGACAAGAAGAACATAAAACATACGGATTGCCATTGGAGGAACGTTTGACCTCGAAGCTTAGGCGAAGGCGTGAGAAATTAAAATACTGACGTGGGAGACGCGTCGGCGGTCTGCAGGATAAAAGGCTGGACGCAGCAGAGACGACGCAACTCTGCAGCTTATCCCGAAACAGGTACTATAGATTTAATTATTTAATCATTAATTATAGGATGTATTTATTGTGATAAATATTTATAATATTTCAATAAGGTCACCTCCAGTCCACACTCCCCCCAACCGTCACCATGAAGGCGCTTGGCGTGTCCCTGACGCTGCTCGCCTTTGCTCTGAGCCGAGCCAGCCCACTCAACAACACCAGCGTCTCCAGCCGCTCGAGCCTCTGCGAGTACACCAGGCAGAGCACCCCCGGAGGCCTCGTCCCGCAGTGCGACGGCTTCGGCGACTTCCTCCCGCAGCAGTGCTCGCATCCACCAGCGTTCTGCTGGTGCGTCAACGTCGTCACCGGCGAGGAGGTACCGAACACCAGGACGCTGCTGGGGACCATTCCCATTAACTGTGGTGAGTAACATAAGAAGTACAATTACTCAAGTACTGTGCTTCAGTACTGTCTTGAGGTATTACCTTGTTCAGCTGCTTTGTACTCAAATATTGGAGCCTACTGCTACTTCGTACTTCATTCATACTTCAGACACTGATATCTGATATCAGTGCGATAACAGCCGGATCGCCTGTCGGATGCCATTGTTTTTGATTCCGTGACATCATCTGTTCTGATTGAGCGACGTCATGATGTCATGACGTCATGAAGACGATCTCTTCGGAATCCCAACGTGTTCTCACGTTGTTGAATTGAAATACCGGTGAGAAAGTCTGTTTTCTTTGCAGACAGCGGGTTCTACTGCCCGTACGACTGGTCGCGCTTCGGAAAACAGTGTTTTGTCTTCATCGACAGCCCGAAGACTTGGGCTGAAGCTGAGGTGAGGACCGCCCACACCTTCGCTCCCTACGCAATGAATCATGGGAAGACCCTTTGTCCTCTTGTCACCTCCAGGGTTACTGTCTGTTCGAAGGGGCCAACCTGGCGTCGGTCCAGAGTCCCGAGGAGGATCACTTCATCCAGGGTCTGACCAGAGGGGCGACCCACGAGTTCCCCCAGACCTGGATCGGTGGCAACGATGGTGTCCATGTACGAAGGCTCATCACTCACACTATGTCGTTTTTAATACAATATATATGATAAACAGCACTTTTTATTGGCAAAGACGTGCACCAAAACTATTTCCCGTCCGGCATGACAGTAATCGTTAATATAGCATCATAGAAAACAGTGAAATTAACTGTTATAAACCTCAAAACTACAAAATAAAAGCTTTAAAGTTTGGGTTCAGTTTGGTGCAATAACAAACGTGTGAATGTGATGAACTTAATTGTTCTACCATTATTTTGTTTCAACAACAGATTTCCTGTTTATATTCATGGTGTCTTTCTGTTTGCAGTCAAATTTTTGGATGTGGAGCGATGGCTCCAAGTTTACCTACGAGAACTGGTACCGGGTCTACGTGGGGGAGAGGACGGACCACTGTCTGAAGATCAACTACGGATGTAAGAAACTGCTCTTGTTTAATAGCCAGTTTATGTATTTATGATGATACTGTTCTATAAGAGACAAAAAATCAAACACAAGCCAGTGATCTCTCCAAACATCTTTATTGCCTTTAATATTTGTCTTTGGGGATAAATTGAAGATTCACTACAACCGGGATGAAAATCCTGCTTGTGCTGCCACCCAGTGGTTGCCACATGTCAATGAGTCAATTTCTATTTTGCTAACGTGTTAGTACGCGTTTTAATGACTAACACAAAATCTCTAAATTGAGGTTTAGGAAACATTTTGTTTCCTTGAATTCACTGATATAACGACCTCTTTGGCCGACAGTCACTCTTTCTTTGCTTGAAACCACTGAAGCGTTCTGTGTTGCAGTCAACAGGAAGTGGAACTACGGCTCATGTGACGATACGCACCCTTTCGTTTGTGCCAAGAAGATCTGAACCGGCCGGGTCCGACAGCTGGAGAACAGAAGGTTCAAGTCCGAGCAGTCCGCCACCGAAGACCTGGTTTCTGGTCCATGTGAACTCTGGGCCTTTCTGGACCTGGACCAACGAGTCCAACTCTCACCTTCATCGGCATATGGCCTCCTTCTTTGACATTTACTTGATACAATCCAGGAATTGTTTTTCTGATATCAATATAATTATTGATAAGCACATAAAATGTAAAAAGACTGTAATTGCAAAATATGTAAATAAAGTGATGACGAGGAAAAGTGTTCTTTATTGAAATGTGATTAAAAACAGTGTATTGTATTTCTTGCCTGAAGCCTTTTGATCCTGTTTAAAGTTTGTAGTTGTTTTTTAAATCAGGATTAACCAACATTTGACATCCAGCTGAACATGGTGTTTGTGTAACGCAGCACGGCCTTTTGGACTGACAAACAGTGGTTGCTCAATTTGTCCTCATTTTCCCGAAAGTAATTCGCAAATATGCCTTCGGTGTGTCAGCTGACTTTTCATCTTCACAGAGCAAATATGAACTTTTCACTGTGATTTTAAGGTAAATCAGGTTTTTACTAAAACTGAGAGCAGGAGAATGTTGTTTCCCTGGAAACGTAAATGTAGTTTGGTTGTGTGGAATGTAGTTTTATAAGAGACGGGATGGTTAATGATGATATTAAACTGAATGTAATCAACCTCCCATAGTGAATACTTTTACTACTTTGGGTACATTTAGCTCGTAATAGTAGTTTTACTTGAGAAGAATTTAAAATGCAGGACTTTTATTCTACCTCTTCTACTCTTATTGAGCATATAACGAGAGGAAAAGTCTAAATATGATCTTAAACGAATATATCCAAAACATTTAACTGGATGTTTGTGGTGACACTCCAAGTCTCCTTCTGACCTTTGACCCCTCTCCGGTCGATCGGTTCAGTCAACTGAGGGACTCTGACTCATGTTGGGTAAACGGTGTTTTAAGGAGGATCGATGCCGGTTTGGGGGCGGAGTTCCCCTGATAAAGAGCTGGTCCAGGCGGGATCTGGGACAGAAGAGGAGCAAAGACGCTGCTGAGGAGTTCTTCAGAAAGAGAAACCTGATTTTGAGCGATGAGGACGCTGCTGCTGCTGTGTGTGTGTGTGACGGCCGTCTTCACGCTGGACAACCTGGATTATGACGACTATACGGTGATGTCATCACTCCCGTTCAGTCAATTCAGATGAATGAGTGGAAATCAGGAAGAATCCCTGTTAAATGTTCAGATTTCTGTTCTGGTGATGTTAATAACATATTTTCGATCATTAATTATGTAAAATCATTTCAGAAAATTATACAAACAATTATCTTATTTAAGTAATCGTAGGGACATCTATTAGTTCAAATAAAAAAAATATTTGTTTCTATTTTTTAATCGTAACCATGTGACAACTCACGTCACAGCATGATGGAGTCTTTCTCATTCATAACAGATAATGTAGTTTTATTTTTAAAACAACCGAAACATTTACTTTTCATCTTCAATAAATTCTAAATATCGTTTATCTCCCACAGGACGGCAACACCTCACCAGCAAATAATGCCACAGTAAGTACTTTTACTGCTACAAGTACCATGTGTATCAGGAATAACATTTATTTTTATTCCTTCATCATGTCTCATTAGATACTATTTACTATTGTGAGTAAACAACCGTTCTTATCTGTAATATACATTTTTTTATGTTTGAAACACTGGAAGTTCACAGCATTTATATTAATATTATGTCTGGGAAAATATTGTGATTTAGATAATTGACCATTTATTTTGTAATTTAACTGCGTTTGTAGGTTTTTTTGGATTTAATTCATGACAATCTGCAAGTTTTACCACTTTGTAATCATTACAGTGGAAGTTCACTGCATTAATCATCATTATTTGATTATACAACGAATACAAACACATCTTAACAAATGTGGTGATTTTATTTATGACGATCAGCAGCAATAAACAGGTAAAAAAGGATTTTAATTATTAAAATATAATCACAGCTCATCTGCAAAGAACTTAATACAAAGAACTAATCTTCAACCCTGCAGAGAATTTGAAACACAGTTTGATCATGAATGAATTTAGTTATTCTGCTTCATTTTGTCTCGTTTGCTGTTGTTTCCCTGCAGACTGGAGATGTCGGGGCTCGAGGTCACCGTCCAGTAATGAAGGGCAGGGAAAGCTACAACGCCAACCGCTATGCCCCCCCGCCCATCAGCCATGGAGCCCGGTACGATCAAACACATCAAAACCTGTTTGATATAGAAGTATGCATCTTTTACTGTCAGGGTATTAGTATCTTCTAACCATGCATCTGAAGATAAGATAATGGGTTTACTGTATATGCAAACTACAGATAAACGCAGTAGAAAGCAACTTAGTGTAGTTACTCAATATTGTACTTGAGTATTTCCATTTTCTGCTAGAGTTTAAATAAACCTCCAGTTTTTACTTATGATCCATTATACGTATTAAAAAAGTCCCCATCTGGGTGCCTTGAGCGTTGTATAGGAAGTTCTACTGTAATCTGACAACATGAGCGACGTTTCCCATCCTTCGGTCAGGTATCGCGGCCGGCCGACTCCAGCGCCCGTTGCCGGACAGAAGCAGGAGAAGAAGCAGCAGCCTGATGAAGGAGGATGCACACATGCAGCGGAAGAGATGGTAGGTCGGATGTTTCTTTAGTACATCTTACAAACGCTCAGAAATGTAATCAAAGTACAAAATTAAAGTATCCTAGGAAGGACGTTTCTACTGGCTGGCTTCAAACAAGGTGAACTGAATCTGGTGTCTTATTAATAAATAAACAGATCATCGAAAATTCTTGTGAACAAAGTTTGATTGGTTGGTCAATGAAATGTCGATGGCTGTCACTGATCACCTGACCAGAGATTGTCCCGCCCTCCAGGGTGTCTTGTGTCCCACCGGCTGCGAGCTGAAGACGACACTCGTGAAGCAAGAGAGGAACGTCAAGACGGTAATAAAAAACAGAATTATATTTTTATTTTTTTTGTTTCATGAAATGTTGCGTTTAATAGCTTGAAATCAAAATGCAGGGAATCGTTGGGCTTGACTTTCTTTTGTGTGTACATTTCTCACAGAGCATTAACGAACTGAAGCCTCAGGTGGACGAACTCACCCAAAACTCCAACAACGTCTTCAACTACGTCACCAGCATGTCAGGTTCCCTGAGGGAGCGGCAGAGGATCTTCACCGGTGAGGAACACCTCCTGACTGTGGTTTGTGACGTGCACAATGTGTCCGAACAGTGAAATCAGGACCCGTTCTCTTCCACTAATATGTGAGCTTTCAGAAAAAAAAGGACTTTTTAAAAGCTTGGCACGTTGACGTTTGCAGTTTTGCTATGGTGCGATACGGAAGACAATCAGGACCACATGCAAAAATGTTCTTGAATTCAGATTTTTCTTTTCTCAGAATTGAAAGAATTCCTCAGAGGAATTAATTTACGCAACACAAGTCCACTTAATCACAAAGATGTAAACTTAAACAGACAAGTTTCAATGTAGCGATCATCTGTTTAAATGGGTTAATGCAATAATCAAAACAAATTAAAAAGTGATTTTTCTGTCCCACAAATCCTTGTGAAACACAGCATGGAGTTACTATGAACTAAACATTTAAAGTTGTTCCTCTTGTCCATCCATCTCTCCGTCATCTCAGACAACAACAGGGTGGTCACTGAATACACCGATCGGGTGGAGGACCAACACGCCTACATCAAGGAGACGGTGGACACTGTCTTCCCCTCCAACATCAGAGTGCTGCAGGTAAATGAGTGCTGACATTTTTTTCCCTTTTTAGTTTAGTAAAGCTTCATCTTGGAAACACGTTGAGTCTATATCTAAGTCTGAGTGTCTTGCAGGGGGTCCTGGACAAGATCAGGCTGAAGATCCAGAAGCTGGAGAAGGCCGTCCAGGCCCAGAGGGAGGTGTGCCTGGAACCGTGCAAGACCAGTTGTCCCATACCAGTGGTGTCTGGTAAGTGTGGTGCGCCCTAGAGGCTGCAATATTCAATATATGTAGCCGGCAACTTCTGCTGGCCATCATATCTCTGGTTGTATAGAAGTCTATGAGGAAATGGTCCTACTTCTCTCTGCTGGCCACCAGGGGGAGACTCCTCTCTGGTTGTATAGAAGTCTATGAGAAAATGGTCCTACTTCTCTCTGCTGGCCACCAGGGGGAGACTCCTCTCTGGTTGTATCGAAGTCTAGAGAGCATGAGGGAAGAGCATGCAGAAAAAGTGTTAAATGTGTGTGATGGATTGTTTAACCTCTGCTGTGTGGTTCAGGTAAGGAGTGTGAGGATATCTTCCGTCGTGGAGGAAAAGACTCCCAGATGTACCTGATCCAGCCCGACGCCTTATCCCCTTCATACAAGGTCTTCTGTGATCAGACTACCCAGAATGGAGGTGAGAGTGGAACTTACTTTGGCCGCCTAAACATTCAGTTTTGGATATTAAGGCCTTTGGTAGTCTCTCTGGGTTTTTAGCATAACTTATTTTTTTTCTCCTTAGGATGGCTTCTCATTCAGAACAGGATGGACGGCAGCGTGGACTTTGGCCGACGTTGGGATGAATATCGACGCGGTTTCGGCAACATCGCCTTCAAAGCTGGCAAGGGTCACTGTGAGACTCCAGGTAAGAAAGACAGTTGAAGGGGACCAGTGGGGGGGAGGTAACTAAGTACATTTATTGAACTTGTGTAGTACAATTTTGTGATACTTGTTTTCCACTGGAGTCTTTCCATTTTCTGCTAATTTTGTACTTGTACTCTAGATGTCAGAGGTAAATATTGAAAATCCATCCATCCATTGTTTACCGCTTATCCTGGGGGGCTGTAGCCGATCCAAGCTATCATTTGGCGAAGGCAGGGTACACCCTGGACAGGACGCCAGTCTATCACAGGGCTAACATATAGAGACAGACAACCATTCATGCTCACATTAATATTGAAAATATTATCACCAAATAAGTCTGTTTCTACACTGTAATATTGCTATTCTTACTTGAGTAAAAAAATCTCAATACTTTTTCCACCACTGGTGGAAACCATTTTGTTATCTAAGACATGTCACACCTATTCATATTCAGCATTATTACTTGAGTTTGTCTTTGGTCATGTAACAGGTGAATACTGGCTGGGCAATGACCGCATCAGTCAGTTGACCAAGATGGGCCCCACTGAGGTTTTCATTGAGATGGAGGACTGGACAGGAGCCAAGGTGAGTCCTCAACAGCAGAAAGGATGAGCTTCGTAAGAATGGTCATGAACGTCGTATAGAAGAAGTCATATAGTATGTCAAAAATACACTGTTTAGTATGCAGAAAAATATAATGTAATAATGTATTATGTTGAAAAAAAGTTTTAAAAAAATCATGATATAGCATATTGACAAAAAGTCATAGTATAATATTATACCGAGTCCAAATAACTCATAAAAAGGCTTAGTCATAGCTTGCAGGTGGTCTAGTGGTTAGAGTGCATGCTCTTTACCCATGTAAATGTATATGCAGATGACACCGGTTCGAATCCCGTCTGGAGGGCCTTTGCTGCATGTCAAATCCCCCTCTCTCCCCCATGTTTCCTCTCTGTCCACTGCTAAATAAAAAGGTTTCTATGTCAGGAGAAAATCTTAAAGTAGCCTTAGTGATTTCTTTCTAAAAAAAAAAGTTCATACTGCATGACGCATGACGAATATTCACGAAAAATAGATTAATGAAAATGTTTTAAAAAATATTAAAAAGGCATAAAAATTGCTCGTATCGCTTGTCGCGCCAAGTCTGAGTGCATAGAGTCCAAAACAGGCATAAAAAGCTATGGTCACGTTTTTTCAGGGGAAAAAAGGGTTTTTTTTTCAGGTGGTCTAGTGGTTAGAGTGCATGCCCTTTGCCCATGTAAACATATATGCTGACGACACCGGTTCGAATCCCGTCTGGAGGTCCTTTGCTGCATGTCACATCCCCCCTCTCTCCTCCATGTTTCCTCTCTGTCCACTGCTAAATAAAAAGGTGTCTATGCAAGAAAATCACCTTTTAAAAAAACAGCCTTGGTCATATTTTCCTAAAAGTAAAGTCATACTATAGCATGTCTTATTGACGAAAAAGTCGGTCAAAATAAATTCATAAAAAGTATTAAAAACTCATTGAAATCGCTCGTATCGCTTGTCCTTCCAAGTCTGAGTGTAGAGAGTCTAAAACAGGCATAAAAAGCCATGGTCACGTTTTTTCAGGGGAAAAAAAGTCATACTATAGCATGTCGAAAAAAAAGTGAAAAATCAACAAAATTCATAAAATCTTGTAAAAATGACTTAAAAGTCATAACATATGCTTGTATATCGTGTGTCAATCAAAGTCTAAGTGTACCGAGTCCAAATAACTCATAAAAAGGCTTAGTCATAGCTTGCAGGTGGTCTAGTGGTTAGGGTGCATGCTCTTTACCCATGTAAATGTATATGCAGATGACACCGGTTCCAATCCCGGCTGGAGGTCCTTCACTGCATGTCAAATCCCCCTCTCTCCCCCATGTTTCCTCTCTGTCCACTGCTAAATAAAAAGGTTTCTATGCCATGAGAAAATCTTAAAAAGTAGCCTTAGTGATTTCTTTCTAAAAAAAAAGTTCATACTGCATGACGCATGACGAATATTCACGAAAAATAAATTCATGAAAATGTTTTAAAAAATATTAAAAAGGCATAAAAATCGCTTGTATCGCTTGTCGCGCCAAGTCTGAGTGTAGAGAGTCCAAAACAGGCATAAAAAGCCATGGTCACGTTTTTTTGGTGAAAAAAAAAGTCATACTATAGCATGTCGAAAAAAAAGTGAAAAATCGACAAAATTCATAAAATGTTGTAAAAATGACTTAAAAGTCATAACATATGCTTGTATATCGCGTGTCAATCAAAGTCTAAGTGTACCGAGTCCAAATAACTCATAAAAAGGCTTAGTCATAGCTTGCAGGTGGTCTAGTGGTTAGAGTGCATGCTCTTTACCCATGTAAATGTATATGCAGATGACACCGGTTCGAATCCCGTCTGGAGGGCCTTTGCTGCATGTCACATCCCCCCTCTCTCCCCCATGCTTCCTCTCTGTCCACTGCTAAATAAAAAGGTTTCTATGTCAGGAGCAAATCTTAAAGTAGCCTTAGTGATTTCTTTCTAAAAAAAAAAGTTCATACTGCATGACGCATGACGAATATTCACGAAAAATAGATTAATGAAAATGTTTTAAAAAATATTAAAAAGGCATAAAAATTGCTCGTATCGCTTGTCGCGCCAAGTCTGAGTGCATAGAGTCCAAAACAGGCATAAAAAGCTATGGTCACGTTTTTTCAGGGGAAAAAAAGTCATACTATAGCATGTCGAAAAAAAAGTGAAAAATCAACAAAATTCATAAAATGTTGTAAAAGTGATTTAAAAGTCTTAACATATGCTTGTATATCGCGTGTCAATCAAAGTCTAAGTGTACCGAGTCCAAATAACTCAAAAAAAGGGCTTTCATGGCTTGCAGGTGGTCTAGTGGTTAGAGTGCATGCCCTTTACCCATGTAAACATATATGCTGACGACACCGGTTCGAATCCCGTCTGGAGGTCCTTTGCTGCATGTCACATCCCCCCTCTCTCCTCCATGTTTCCTCTCTGTCCACTGCTAAATAAAAAGGTGTCTATGCAAGAAAATCACCTTTTAAAAAAACAGCCTTGGTCATATTTTCCTAAAAGTAAAGTCATACTATAGCATGTCTTATTGACGAAAAAGTCGGTCAAAATAAATTCATAAAAAGTATTAAAAACTCATTGAAATCGCTCGTATCGCTTGTCCTTCCAAGTCTGAGTGTAGGGAGTTCAAAACAGGCAAAAAAAGCATCAGTCAAATTTTTCGGGAAAAAAAAAGTTATACTATAGCATGTCGAAAAAAAAGTGAAAAATCGACAAAATTCATAAAATGTTCATAAAAATCGCTTGTATCGCTTGTCGCGCCAAGTCTGAGTGTAGAGAGTCCAAAACAGGCATAAAAAGCCATGGTCACGTTTTTTCGGTGAAAGAAAAAGTCATACTATAGCATGTCGAAAAAAAAGTGAAAAATCGACAAAATTCATAAAATGGTGTAAAAGTGATTTAAAAGTCTTAACATATGCTTGTATATCGCGTGTCAATCAAAGTCTAAGTGTACCGAGTCCAAATGACTCATAAAAAGGCTTAGTCATAGCTTGCAGGTGGTCTAGTGGTTAGGGTGCATGCTCTTTACCCATGTAAATGTATATGCAGATGACACCGGTTCCAATCCCGGCTGGAGGTCCTTCACTGCATGTCAAATCCCCCTCTCTCCCCCATGTTTCCTCTCTGTCCACTGCTAAATAAAAAGGTTTCTATGCCATGAGAAAATCTTAAAAAGTAGCCTTAGTGATTTCTTTCTAAAAAAAAAGTTCATACTGCATGACGCATGACGAATATTCACGAAAAATAAATTCATGAAAATGTTTTAAAAAATATTAAAAAGGCATAAAAATCGCTTGTATCGCTTGTCGCGCCAAGTCTGAGTGCATAGAGTCCAAAACAGGCATAAAAAGCTATGGTCACGTTTTTTCAGGGAAAAAAAAGTCATACTATAGCATGTCGAAAAAAAAGTGAAAAATCAACAAAATTCATAAAATGTTGTAAAAATGACTTAAAAGTCTTAACATATGCTTGTATATCGTGTGTCAATCAAAGTCTGAGTGAAGTGAGCCCAAATATGTCATAAAAAGGCTTGTCATGGCTTGCAGGTGGTCTAGTGGTTAGGGTGCATGCTCCTTACCCATGTAAACATATATGCAGACGACACCGGTTCGAATCCCGTCTGGAGGTCCTTTGCTGTATGTCAAATCCCCCTCTCTCCCCCATGTTTCCTCTCTGTCCACTGGTAAATAAAAAGGTATATGCAAGAAAATCACCTTTTAAAAAAACAGCCTTAGTCATATTTTCCTAAAAGTAAAGTCATACTATAGCATGTCGTATTGATAAAAAAGTCGGTCAAAATAAATTCATAAAAAGTATTACAAACTCATTAAAATCGCTTGTATCGCTTGTCGTTCCAAGTCTGAGTGTAGAGAGTCTAAAACAGGCATAAAAACCCATGGTCACATTTTTTGGGGGGAAAAAAAGTCATACTATAGCATGTTGTATTGACGAAAAAGTCGGTCAAAATAAATTCATAAAAAGTATTACAAACTCATTAAAATCGCTTGTATCGCTTGTCGTTCCAACTCTGAGTGTAGAGAGTTCAAAACAGGCAAAAAAAACCCATGGTCACATTTTTTTGGGAAAAAAAAGTCATACTATAGCATGTCGAAAAAAAAGTGAAAAATCGACAAAATTCATAAAATGGTGTAAAAGTGATTTAAAAGTCTTAACATATGCTTGTATATCGCGTGTCAATCAATGTCTAAGTGTACCCAGTCCAAATAAGTCATAAAAAGGCTTGTCATGGCTTGCAGGTGGTCTAGTGGTTAGCGTGCATGCCCTTTACCCATGTAAACATATATGCAGACGACAACGGTTCGAATCCCGTCTGGAGGTCCTTTGCTGCATGTCAAATCCCCCCTCTCTCCCCCATGCTTCCTCTCTGTCCACTGCTAAATAAAAAGGTGTCTATACAAGAAAATCACCTTTAAAAAAAACAGCCTTAGTCGTATTTTCCTAAAAGTAAAGTCATACTATAGCATGTTGTATTGATAAAAGAGTCGGTCAAAATAAATTCATAAAAAATATTAAAAAGGCATAAAAATCGCTTGTATCGCTTGTCGCACCAAGTCTGAGTGTAGAGAGTCTAAAACAGGCATAAAAACCCATGGTCACATTTTTCGGGGGGAAAAAAGTCATACTATAGCATGTCGAAAAAAAAGGGAAAAATCGACAAAATTCATATAATGGTGTAAAAGTGATTTAAAAGTCTTAACATATGCTTGTATATCGCGTGTCAATCAATGTCTAAGTATACCGAGTCCAAATAAGTCATAAAAAGGCTTGTCATGGCTTGCAGGTGGTCTAGTGGTTAGGGTGCATGCCCTTTACCCATGTAAACACATATGCAGACGACACCGGTTCGAATCCCGTCTGAAGGTCCTTTGCTGCATGTCACATCCCCCCTCTCTCCCCCATGTTTCCTCTCTGTCCACTGCTAAATAAAAAGGTGTCTATACAAGAAAATCAGCTTTAAAAAAAAACAGCCCTAGTCGTATTTTCCTAAAAGTAAAGTCATACTATAGCATGTCGTATTGATAAAAAAGTCGATCAAAATAAATTCATAAAAAATATTAAAAGGGCATAAAAATCACTTGTATCGCTTGTTGCGCCAAGTCTGAGTGTAGAGAGTCTAAAACAGGCATAAAAACCCATGGTCACATTTTTGGGGTGGAAAAAAAGTCATACTATAGCATGTCGAAAAAAAAGGGAAAAATCGACAAAATTCATATAATGGTGTAAAAGTGATTTAAAAGTCTTAACATATGCTTGTATATCGCGTGTCAATCAAAGTCTAAGTATACCGAGTCCGAATAAGTCATAAAAAGGCTTGTCATGGCTTGCAGGTGGTCTAGTGGTTAGGGTGCATGCCCTTTACCCATGTAAACATATATGCAGATGACACCGGTCCGAATCCCGGCTGGAGGTCCTTTGCTGCATGTCACATCCCCCCTCTCTCCCCCATGCTTCCTCTCTGTCCACTGCTAAATAAAAAGGTGTCTATGCAAGAAAATCACCTTTAAAAAAAACAGCCTTAGTCGTATTTTCCTAAAAGTAAAGTCATACTATAGCATGTCGTATTGATAAAAAAGTCGGTCCGAATAAATTCATAAAAAATATTAAAAGGGCATAAAAATCACTTGTATCGCTTGTTGCGCCAAGTCTGAGTGTAGAGAGTCTAAAACAGGCATAAAAACCCATGGTCACATTTTTTGGGGGGAAAAAAAGTCATACTAAAGCATGTCGAAAAAAAAGTGAAAAATCGACAAAATTCATAAAATGGTGTAAAAGTGATTTAAAAGTCTTAACATATGCTTGTATATCGCGTGTCAATCAATGTCTAAGTATACCGAGTTCGAATAAGTCATAAAAAGGCTTGTCTTGGCTTGCAGGTGGTCTAGTGGTTACAGTGCATGCCCTTTACCCATGTAAACATATATGCAGATGATACTGGTTCGAATCCCGTCTGGAGGTCCTTTGCTGCATGTCAAATCCCCCTCTCTCCCCCATGTTTCCTCTCTGTCCACTGCTAAATAAAAAGGTGTCTATACAAGAAAATCACCTTTAAAAAAAACAGCCTTAGTCGTATTTTCCTAAAAGTAAAGTCATACTATAGCATGTCGTATTGATAAAAAAGTCGGTCCGAATAAATTCATAAAAAATATTAAAAAGGCAAAAAAATCACTCGTATCGCTTGTCCCGCCAAGTCTGAGTGTAGAGAGTCTAAAACAGGCATAAAAACCCATGGTCACATTTTTTGGGGGGAAAAAAAGTCATACTATAGCATGTTGAAAAAAAAGTGAAAAATCGACAAAATTCATAAATGTTGTCAAAGTGATTTAAAAGTCTTAACATATGCTTGTATATCGCGTGTCAATCAAGGTCTAAGTATACCGAGTCCAAATAAGTCATAAAAAGGCTTGTCGTGGCTTGCAGGTGGTCTAGTGGTTAGGGTGCATGCTCTTTACCCATGTAAATGTATATGCAGATGACACCGGTTCCAATCCCGGCTGGAGGTCCTTCACTGCATGTCAAATCCCCCTCTCTCCCCCATGTTTCCTCTCTGTCCACTGCTAAATAAAAAGGTGTCTATGCCATGAGAAAATCTTAAAAAGTAGCCTTAGTGATTTCTTTCTAAAAAAAAAGTTCATACTGCATGACGCATGACGAATATTCACGAAAAATAAATTCATGAAAATGTTTTAAAAAATATTAAAAAGGCATAAAAATCGCTTGTATCGCTTGTCGCGCCAAGTCTGAGTGCATAGAGTCCAAAACAGGCATAAAAAGCTATGGTCACGTTTTTTCAGGGAAAAAAAAGTCATACTATAGCATGTCGAAAAAAAAGTGAAAAATCAACAAAATTCATAAAATGGTGTAAAAGTGATTTAAAAGTCTTAACATATGCTTGTATATCGCGTGTTAATCACAGTCTGAGTGAAGTGAGTCCAAATAAGTCATAAAAAGGCTTGTCATGGCTTGCAGGTGGTCTAGTGGTTAGGGTGCATGCTCTTTACCCATGTAAACATATATGCAGACGACACCGGTCCGAAATCCCGGCTGGAGGTCCTTTGCTGCATGTCACATCACCCTTTCTCCCCCATGTTTCCTCTCCGTCCACTGCTTAATAAAAAGGTGTCTACGCCAGGAGAAGATCTTAAAAAGTAGCCTTAGTGATTTCTTTCTAAAAAAAAAAGTTAATACTGCATGACGCATGACGAAATAAAAAATAAATTCATGAATTTTTTTAAAAATATTAAAAAGCCATAAAAATCGCTCGTATCGCTTGTCTGAGTGTAGCGAGTCCAAAACAGGCATAAAAAGCCATGGTCAAATATTTCAAAAACAAAAAGTCATATTACAGCATGTCGAAAAAAAGTCAACGTATATTCAGTCCTTAAAAAATGTAAATGAGTATTGTATGCCATAATAAAAGTCTTGTTTCCGACGTTTCCCAGTGTTTCCTTGTTTTCAATGTACTGTTTCACAATGAACACATTAAGCTTTAGGAGCTGGAACTGAATTCTCCCCAAACCTTCTGTGTAGGTCTACGCCCAGTATCAGCAGTTCACCATCCAGTCAGAGGCGTCCAACTACGTGATGGCGGTTGACGGTTACTCGGGTAACGCTGGCAACTGTTTCCTGGAAGGATCCCTGCAACTCTTCGGTGAAAACCGCACGATGACCATTCACAACAGTATGATGTTCAGCACCTACGACCGAGACAATGACAACTGGTAAATGTCTTTATATTCTACCATCGACTCCCGTCTTCGAACAACCCTACATTAGTTAAAAGTACCTGCTGTCGCTCAGCTAATAAGCTCAAATAGCTTAATTTCTCAGTTTTCCATTGGTCAACTAGCTGCACAAGTAAAGTTCACGTTAAATCAGCTTCATCGGTGTCGGGTTCTCGTATAACTAAGCCCCTTTTTTCTCTGAACCAGGACCCCAGGGGATCCCTCCAAACAGTGCGCCAGGGAGGACGGCGGCGGCTGGTGGTACAACCGCTGCCACTCGGCCAATCCCAACGGCCGATACTATATGGGCGGAGCCTACACGAGTCACATGGCCAAGCATGGCACGGACGACGGCGTGGTGTGGATGAACTGGAAGGGGAGCTGGTATTCACTGAAGGCCATCAGCATGAAGATCAGGCCGTACTTCGCCCCCAACAAATAATCACATCGGAAAAACGCCACACACACACACACACACACAAACACACACAGGAAGGAAACCGCCAAAATAAAAGCCACCAAAGTAAGTGCTTGGGGGGGCCAAAATGGAGCCACCTACTCAACTCATCACTAAATCAACGTTAAATGAATAAACAAGTGTGTCTTTTATTTTAGCGCTAACCTTTATGCTGATGACACTCAACACACAACTAACAGCGGATCATGACGTGAAAGTTGGTGAAGATGTAATCCGTTTATAAAATGAGCATGAACAAGTGGTGCTGTGATGGTGATGTGTGACGTCTTCAGAGTGAAACACTGGGACGAGTTGACGTCTCAACTGTCCTCCGCTACTCAATAAACACATTGAGGAACATACTTCCTGTCTGCTCTGGTCGTTTTTTTTACAGTTTTATTTCCCTTTAAAGTGGCTTTGGACAGGAAACTGAATCCTTCCTTGTTGTAAGCCTGTCAAAATAAAACACAAAAATGAATGCCCCACTATGCTGAGAGATACAAGTGACTATAGTGAGCTGAAGGTCTGATCGTGGAAACAGAGACATAAATAACATAAGAGGAAACAAAAAAGTATGTTCTGACAATCAAGTTTATTTATTAAGTCAAAACAAAAATAAATAAATGAAGAGGTACATAAAACTGGTATTTATGTGAACAGTGTACACTAAAGTAATATATACTGGGATTAAGAAAGTTGTCTGTATTAATTTAGCAAGATAGAATATAATATATGCTGTGTTACTTACATAGTATGAGATACAATAAGGGCTAATGTAATAATAATAATAATAAAATAATAATCCAGCAGAACAGCAAATGTATATGGATCAAATGAAATATATCATTAAAAATACTACTTGAGTACTATATGTGTGAATTAAATGGTAAGTATTGTATAATATATAAAGATATATAATATATACAGCAACGTCCAAAAATCAGGAAGAGGAACAGGAAAGATTCAAGATCATTGAATATTTTGAATATATTTTGAAAGTTTGAAAATTTGTTTTGGTCTGTAGTTGATGTTTGGTAAAAACTTTTAAATTTAAAAGCTAACAGTGAAGACAGACAATATTAAATGATAATACATTCAGTGACTTCCATAAAAAAGTTTGAATTTACATGTAATTTATTGAGCGTTTCCCTTGAAAAGTGATGGGTTTTTTTTTTTAGAAATGTCAGTTGTGAACAGAAAGCATGGCGTCATCAGCAAACAGAGATAAAAGCAGCGGTGGTGTTGCAGAAACACCCATCGTCTCCTCCCACGGTGACCCGTCAAACCTCTGCCGGAACCAGATCCTCCAGGACCAGCTGGTTCTGTCTGATGTCCTCAAACTGGGTCAACAGTTCTCTCCGGACCGCCGGGATGCTCTTGTAGTCGCCAGGCGGCGGCCCGACGTCCGTCAGCTGCAGCCTCACACGTGGGATGTGTTCTGGAGGCGTGGCAGACTTCTTTCTCTGGTGGAGGGTCTGGTGCCTCTGGTCCCCCTGGTTCCCCTGGTCGACGTTGATCTGAAGGGTCCGATAGGCAAGATGGTCGATGCTTAATGTTAACGCTGACCGGCAGGATCCGGAGCACGCTCGCAGCTGCATGTCGATCTCCACCTGGTGGCGTAAAGCAACACTTAACGTGGTTCTCCTAAAAAGGTTGACAGGATATGACATCACACAGCTCTTCAGTAGTATTACTGTGTGGAGCTGAGGGTAAGACAGCCTCTCCCCGGGTCTCACCTCGGTTCGATACAAGTCCCGCACTTGTTTGCGGATGCCTCTCTTCAGCTCTGTCAGCTGCGTCGCAAGCCGTGACGACCGTTGCCGTAGCAACGAGAGGTTCCTGGCCAATCCGTCGGCGTCCTCCACGAACTTCAGCTCGGAGACTGCAGACGGACATGGAGTTAATCAGCCAGCAGCCCGTCTCACACCCCACCAGAACCCGTCTCACATCCCACCTGAGCCCGTCTCACACCCCACCAGGGCCCGTCTCCCACCCCAACAGAGCCCGTCTCCACACCCCAACAGAGCCCGTCTCACATCCCACCTGAGCCCGTCTCACACCCCACCAGGGCCCGTCTCCCACCCCAACAGAGCCCGTCTCACACCCCACCAGAGCCCGTCTCACCACCCCACCAGAGCCCGTCTCACACCCCACCAGAGCCCGTCTCACATCCACCAGAGCCCGTCTCACATCCACCAGAGCCCGTCTCACACCCCACCAGAGCCCGTCTCACACCCCACCAGAGCCCGTCTCACATCCACCTGAGCCCGTCTCACACCCCACCAGAGCCCGTCTCACATCCAACCAGAGCCCGTCTCACACCCCACCAGAGCCCGTCTCACATCCCACCAGAGCCCGTCTCACACCCCACCAGAGCCCGTCTCACATCCCACCAGAGCCCGTCTCACACCCCACCAGAGCCAGTCTCACAGTGTCTGTTGATGAAGACCCTCCGGTAGTAGCTGTAGATGCTGGTCATCGCCGCCATGGTGTCCTCCGCTGCGTCCTCGTATCTCCTCACCGACTCACACACTGTCCTCAGCCTCCTCGCCACGCTGCCCTCCGTCTGGGAGATCAGACCCTGGAGTCGGCAGCCAGACGGGCACTTGGACACCTTCAGAGAGGAACACTGGGGTTTTGCCGGGTGAGGGGTAGCAACAGACCCGACTTCCTCCTCTGCTCCTGTCATAATAACAACGGCCACTAGAGGTAGTCGGTGCAGCAGGCTGCCTTTAACCCGTCTGATAACAGCTGATTACACATTTATCTTTTATCACTCAAATGTTCCAGAAGCAAAGTGAATTTTGTACTCAAAGATGAATGATTGATTAAAAAAAAAAAACAACATATTTCAATACTCAATCGGCAGAAAATGTCACTGCAAATATCTGACACTCCACTGGTTCGTGTCCTTCATTGATTGGCGGATCAACTTGGTTTTTCTCACCCAGTCATCATCGGAGCACAGAGCAAGGTCCGATGTCGCCGGACAACCCCCATCCATGTGACCAGATGGCTGTCGGCCATCTTTATCCTGCCGCCTCATCAGCCTCACACAAACTGCAAACAAACAAAGCAAACAGAAAAAAACAGGTCAGTTCCCCTTCAACCGCAGTTTACATCAAACACAACATCATGCTGTGAACGTCAATGTTTTAGTTTTAAAAAGACGATCCAAAACTGCTTTTTATGACTTTTCTTTTGCTTTTTGATTTGTATTTACAATCACTGAAATTAGTTGGTTTGATTAAATGTACATCTGTGTCATAATAAACATTTTAATTGCTGCTGTGTGTTATTAATTTTGGAAGGTATATGAATGCTACTTAAACAGGATACCTACACAGAGGGGCCCCTGTGTGGACCCTAAACCCTACGTGAACCCGTATGTGGGCTCCGATCTCTCCAGGACAAAATTAAAACCAGACAACAAACAGGTTTCATTGTTGCCTCCAAATGTTCCTAAAACATAAAAAGAAAATAAAGTGACACTTTTGGTGAATTCTGACAATATAAATGTGTGTACATTTGTAAAAGATGTATTTGTATTAATTTAATAAGTTGCTGAATGAAACAGTTTTTACACAATATAATATTTTATGTCAAACATGATGAATGAAATAGTTGATTCTGCAAACATATTTATAGGCGAGTTAACTCACAACTTGTCTTTATTTCAGTGTGATGCTTTAGATTTCTTTTTATTTGAATATATATATTTCCATTTACAGTTTAGTTGCAGTGAAACATTTTTAAATTGCCTACAACAAATGAGGAAAAATCCTCATTTTTGGCAGAAAATAACATTCGTGAAAATGATTATGGCGGACATTTATTTGGTAGTTGACAGAGTATGTGAGAGGTCAAGGGTCAAACATCTGCACACGTGTGATGTGTTTTTTTTTTAATTGGGCAAATTTGGTGATTTTGACACATTTTTTAATTGATTGTCAAATTAAAAGCATATTCATGTGTCATAAAGTGTTTCAAAATTAAAAAAAATATTCTACAATCAAGATATCTTGTACATTAATAAAGTGTTTTTTCTGATTAAAAGATGTTTTACAATGTATAAAAATTAATAATTTGAATACTTCTATAGGCATGTATTGTAACGTATATATTTTGTGTATTTGTAACATTACTTTCACGGTGAGTGCAAAAGATTTCAACCAATAAATGTAAAAGAAAACACGACGAACCAGAGCAGCTGAAGTGAACAGTGAATCTTTATTGATTGAGCGGAGTTCGTACACTGGAAACATCGGGTCCCGAGAACACTGCTGAGATAAACAGGTCAGTGACATCACACACATCCATACAAGGAAACGCCCACGCTGCACTCTCTCTAATGGTTAACGGACAAAATCAACAGACGCTGATCTTTGGGCTCAAACATCTCTTTTGGCCTTGAATCCATAAAAGTGTATTTTTGTTAAGTTATCGCTTTAAAACGCACTCGGTCGGATGAACATCCGGACCTTTTTCAGGCTGTAGTTGGTCGGTTTAAACGTGGACCACACAACACCGTTCAGGATCTCGTACGGAGCGTTTTTCTCCGGCTCGTACACGCCTCTGTAATAAACGCCGTTCAGGTTTGCCGCCTGGCAGTTGTTGTACCACCAGCCGCCCCCGTAGACCTTGGCGCAACTCTCCTCCCACGCGTCGTTGTCTCGGTCGAAGGTGCTGAACTTCATCCCGGCGTGGGACCGCTTGGCCCCCGCGCCGCTGGCCCCCAGGGCGTCGCCAGCATCCCCGGTGTACTGGGACACGTGCAGCGGGTACCCCTCCTCCTCCGTGCCGACCCTGACCGTGTACTCCGCATTGGCCACGCCCCCTTCCCAGTCCTCCAGCTCCACCCTCAGCATTGTCTCGCCACGGCTCGTCAGCAACTGGAGGTTCTGGTTGCCGAGCCAGAATCCCCCCGCGCCCGCCACGTCCACCGAGCCGAAGCCGCCGCGGTACTCGGCCCAGGTGCGGTTGAAGCTGAGCACGGCGCTCTCCCGCTGCTGGACTAACAACCACCCGCCCAGTAGCCCCTCCTGCTGGCAGTACACCACCACTACGGGGGCGGAGCCCGTCCCGCCAGGTCTGATCTTAAACAGGCCGCTCGTTTCCCCGTTCAGGTGGTTCTGGCGGACGTCCACGCAATCTGCGAAAAATAGAGGGGCGAGTTAGCGCCGGCTTGGCGAAACGTACGACACGCTAACTTCCCCAAACCCCAGTGTTGCCAATCTGCGTTTGGTGACCCCTAGAAATGTGTTTAAGGCTAGTGGGGTTCTGTTGGAGACTGAATGTGCACTTTGATTAATTGTATCGATAAATAGACATGATCTCAAACGGGAGAAAAGACTACTGGCTAGCCCCTAAATGCGACCCGCTACTTGGTCTCCGATGTATTCTGGCCATTAGCATGCTAACAGCTACTTTCAATGCAAAATGTGTTATTTTTTTGTCGGCCTCCAGATTTAGCTTTGTAAAAAGACAACATTTTTTAAAAAAGAGCCCAAAGATTTGCGTCCTTTCTCTCAGATTACACAAAGGCCTGACTTTAAAATTACAATTAAACGCATCGTGCTGAACGTGAACATCTTTTACCCTCAAACAATAACGATGACTCTGCTCGCTTCATATTTTTTTGGTACATAAGGCTAGCTAGCGAAGCTAGCTGACGCTAAAGCACGCCGGCCCGTTTAGGTTTTGTTGTTTTTACTCCACGTCGGAGGTTTTGGTACCTTTTCCTACATAATCGGCCTGGCGCTCGGTACGTTTGGTCGCCAGGCTGCGGGCGTGGACGTCCGGGTGGTCGTCCTCCACGTTGCCCGTCCCGAACATGCCGAGGTCGTCGCTGAAGTCTGCGTCGAATGGGTTCCCAAAGTGGGTTTTGGTGTCTAAAAGGCTTCCCTTGGTGCCGCTGCTGTGGGAGGTCTTGGTTCCAACAGAAGAGGAAAAGGAGGAGGAGGAGGAGGAGAGGAGGAGGAGGAGGAGGAGAAGCCGGGGAAGAGGGAGTCAAACGAATCCTGGGTGAGGTCCGGCAGATTCTTGCACTCGGGGCCGCCCTCCATCACCTCGTGGCGCTCCTCCACCGGGCCGTCCTTTGTGTGGGTGACCACCGTCTTGATGGTCTTGGTGCAGGAGACGGAGGTGGAGGTGTGGTGGGTGGAGCCGGACTGAGGGCCGAGGCCCGTACCGAGGCCGTCGCTGCCGTCGCCTCGCAGCTCGGTGATGGATTTAGACGACGTGACGGAGGACGACGAAGAGTAGGATGTACCTGAGTCCTTGGAGATGGTTGCCGGGGACGACGGGGAACCTTCTGACTCCAGGACCAACGCCACCGCCTTCACCTGCGGACGGAAACGCTCGTCACACTCGGCCCAGGCAGCCAATCAAATCGCTTTATTGCTTAAAACCAACTTCCTTCCTGTTTTGATGCCGGTACGTGTGAAGGGTTGATTTTTTTACAATAAACCCAAAAAATTCTTTCTTAGTAACATTTTTACATACAAAAACTCAAAATTCTCATTGCCCAATGATTTTATGGATTTCTCATGGCAATAAATCAGTGGAAAAGTAGATCAACAATGACACGAAACTAGCTAAACCGCCACTGCACCTTATTTAAACTCAATCCCACCAAATGTAGATTCATCCGCCGCTGAAAATAGTCCCAGAATACCATCCATCCATTTTCTACCGCTTATCCTGTATTCAGGGTTGCGGGGGTGCTGGAGCTGATCCCAGCTGCCTATTGGGCGAAGGCCGGGTTCACCTGGACAGGACGCCAGTCTATCACAGGGCTGACATGTAGATAGAACCTGTCTATCACAGGGCAAGTAGAGACAAACAACCATTCATGCTCACATTCACACCTACGGGACATTTAGAGTCATCAATGAACCTTATCCCCATCCTGCATGTCTTTGGACTGTGCGAGGAAGCCGGAGAACCTGGAGAGAACCCACGCTTACACGGGCAGAACATGCAAACTCCACACAGAATGACCACGGGCCTGGGAATCGAACCCCAGATCCTCTCGCTGTGAGGAGACAGTGCTACCCACTACACCACCGTGCAGCCGGCCCAGAATACGCTACTTCCTATTAGTCTGATGAAAAAATAAAGAGCTTCATCTACTGGAAAATAAAACCCCTTTTTTAAGATTTTCAGGTAAACTTTTTTTTTCAAGAATTTGTATAAAGAGGTCTTGGCTGGAGAGTAAAGGCTTCCTCACGTCTTCGAACACGTCCGTCCTCTGCTGTCCCGCGTTGCCGTCCACGGTCAGAGACTTGTAGTTGCTGTCCACGGTGAGGCCCTGCAGCGGCCGGCTCTTCATCACATACAGCGTCCTCACGTCCGTCACGGTCTGGCCAGACTGGGAGTCCAACTGGTTGACCTGCGACAGAAAGAAAGGGGAGTCGGCTTCTCACCAGAATCCAACAGAGCAGAAAAACGTGAATTTCCTGGGAAGAAATCCAGATTCACAATAAGCTTTTATAGCTTTTATTAGCTTAGTCGTCCAAAGAAAAATGATGATTATTTCATTAATGTGGTGTTTTACTTTTCTTTTTTTCTTAAGATCTAAAGATTTTAGTCTTCCTTTAAATATATTATTAACATTTTTTTTAAACCACATCAGTCCGTTTATACAGCTGAACTTAATAGAAATAAAGGCGTATGTTATTGTTTTCGGAGACAAACCTAAAAACCTATTTAATCTGCAGAACCCTTCAATCTATGAATTTATTGCCTTGAATTTAAGCTCATTAAATAAACTGAAATCGTCTCATACCTTTAATCTTTAATCAGTTTGATCTTTTAAGGATAAAATGTGTTTTTTTTACAGTGATGAAGTCTTTTACCTTCGACCCAGTTAAATGTCCTTGGAGGGAAATTAGATCCGGTCCTGGTAGAACCACCAGAGTCTTACCTGTTTCTCCAGGGCCACGTAGCTCTCCTGGTCCACATCGTACTCGGTGTAGCTTTTGCAGGATCCTTTGCAGGAACGGAGCTTGATGTCGATATCGACCTGCGAGGAGGAAAAAGGGTTAGAAACGCAGTAAACTAGGCCATTAAACACCGGAAACAACTCTTTAATTAGGCATAAATATGATGTCATCATAACCAGAGAGCTGAAGCTAAAACCGCTTACAAGAATGATGCAGAGAGAATTAATTATTCAATTAAATGTAAATGTTAAGTGTAAATATGGAACATGAGCACATTTAAATTCATGGCCGAAGGGAATTAAATGGTCAAATATTTGGACAAAGATAATTTCATGAAAAGAAGTCGACATCGAAAGTGTTTGAACAAGGATGTACAATATTAATATGCTCAAGGCATATTTGAGGTAGTTGACTGTCAATTAACAAAATATTGTTTATTTTCCTTAAAAAACAAAAAAAAGGAAAATGTTCTCCTTTTCTCTAACGACATTTGTTTTTTTAAATTTTATTTGGGTTCTCTGGCAACGATGTTGTATATTTAAGGTCGTACAACATTTGCAGGCCGAGAGCGCGTATTATTTTGTCACTGCCGAGCCTCCGTACCTCCAGCCGCTGCATCTCGACCACCTGGTCCTTGACACGGTCCTTCAGGGCGGCGAGGATCCTCAGCTGGCGGTCGATCTTGACCTTCATGTCGCTGATCCTCTGACGGAGGTTCTGGGCCAGGTTGTAGTAATTGTTATCGCCAGCTGGCGGAGGAAAAGGAGGCGGAGTTTAAAACACGATTATCCTGCTAAATAACTGCTTTACTTTTAATGATATTATAGCTACACATTTTAACGTAACATGTACATATTCTAAAATGCTTTAAACACACTGGAACCACTTTACGTATAATATTTGAGTGAAAGCGATGAAATAAAGCGGATGATGATGAATCACGATAAAGAGTGAACCGACTCACTGGCCTCCAGCGTGAGCTTCTCCCTCAGGATGTCGTAGGTCGTCTTGGACAGCTGGTTGGTGGACCGGTGCTTGGCCTTGTTCTGGTCCAGGAGGCGGCGGATCTTCTCGACCCTGGTCTGAGTCTCATGGTCGAAGGTGTCGATCAGACCCTGGATCCTGCAGCCCGATGGGCATTTGGAGCCCTGGAGGGGTAACAGACAAGTACACATTTGTTTAAACGGTATTATTTCTAAGTGTCGGGAGAGACATCATGGAGGGTGAGATAATAAAGGCGAGCTGTACCCATTGGTCGTCGGTGCAGAAAGGCCACTCTTTCTCATGGGCACATTTCTCCGATCTGGTGCCCTGCTCCATGGGTCGGGCTCCTCTGGGGTCCATCCCCTCGCCCTGGGGGGCAGGAACAGCTTAATTTAATGTTTGGTGCACAATGATAGAAATCTCACAAATAACAGATGAGATTTAAATGAGGTTCAATAGTGAGAAAAGTTACCAAAATTATATCATTTACATGACATACATGAAAACATGACATAAAATGTATTATCATATGATTAAATTGTAAATAAAGTAAAGCTACACTGTGAGGGTTTCAGAGTCCTGATAGTGTTTGAACTCACCAGCGTTGAAGCCACACAAATCAGAGCGAGGCCGACGATCACGTTGAGTCTCTGCATGTCTGCTGAATGACCCTCCGCCTCATCGCTGCCTCATTTCAAGAGCCGGACCACCCGTGACTCACTGGGTCGACGACCATGTGACTCACCGGGTCAGAGGTCCGGGCCTCTGTTTGCTGTACACCGTGTGTCGGTGTGTGTGTGTGTGTGTGTGTGTGTGTGTGTGCGTGGGCTCACGTCCGAGAATCGCTGACTCAGCGTGTTGCCTCAAAGCAAACAGCAGCTGATGGCAACACGACGACCGATCAATCTGTTTTTCTCCATCTTCTGTGTCCATGAAATACTGCAATTTAAATATCAAAAATACTGCATGAAATACACAAGTTAAATACAAGTATACAAAAGAAAAGGAACCATTATGATTAAAACTAAAATATATCATGTTTCCAAAGTAAAACAAAAAAAAAAGGAAACATTTTGGAATAAAAAACATGCTTTTTTTACACGTTTATCACCATTTCAGTTCCATTTCTTTTTAACTTTTATCTCACTTTTTCACCACAATCATGAATTAAAAACATACTGAGCACTAAGTTTAGTGAGGGGAAGGAACAGTAGCAGCGCCACCTAGTGGTTCCATCATGGAGCTACACAGTGCCAAGTCAGAGATAAATCTACATTATAGATCAATATGTATATATATATATATATATCATCTCGGTTTAGTGTGAGATGTGTGGAAAGCTATTCTACAAATATGAAATATTTCCATCATTATCACCTTTTGATTTTATTTGATTATGTTCATAAAACAACATGCAAATAATAATCTTGTCCAAAAAACAATACATGAAATTAAATTGAGTAAATGGGCACAAGCTTGGGACATGAGTTGAACTTTGGAGAATCACCACTAGATGGGGCCGCGTGATCAGTTTCTTTGTCTCTTTATCAGTGGATTTCATTTGTGCTCACTGTAAAAACAAAACTTCAGCTTTAAGAGACACAAGTTTAAAGAAGTAAAGATGGAAGGTGGATTCATCTGTTCACGTCTGAATGAAGCAACGAACGACTCAAATGTTTCTGAAGCCAAAAAAAAGATTCTGAGTCGGTCCTCAGGCTGATCGCAGATAAAGAGTTGAACAATCGATATGTAACAGTACACACACATACACACACACACACACACACACACACACACACACACACACACACACACACACACAGAGGCTGAACGCTTTGATAAAACACTTTGTTTGAAGATGGACATTTTTGAAGTCCCCTTTGAAGTAACTGTTACTGATCTTGTTGGTTGGCCTCAAATTAATAAAGTTATCATTTAAAATTCAAAGCCTCTCTTCATTTATAATGGATCCAATGTGTGTGTGTGTGTGTGTGTGTGTGTGTGTGAGAATGTGAGGCAGATATCATCTGGCTTCTGGCATTAACAATACATACGTTTATCCTTTTAAGAGAAAAGAAAACTGTGGTTTTTGCCCTGTTAGACAGGATCAGAAGGAAACGATGAAACGAGACGATTTGAGAAGAAAGAAAGCCGTCCAGCCGGCGACCTCTAGACGTGAAACCCATGGCAACAACGTTGACGTGAGGTGTCATCACGTTAGGAGGTCGGGAACCTCAGGGGCATCCAGAGTGGGAGGCAGAAAACATCCAGCAGTTCACACTTAGTGTATCAGTCAGAAAACTATTTTAATATCCGATTCAAACCGTTTTAAACATTTGATTAATGAAGGAAAAGCATCACCGTTTAAAAGGCTAAAAATGATGATGACATTGCAACAAAAAACAAACTGAAACCGTGACAAAAGCTTTTGGTTAAGTTTGGGCAAAACAAGGGGGGGGGGGGGGAGGTTTAGGTCGAGACACCGGAGTGTCGATATTTACTTGACCGCTAGAGGGCGCGCTAACGTAACATATGGTCGTAATTCGGTGCTTGACACACGACCTATGTGGTCGTTTTCTCGCGGAGGACAGTCTGATATATATATATATATATATATATATATATATATACATATAACTTTAGGGAAAAATAAATAAATCAAATAGAGATGCTTTAGTTAGTATTCCGTGTGTGTGCAGTGACACGACATTTAGACCTCTATTCCCTGCTAAACATTTACACACACACGCATGCACGCACGCACGCACGCACGCACACACACACACACACACACACACACACACACACACACACACTGCCTCCACCCCCGGTGCTCTGCAAGATTAGAGAGGTTTACATCCTCTCCTCCCCATCATCAAAACCATTTTACAAGTTAATACCTGAGGTACACACACACACACACACACACACACACACACACTCCGTGTGAGAGAGCTGGTAGGTCAACATTAGCGCACAAATTTCCCGGTGGTGGTTTGTGTGTGTGAAACCCTGGGAGTATTTCAGTGAGTCTCCAAGGCTGCTGGGAAATAAAGTCCCATCAGGACCCCAAGTCTGGGGAACCTGGGGGTCCAGACCACCAAGTCTGGGGAACCTGGGGGTCCAGACCACCAAGTCTGGGGAGCCTGGAGGTCCAGACCACCAAGTCTGGGGAGCCTGGTGGTCCATGACACGCCAACCACCGCCATGACACGCCAACCACCGCCATGACACCGTTAGCGTTTCAAGCTGCTCGTCTTCTCTCACGCGACTCATCACTTCCTCCTTCGTGCCCGTCGTTCCTCCTCTCAACCCGTCTCCCCCTTTTTCCCTCGCGGAGCCGCCAACGGATGCTAATTGGCTTCTGATGCATTTTTAATGTTCAGCCACCCAAACACTGTGTGTGTGTGTGTGTGTGTGTGTATGTGTGTGTGTGTAATCCTGTGACAGGAAGTCAATTTGAACTCATCTCTGCTCGCTCCAATCCACACTCCCAGCGGGCGCCTTAATGGCATCAAGGAAAAGAGGGCGAGCTGAGGAACAGGAAGTTGGCGAGAGGAGAAGCTTCTTGTTCGGCCGGCGCCGCCGCCGAGGAACTCTGTGAACTACGACGAACTGGGTGACTCCAAAACAATTATCAGTGTTTAGCCTCGAACACATCGGAGGCAAAATCTCCGTGAAGTATCTTCTAAGTTCTTTAAAGGAACAGTTCAACATCTTCTCTGTCTGAGATGTCGACGAACTTACTCTGATCTGAAACAGTTAACGGTTGAGAAGTGAATTTGGGTAAAAGACTATGACGCTAGATCAAAAGTAAGAGGATCCCCAGTAACCTCTGGGGACCATGAATGTCCGTCCAGACATTTTCCCTCAAAACCATTTAAGTCAACCTTGTGGTGTTGCCAGATGTGAAGTCTGGGGATCGGCAAACTCTGTTAGACTTTCATCCTCTTAGTAATCTATAGAATAAGTGTTGAGGTATTTTGGGTCAGGACCAAAATGGTGTAATAATCTGTGCAAGATAATAAAAACAAGTATGGAGAGTGTCATTTCCATGTTGTGTAATTTAATAAGAGGAACCGAGGTCCCGAGTTCTGCGGGGAACAACAAGCCTGTCACTTTGCGTTACCATGGCGCCAGGAGGTCGGACCAGGTCGCGACCCCGGCCCCGGCTCCGGATCCCCTCTGGTTTTCCTTCGCTTGTTTTCTGCATGTTCTGAATGCAAACCGCCGTCTTATTAAAGCTGCATTGTTTGATTTTTTTGGCCACAGAGAAATCCCAAAACAAGCCGGCAGACACACATACTGTCTGTCTGGCTGCTGTAGACACACACACACACACATATGTATATATATATATATACCAAGAAAATCTGTCTCACCCACCTGAAGCAGCTCTAAGAAGTCGCTAATCTGAGATCAAAACAACCCAACACACACACACACACACACGTCAAGTCGCCCAAACACCTCAAAGTGATTTACAGAAACAAACAGCAGTGGCTGCTGGGAAATAAAAGCGGGATGAAAGAGGAATGTTAATGACTTCGCTGTGGGACGTCTTCGCACCGCCTGCACCTCCGAACCAACAACCTCAGAAGGATAAAAATAAAACGACACGACAGCACAATGTAATGATTTCCAGAGCTCTCCATTAGCAGCCGGTCCTCGCAACCGGTTCTGAAAAAGTGAAGCCATGGCTGAAGTGCCTTTAACTTGCATTCTCACTGCTGGCCATCAGGGGGCGACTCCTCACATTTTAAAAACAGGAAGTCTATGCGATGAGAAAATGATCCCACTTATCATTTCTGTTTTGTGTCAACCAATCAGAGCTTCGTAGGCGGAGTTCAGATGAGGATTCCGACATCGCTAGAGAGAAAAATAACTGCAAAACAAGACAAACAAAAAACAAACAAACAAGCTAGAATGATTGAGAAAACATATGATTGGCTGCAGCTGCTGCCTTAAAGAAACAGTTACTAAAGTTAGTTAATAAAAATAACATATTTAAATGTATAAAGTGCTTTCCACCAAAGTGCTGTACAACAAGAAGAACATAAAGTAAAAATGATTCATTAAAAAAAAATAATTAAAAAACAGATGATGCAATTATCGGCATCTAAAGTTACTATACAAGACATCCCAGAATCCTCCACTGCACATGTGGCCCCCAGTTCATTTCAAAGAAGAAGCAGCAACTGGGATAATAATTGCTGCGGACGGAGGGGAAATAAGAAGGCGGCGTATCGGACCGTTTCTAAGGCGGCGGAGCGAATGGAGCCGGAGAAAGAAGAAAAAAGAATTAATTAGATGTAGAGAACAAAGAGAGTTTGACCTGTCACACTCCCCGCCGTGAGCTCCCCGCCTCGCCGTTACAACTACGTTTGAATAGCTGATAACGCCGCACGTTTGAGCGCGTTGCAAACCGGCGGAACGAAACAGCGGGCATCGCCGCAGTCCGGGCCTCCGTGGTTCATAGCGAGGCCCCGAGGCTGCTGGGTAAGGCACGGTTTGGTTGTTAACGCCATCAACGGGATCCGTTCTGATGCCACGCTTTTAATATTGAATTGTTTATAGCCTCGATCAAGGACAGTTCACTCTGGCTGTTATTCCTACTGAATGTGTGAGATTCTGCCTCACACTGAAAATGTGAAAAATGAGCTTTAATAACTCAACAGGAGAGCCGGTGACCCCTTTCTGTACGGGCGAGTAGAGATATTACATCAGTACAGACAAGGTGAACACGTTAAAATATTAAAGGTAAAACACATGAAACAGGTGCAGGTACATGCACAGGGTCCTTTCAAAATAAAACTCCACAGTCTTCACAGGAAGTTAGCTTTAGGAAGAAAAAACAGTTCTGTGTTTCTTTTTAACATTGACGCTAACTTACTAACTAACTGTAGTAGAGGGAGAGGAGTTGCCCCCTGGTGGCCAGCAGAGAGAATGCCGGATTAAGGCACTTCAGCTTTGGCTTCACTTTTCTGACCTGGAGGTCACCATCTGAGCCAAGTATATAGTTTCACCGGTACATTTTTCTGTCAAACAATCAGGAGGAAAGGGGGCATTTGTTGGCTGCTAAATCCAAACGATTAGCTTAGCTTAGCATCAAGACTGTAAGTGGAAACTCAGAGCCAGGCTAGCTGTTTACCCCTGGCTTACAGTCTTTCTGCGAAGCTAAGAAGCTAACCATCTCCGGGCTCTACAGCGTAATATTTCTTGAAGTTTCTGCCGATAGAGAAAAGTTTGTATAGACTGAACAAAAAAATAAAATGTTGTACCAGCCTGGATTCAGCCTCCCGAGCAGGACGGGGAGACGGGGATGATGTAACTGTACGAGCTGCAAGTCTGTTTATTCCAGCTGATAAGAATGCCTGGATTCTCTTATCTCCTTCTGCCCTCCAGAAAGTTGCCCATGCCTTCATCTTATTTGATTCAGTTTCCTGCAGGTCCTGGACCAGACCCCCCCTTGTCAGGTCTCAGAGTTGGGAAGAAAAACCAGAGCACACAACGCCAGCATTAGTTTTCTACATGCAAATACCAACACGTGATTCATCCGCACGTGTGGATTCATCCGCCGCTAAAAATAGTGCCCAACAAATGAATGATTTCCTCCTGTTTGTTTGACAGGAAAATTACAGATGAAACTACGTACTCGAGTCAGACAAGTACCAGAGACCAGAAAGCAGGGGATGCTTTAGGGGGCGGGGCTTACCTGCTGATTGACAGGTCGCTACAATTGCTAGTTAGTTACTAAGATGACTTTAACTCTTAGCTGAAAAGTTGAGCTTGAATCATGAAGCCAACTTTGTTTAGCAGCTTCACCAGAATCCAGATCCAGTAAGGTTGTTCAGATCCACCCGTCGCTCTTCCACGGTCCAAATATGGTCACTTCCTTTCACTGGTTGCAAAGATTCCAAGATGCTGACGACCAAAATGCCAAAAGTGGAAAACTGGGTGACGTCACACTGCCCACGTTCACTTCTTACAGGCTTCCATTCAAAGATGTGACACACAGGTGACCTGCAGCGTGAACACGCCCAGATCGATGAACCTCCCCGGTGCAGGACAGCGCCGTTGAATAACACTTTAAAACCGTGGGAGGGGGAACTGCTGCAGCGCACAACCTGGTTTGAACTGTGTGTGTGTGTGTGTGTGTGTGTGCAGCTAATGTGCCAAATGAGACAGAAGGAGAGAAAATGACGTTAATTATTCATGGAGGAGGAGGGTGTGTGGTATCGGCTGACTGAGTGAGTTTGGCATCCGTTTAATTTTTGATCACATTTTGTGAATAATTGTGTTAAAAGTGTCATTTTTTTTCTCTGTAAATAACGTGGGTTTTTAGAGTCCAGTGAACTCACCGCATTTCACGTGATCGGATGTTTTCGTGCTTCGGTGTGAAAAGCCACTTACGTGGCCTCAGATCTGGCACGCCACGAACACGGAGTCTGAATTTGTGAGTTAATCTCACCCCCGCTCGCTACCGGGAGGATTTGACATTCTTTTGGGGCGACTCTGGCAGCTTATATCTCTAAAAGCAACAAACAGGAACTGACATGTGTTTGAGGAAAAAGCATGCGAGCCGGTAAAACATTGTGACGTCTTTTGTTCTCCCGCCTGCAAACTCGTGCGTAACCTTCGTGGCTGTCGGCTCGTATTGGCGTGGAGTATCCCGCATTAGAGTAATCAGTATTGCAAATTTATTCCAACTTCCTCCCAAATATTATGGTGTGTGTGTGGCAGTCCTTTCCAAGTTTCGGTTATGTGCCAACTCATTTCTTGGCTCTGAGCAGTTGCCAGGCAACCTGGCTGCAGGAAGTTGCTTCTATTTAAATGTAATCTGTTTTAAATAATGTGAATGAATTCCCTCGCTGGCAAAGTGGCCCATGTAGGTCACAACTTGGCTGATGCATTTCATGTAGGCACTGGATCTGGATCTGGTCCTCCAACGGTCTTAATGCAACATAACAACACAGTTTGTCCAACAATCACAAAATTATAGCTGTCGGTTTCATGTTGAGACACAAATTGTCCTTTTTTCCCTTGTTGGGAAAATGAAACGCTAAAAAAACCTTAGATTTCAGAAAAACTAAAATAGCCACGTACAGAACAACAAACAAACGTTAAGTTGAGGCAACAAAACAAATAAATGTTAGGTTGAGGCAACAAAACCTAGATTGGTTTAGGAAAACGGTCACTGAGTCTAGGTTGTACGTGTGATTACAAAGAGGTTAAGTTCATTATCACATTATCACACGCGTTTTGGCGTATTCTTTACAGTGTATGAAACGGGTTGGAATAACACACTTTAATGATATCATTATATACTGAATAATTAGAATATAAGCTGGTATATGAATTGCTTTAGCAACATGAGAACTGGAAGATGTATTTCATGTAAGAAACTGAGTCTATGAAGCGTTCATGTTTTTCTCCATTTAGAGGTGAACAAAAAGAAGCATGAATATAATAATAATCAGGTGCAAGAGATGAATAGAGGCGATGTGTGACTATGACTTGTAATCTTCAGGGTCTCAATTAGCAGGAAAACGGATGCTCCTGAGGTTTAGAGGGCGTAACCTCCTTTTTTTTTATCTCAACGTGTCGTTAAACATGTGTTTCCTGCTCGGGAAGAAGCCTGCGATCGGTGGAGGCCGACCCCTGGCCCGGCGAAGTCGTACATCGGGTCCGCTGGTGGATTGCTTCTGCCTCTGCCAGGTAATTAGTTCCACCACGAGACCTGGAGGTCAGCGTTTACATTATATGAGGAATTAACAGGTGTCACTGATAACGACGTGCATCCGTGGGATTAACCGCGGCGTTGAACCGAGGTCCACGCTGTGACGTTGGCTCACCTTATTAAAGATTAACTGCTGCTGCGAGGTGTTTTATACCTCCACATTACCACCACAATGAAAAGCAATTAGTGAGTTAATCCCTGAGTTTCAATGTATCCATTCAGATAGTTCAGTACACAGTACCTAGTACACAGTACCTAGTACACAGTACACAGTACATAGTACACAGTACCCAGTACATAGTACATAGTACATATTATTTTCACAATAGCTAACCAGTCTATCACAGGGAGACATGTAGAGACAGACAGGTAACTAGTCTATCACAGGGAGACATGTAGAGACAGACAGGCAACCAGTCTATCACAGGGAGACATGTAGAGACAGACAGGTAACCAGTCTATCACAGGTAGAGACAGACAGGTAACCAGTCTATCACAGGGAGACATGTAGAGACAGACAGGTAACCAGTCTATCACAGGGAGACATGTAGAGACAGACAGGTAACCAGTCTATCACAGGGCTGACATGTAGAGACAGACAGGTAACCAGTCTATCACAGGGAGACATGTAGAGACAGACAGGTAACCAGTCTATCACAGGGAGACATGTAGAGACAGACAGGTAACCAGTCTATCACAGGGAGACATGTAGAGACAGACAGGTAACCAGTCTATCACAGGGAGACATGTAGAGACAGACAGGTAACCAGTCTATCACAGGGAGACATGTAGAGACAGACAGGTAACCAGTCTATCACAGGGAGACATGTAGAGACAGACAGGTAACCAGTCTATCACAGGGAGACATGTAGAGACAGACAGGTAACCAGTCTATCACAGGGAGACATGTAGAGACAGACAGGTAACCAGTCTATCACAGGGAGACATGTAGAGACAGACATGTCACCAGTCTATCACAGGGAGACATATAGAGACAGACAGGTAACCAGTCTATCACAGGAGACATGTAGAGACAGACAGGTAACCAGTCCATCACAGGGAGACATGTAGAGACAGACAGGTAACCAGTCTATCACAGGGAGACATGTAGAGACAGACAGGTAACCAGTCTATCACAGGGCTGACATGTAGAGACAGACAGGTAACCAGTCTATCACAGGAGACATGTAGAGACAGACAGGTAACCAGTCTATCACAGGGAGACATGTAGAGACAGACAGGTAACGAGTCCATCACAGGGGGACATGTAGAGACAGATAGGTAACCAGTCTATCACAGGGAGACATGTAGAGACAGACAGGTAACCAGTCTATCACAGGGAGACACGTAGAGACAGACAGGTAACCAGTCTATCACAGGGAGACATGTAGAGACAGACAGGTAACCAGTCTATCACAGGAGACATGTAGAGACAGACAGGTAACCAGTCTATCACAGGGAGACATGTAGAGACAGACAGGTAACCAGTCTATCACAGGGAGACATGTAGAGACAGACAGGTAACGAGTCCATCACAGGGAGACATGTAGAGACAGACAGGTAACCAGTATATCACAGGGAGACATGTAGAGACAGACATGTAACCAGTGTAGAGACAGACAGGTAACCAGTCTATCACAGGGCTGACATGTAGAGACAGACAGGTAACCAGTCTATCACAGGGCTGACATATAGAGACAGACAGGTAACCAGTCTATCACAGGGCTGACATGTAGAGACAGACAGGTAATCAGTCTATCACAGGGCTGACATGTAGAGACAGACAGGTAACCAGTCTATCACAGGGAGACATGTAGAGACAGACAGGTAACCAGTCTATCACAGGAGACATGTAGAGACAGACAGGTAACCAGTCTATCACAGGGAGACATGTAGAGACAGACAGGTAACCAGTCTATCACAGGGCTGACATGTAGAGACAGACAGGTAATCAGTCTATCACAGGGAGACATGTAGAGACAGACAGGTAACCAGTCTATCACAGGGAGACATATAGAGACAGACAGGTGCATTATTATTATGATTATTATCATTTATTAGACAGCCGAGGTCCCTATCTGGGGGTCTACAGTTCCTCCGCCCCTCTGCATGACACCACCCATGACAACAACACCTCCAGCCTGCTCGCCTCTCTGCCACCGAACAGTGAAACGTTTCCTTAACGCTTCTTAAAGTTTGAACAGCGATATCCTGGATGCCAGCCAGCCGTACGGTTTTAATGGATGGGTGTTGTTCCTGGAGGGGGCAGCAAAGGTCAGAGAAGACGAGGAAAGTCTGAACTTATTCGTTTCAGGGTCGGAAACATCGGCGTCGGAGCAGTGAGTCATAGACTGACATAGATAAATGTCAGACGGAGGGACGCAGACAGAAAGAGAGGAATCATGACAGGCATGTGGAGGGATGATTAGTGTTTACAGATGGTGATAGGAAGATGAAGATGTCAGATCGGCAAAAAAGTGAGAGGGAGGAGGAGGAGAACAAGAGCGAGAGACGAAGATGAATAGAATCCCGGCGCGACTCGAGTGAGTCTATTTTCAGCCGCCGCCTGATTCTTTCTCACACTTTTCTTTGATAGTTGGTGGAAAGATTTTCACGTGACAGTTAAAGTGTCGTCGTGCGTCTTTGTGAGGAAGAACACTGAGACGTCCAACATCCAACTGATTCAAAGTCAGAACCCCCAAACGCATCACGGGTCATCACTTTGTACAAAAACATACAACTTTTACACACATTTCTTCACTTTCGCTCCTAACGAGTGTCGACATTTTAACAATTTAACAAAGAAGCCTTTGCTGAATAAACGTGTGTGGCTGCTGATTTTCAACGGTACATATTATTATGTTTATGCTATATTCAAAAGATCTGCACACTTTTTTTCCATTCAAGTCCACAATTTTAAAAAATGGTCAACCATCCTTACTTTTTTACAAATATCATAATTTTACAAAAATGTCCTCACTTCTCACTTGTCAGTCCACCTTCCCTTTCATCGATCCACCTATCAGGTTGTCCATCAATCATCCATACATCCATCTGCCCAATCATCTGCCCATCTGTCTGAGAATGTTGGAAATGTAGCAAATTGGTCCCCATAAAGATAGAAACCCCATTTCTCTCAGATAAACACAGCATTTTATTTTATTATAACACTTCAGCGATAAAAGTTTGTTGAAGCATGCCTCAAGAAAAAAGAAATCTCTTCCAATCTCGTGGTGTGTTTATGTGCCGGCGAGAGGCTCTGAAATCTGAGAGTTCAAGGTTGTGAATGCACACACACACACACACACACACACACACACACAGTAAGATAAGATAAGAAGGCCGCGGCGATGAAAAATGTATAGCGTTAACAGCATAAATAATGGTTGTGCCTTAACAATGGGGACATATGTGAACAGCAGCACACAGATGACGAGCAACGTGTTGAATAAAGATGGATTCATTTGTTGAACGCTGATTATCATAAAGCGCCGGCGGCTTTGTTTTAACTCCAGATTAAAAGAAAAGAAATACATCTGAACTGTTCAACTCAAATGAAACTGTGTGAGGGGAGGGGGGGTGAGTTAATGATGGGGGAGGAGGAAAGGAAGGAAAGGATGGAAGATGAGCGATGGAACATCCTCCATCATTTAATCCATCCATTAATACCTCCATCTACCCCCCCCCCCCCCGTTCATCCATTCATCCACCCACTCATCACGACGGGGTCTCCATCTACGCTTTAACTCGTTCATTCACGCCTGATCCCTCTTTCATCTATTCTGTCTTTTATCTAATCTTTCCCTTTACTTCCCACTCATCCATTCAATTCATCTGGTTTCTCTTCTTTTAGGGTTTCCTTCTGTGAGCTGTATCGCTCCATCTATCTATCATCCATCTATCATCCATCTATCATCCATCTATCATCCATCCATCCATCATCCATCCATCCATCATCCATCCATCTATCATCCATCCATCATCCATCCATCCATCATCCATCTATCATCCATCCATCCATCATCCATCCATCCATCATCCATCTATCATCCATCTATCATCCATCCATCTATCATCCATCCATCATCCATCCATCCATCATCCATCTATCATCCATCTATCATCCATCCATCCATCATCCATCTATCATCCATCCATCCATCATCCATCCATCCATCATCCATCCATCCATCCATCCATCTATCATCCATCCATCATCCATCCATCCATCATCCATCTATCATCCATCTATCATCCATCCATCTATCATCCATCCATCTATCATCCATCCATCCATCATCCATCTATCATCCATCTATCATCCATCTATCATCCATCCATCATCCATCCATCCATCATCCATCTATCATCCATCCATCTATCATCTATCTATCATCCATCTATCATCCATCCATCCATCCATCCATCTATCCATCTATCATCCCTTCATCCATCATCCATCTATCATCTATCTATCATCCATCTATCATCCATCCATCCATCCATCATCCATCTATCATCTATCTATCATCCATCTATCATCCATCCATCCATCCATCTATCCATCAATCATCCATCCATCATCCATCTATCATCCATCTATCATCCATCCATCATCCATCTATCATCCATCCATCATCCATCTATCATCCATCCATCCATCCATCCATCCATCCATCTATCCATCAATCATCCATCAATCATCCATCTATCATCCATCCATCTATCCATCCATCATCCATCCATCTATCAACCATCCATCCATCTATCATCCATTTATCATCCATCCATCCATCATCCATCCATCCATCATCCATCTATCATCCATCTATCATCCATCCATCTATCATCCATCCATACATCCATCCATCTATCATCCATCCATCTATCATCCATCCATACATCCATCCATCTATCATCCATCCATCTATCATCCATCATCATCCATCCATCCATCATCCATCTATCATTCATCCATCATCCATCTATCATCCATCTATCATCCATCCATCTATCATCCATCGATCATCCATCCATCCATCCATCTATCATCCATCCATCTATCATCCATCCATCCATCCATCTATCATCCATCCATCCATCATCCATCCATCCATCCATCCATCCATCTATAATCCATCCATCTATCATCCATCCATCCATCCATCATCCATCTATCATCCATCCATCCATCATCCATCTATCATCCATCCATCTATCCATCATCCATCTATCATCCATCTATCATCCATCCATCCATCATCCATCCATCCATCTATCATCCATCCATCCATCCATCATCCATCTATCATCCATCTATCATCCCTCCATCCGTCCATCTATCCATCATCCATCTATCATCCATCCATCATCCATCTATCATCCATCCATCTATCATCCATCCATCCATCATCCATCTATCATCCATCCATCATCCATCTATCATCCATCTATCATCCATCCATCCATCATCCATCTATCATCCATCTATCATCCATCCATCCATCATCCATCTATCATCCATCCATCTATCATCCATCCATCCATCATCCATCTATCATCCATCCATCTATCATCCATCCATCCATCATCCATCTATCATCCATCTATCATCCATCTATCATCCATCTATCATCCATCCATCCATCATCCATCCATCATCCATCCATCCATCATCCATCCATCCATCATCCCTCCATCTATCGCTCCATCTATCCATCATCCATCTATCATCCATCCATCATCCATCCATCCATCATCCATCCATTTATCATCCATCCATCTATCATCCATCCATCCATCATCCATCTATCATCCGTCCATCTATCGCTCCATCTATCCATCTATCATCCATCTATCATCCATCCATCCATCATCCATCTATCATCCATCCATCCATCATCCATCCATCCATCATCCATCCATCCATCATCCCTCCATCTATCGCTCCATCTATCCATCATCCATCTATATTCATCCATCCATCCATCATCCATCTATCATCCATCCATCATCCATCCATCCATCATCCATCCATTTATCATCCATCCATCTATCATCCATCCATCATCCATCCATCCATCCATCCATCTATCATCCATCCATCATCCATCCATCCATCCATCCATCATCCATCTATCATCCATATATCCATCATCCATCTATCATCCATCCATCATCCATCCATCCATCATCCATCCATCTATCAACCATCCATCCATCATCCATCCATCTATCATCCATCCATCTATCATCCATCCATCATCCATCCATCCATCCATCCATCTATCATCCATCCATCATCCATCCATCCATCCATCCATCATCCATCTATCATCCATCTATCCATCATCCATCTATCATCCATCCATCATCCATCCATCCATCATCCATCCATCTATCAACCATCCATCCATCATCCATCCATCTATCATCCATCCATCATCCATCTATCGCTCTATCCATCATCCATCTATCATCCATCCATCATCCATCCATCATCCACCCATCATCCATCCATCATCCATCCATCCATCCATCTATCATCCCTCCATCCGTCCATCTATCGCTCCATCCACCTATGATCCATCCATCCATCCCTACATCCATCCATCCATCATTCATCCATCCATCATCCATCTATCATCCATCTTTCATCCCTCCATCTATCGCTCCATCCATCCATCATCCGTCTATCATCCGTCCATCCATCCATCTATGATCCATCCCTACATCCATCCCTCCATCCATCCATCCATCCATCTATCATCCCTCCATCCGTCCATCTATCGCTCCATCCATCTATGATCCATCCATCCATCTCTACATTCATCCATCCATCCATCATCCATCTATCATCCATCCATCCATCCATCCATCATCCATCCATCATCCATCTATCATCCATCCATCTGTCCATCTATCGCTCCATCCATCCATCATCCATCTATCATCCATCCATCCATCATCCATCCATCCACCATCTATCATCCCTCCATCTATCGCTCCATCCATCCATCATCCGTCTATCATCCCTCCATCCGTCCATCCATCCATACATCCATCTATGATCCATCCATCCATCCCTACATCCATCCGTCCATCCATCCATCCATCCATCATCCATCCATCCATATATCATCCCTCCATCCGTACATCTATCGCTCCATCCATCTATGATCCATCCATCCCTACATTCATCCATCCATCCATCATCCATCTATCATCCATCCATCCATCCATCATCCATCCATCATCCATCTATCACCCATCCATCTGTCCATCTATCGCTCCATCCATCCATCATCCATCTATCATCCATCCATCATCCATCTATCATCCATCTATCATCCCTCCATCCATCCATCTATCGCTCCATGCATCCATCATCCATCTATCATCCATCCATCCATCCATCATCCATCTATCATCCCTCCATCTGTCCATCTATGATCCATCCATCCATCATCCATCATCCATCTATGATCCATCCATCCATCCCTACATCCATCCATCATCCATCTATCAACCATCCATCCGTACATCTATCATCCATCCATCTATGATCCATCCATCCATCTATGATCCATCCATCCATCCCTACATTCATCCATCCATCCATCATCCATCTATCATCCATCCATCCATCCATCATCCATCCATCATCCATCTATCACCCATCCATCTGTCCATCTATCGCTCCATCCATCCATCATCCATCTATCATCCATCCATCATCCATCTATCATCCATCTATCATCCCTCCATCCATCCATCTATCGCTCCATGCATCCATCATCCATCTATCATCCATCCATCCATCCATCATCCATCTATCATCCCTCCATCTGTCCATCTATGATCCATCCATCCATCATCCATCATCCATCTATGATCCATCCATCCATCCCTACATCCATCCATCATCCATCTATCAACCATCCATCCGTACATCTATCATCCATCCATCTATGATCCATCCATCCATCTATGATCCATCCATCCATCCCTACATCCATCCGTCCATCCATCCATCATCCATCTATCATCCCTCCATCTGTCCATCTATCGCACCATCCATCTATCATCCCTCCATCCGTCCATCTATGATCCATCCATCCATCATCCATCATCCATCTATGATCCATCCATCCCTACATCCATCCATCATCCATCTATCAACCATCCATCCGTCCATCTATCATCCATCCATCTATGATCCATCCATCCATCTATGATCCATCCATCCATCCCTACATCCATCCGTCCATCCATCCATCATCCATCCATCCATCTTTCATCCCTCCATCTGTCCATCTATCGCACCATCCATCTATCATCCCTCCATCCGTCCATCTATGATCCATCCCTACATCCATCCAGCATCCATCTATCAATCTATCATCCATCCGTCCATCTATCATCCATCCATCTATGATCCATCCTTCCATCCCTACATCCATCCATCCATCTAAACAAAGTTGAGATTTTCGAAGAAGGAAAAAGTAGCTTATGTCCAAGAGAAATTGTTTCCTTTTGTTCAAACTAAACACAAAGCCGAGAGGACGAGTGACTTGTCTTATTTTTGAGTGTTAGTTCTGCCGACATCAATAGTTTCCGTAGATGCCAGAACTCAAACCTGGCAGGATGAAATCAGCAACGGCACTGATTGGTTTTGGAGACGTCTATCAGCGTCGATGGTTCCTTGTAATTTGCTGCTTGAAGACGTGTTGAGGTATCGACAACTTCCGCATGTCAAACATGTGTTTCCATCGTTACGCATCATCGAAGATTTCATTCAGCATCAGCAACAAAGTTATTGAGCCCTAAAGTGGAAGCAGCGAACAGCACTTACAAAGACACAACAAACGAGGTCGGAGTTATTGACCTCCTGTCAGACGGGGAGCGGTGTCCCTTGCTTTCAGGGGAGTAAACTGTTACAACCAGTTTACACCAAGATGTTTTGGCACTTCAGATGTTTTATTGGCCATTGGATTAAATCCATCGATGCACAAACGAGTGTGTGGAAGGTGAGAAGTGGTCTCTGAGGTGTAATGTTGAGATTCATGGCGCGTTTTACTCAAACACAGCCGAGTGGAACATCTGTCCCTTGGGTCAGACTCCCACCCTTAGAACCTTCGGACAAGGATCTTAATGAAAATTGTATTTTGAAGGTTGACTTTTGACCTTGGAACCTACTGATGAACATTTGGACTCCTGAGTGAAAGCAGTGGAGGAGTTTTCTGTCCGTCTTCTCGCTGCAGTATTTCATATTCAATTTGCTTAAGTTGGTCTGTTTACGTTTTTGCAAAAAAATATATAGATTTTTCCCCAAAACTGTCCCGAGCCATCGGCTCCTTCTGTGAAGCAACGGAAAGCGAGAATGAAACATCCCCCTGTTAACATCTTCACACAGCCAAGTTGCTTCATTCCATCACATTCTCGTTCATCACAGTTAAAGAAAAGAGTTTTTTTTGGAAACATCATGAGGCATTTAAGCTCGGTGCGAGGCAAACCACGGGAAGGTTTGTTGTTGCATTGATCGACAAGAAAGGTCATTGATAACATTTTCTTTATATACGTGTAGGAGTCTCGTTAAACACTAAAAAAGAACAAAAACAAAAAGCAGAAGTAGAGACCCGCACCGCTGCAAATACCAACGGTTCAGGTTTGGTTAAAATATCGACTGTTGCTACATTAAATCACTGTGTTTTCTATGTAACTGCTGTAAATGGAGTAAGAAGTAATAAAACAACTCATTGACCTCATGTGAGTCCACCTCCTGCCGTCCCACAGGAGTCCTGGTCCTGGTCCTTGGGTCCGCCTGTCAAGGTCAGCTGATCCAGGATGAATCCACGATGCAGACAGTCACCGACCAAAGTCATCCACACCGGACAGCCAGGTGCTAGCTGGGTTAGCGTAGCTTCCTACTCCTCCTGGTCGACTTTGCTTGGCGTTTTGGTCCGGTTGGTCCGGCTTCAGGTCTTAAGATAACCCCACAATCCTTCTCTGGTGTCCATTCTGTCCAGTAGAAAAACAAAAAAACTACAAATTAAGACAAACGTAGTGAAATTCACAGGAGCTAATGGCTGCACCACCGTTGCCCTAGCAACAACAAAAACGAAATGCTAGGATCAACCACATTTCTAATGCAATACTAAAATAACCAAGCTAGCTGAATCTCTGCACGTTGACTGAAAGCTCGTTTTCTTGTCTTTAATAATTGAGACGGAACGAAGAGTCAGTTTAGTTGTAACATCACAAAGTTTGTCCTGTTTACGAACATTCAGCAGAAACTTTCTGAAAGGTCTTCTTGGCTTCCTGTTTGTGAGCGAGGGAGTCATTTTAAGAAGTAGCCTTCGGTGTGAAGAGTGATTCATCCTCTCCCTCCGAGCTGGCAGGAGGCTCAAATTATCTGTCTTCCCTCGACACGCTAAACGCAGGAAATTGTGGTTTGCTTGAACAACTTTTGTGTTTGATGAGAACGTGAGAAACGAAGGAATGAGCAGATTAAAGCGGAGTAGTCGGGACGGCTCCATCTGAAAGAGAGAAATGCATTGTGGGAGCCGTTCACGAGCCATGAAAGAGTCACTGAAGATAAAAACACACTTCGTTGGCTGTGAACAAGAAATGCACAATGAGGTGATGCCTCAGGTGACACCTGACAGCCAATCAGAGATGGCAATTCTCTCTATAAAGTCGACCAAAAGTGATGGTTTGGACAAAGGTCAAAGGGCAGGGATTTGACCATATTTGGATTAAAAAATTGTCTTAATTGTGTTTTACATTTGAGTGTTAAACTCGGTATATTGACCTATAAGATAATAATAATAATAATAATGACAATAATACACTTTATTTGGGCTGACAGAGTGCTTCACACTCGCATCAGTCGGTCAACCTTTATTTTACCTCGAAGGAGCTATCCTCAATTATAACAACGTCTAGTTGTAAAGAGCTGGAGAGCAAAACGGCAAACAATAAAACCAACGGTGGTAATAAATAAAAGTCCATTTAGGAGACACGGCGTAGCGTCGTCGGGCCGACGGACGATTACTCATTGTGTAGATGAGTTTCAGAGTGAGAAGGGATGAGCTGGTTCTGTATAGATGGAATCAGACGCTGCTCGGTGATGGGTGCCGTGAGGATCACAGATATGAAGCACACGGCTGAGTGGTCGACAGCATCCAGGGATTTCAGAGCGGCAGCTTTATATGACATCCACATAATCCAACTGATTTGAACAAAAGAACAGATTCCATGATGGTTTTTCTGTGGTTGAACAGGGATGTGATTCCTTCTCTCTGAAAAGCTCCTTACTGAAAAAAATATGTTGATATTTCATAGTAATTACTGTGAAAGGAAAAAAACCACAGTTAAATACCGGCTTCAGGCTATTTAACTGGGTCTTTACCTCTAAAATAAAACCCAGTAATTACTATGTGCATTGTTGGTTACTGTGGTTTTCTACTATATATAATTGTTTACTGTGATTTGCACAGTAAGTCTCTGTTTCCAGTTACGTTTTCATTGAATTAAACTCATTATACTGTGAAATAGTACACCATACTTTATACTATAACACAGTATAATACTGTGGATTTCACACAGATGTTTTACAGTTTGGGAACTAGTTTCTTCAGAAATACTGAACTGTTTGGCAGGTTGTGATTATCATCGTTCAATGTAGCCTTAAGAGCCACACTGGCAACGTGGTTCTGGGGGCGGCAATTATAACAAGACGGAGCTGCTATTGAAAAGTTTGAAGGACGAACAATCTGTGCCATTTGTTCGATGAAACATGAATTCAACCCAGTAGGTGCTGCTCCACATGAGAGACAAGCAGGAAGTTACTGTCACACAGAACTTTATTCACAGTTTCCCATCAATCCAAAAGCTTATATTTTGATCAACTTATTTCAAGCATGTTGCGTTAATAAATGAAAACGGGTGCAAACGCTCAGATACCGAAACGAGCCTCTGACTTCCTGCATCAACACACTCAACATGAAACACATGTCCAAATGACATCAGTGAGTCTTCAGCTGTGTCTGCGCTTTCTTTCTAAACCCACTTTCTGGCCGCTGCAGCCGATGAACAAAGCCTCGACAGTGGGAAGCTTCACAAAGAACACTGAGCCATTTATTTCTGCCCCGTAATCCAAAACGCCCACTCCTGGACCGCCGCGCCCCACGCCAAGGTCCCGGGGCGCCGTCAGATCCGTCCCGAAGGTCGTCGACATGCCCACATGTCCTCAACCCAACTAGTCCCACCCTGTCTGAAGAACCACCCTTATTTAAAACATATATGTTGGCTAGTCAACAGACACAAAAAAACGACACTCCATGAATGGAAAGTGAATTGGTTTTACTGTGAAACTCATGGGAATCCTCCAGAATGGAGGGTGAAGAAGCAAACCTCAACTCTCTCCGACATCGACAGGAAGTCCTTTAGGTGCTCGAGAAAGACGTAGAAGTGCCATGAGAACCAAGGCAACACGTGAATATTATGTAGAAAACAGTTCACATGCTTTCCTCTGAGCCACCGGACTTCTTTTAAAGAGGCGGTCACCAACTGTACTTCAGCCAAATAAACACTGGTTCACGATGACCACGTCCACATGTTCAATGCAGTCTATGGGACATTCAGCCCCTTTCAATCCCCCCCTGAATGAAGGATCCTCAACATTGGAACAGGCCTTCGATGAAGCAGCATCCTTGAAAATTGATCCCTCCTCAACACAAACAATAAGTTTCCCTTTGAGTTGCGTTTCCCGTCCACAGCAGGGCATTGGTCCATCTACTGAAGCTAAAACACGTCACAAGTTAACCCTTTAATTATCGGAGCCCCGACCAAACACTCGGCAAAACCCTCCAACTACTTCATTCAGCCAGCAGCTCAAAGACTTTGATGTTAAGATCGTTTTATGATGCAAAAATAAAATACATTTGCATTTGATTGGTTTCCCTCTTAGGAAATGATTACGCATAATTACAGGCAGCACAGGGTCATTTTACCGATCAGTGTGATCACTACTCGCATAATTTCTATCATTTTCTGCACTTTGCTAAATTGGTTTGAAATGTTGACGACTGCAATCAGTCATCTCCGCCTCCCACTGCCTCGCTGACGGATTCACACACACACACACACACACACAGATGAAGTCGGTAACATGGTCCTCTCGATCATAAAGACATCGTTGATGCTTCTGTCATTTAGTGTCGCCGTGGCGATAATAACGTCCACTTCGTAGATCGTCTGACGTTTATGATGAGTTGGGAATGTTTGTTTCCTTTGTTCCACGTTTGTTTTTGTCTATTCCCATTCTATTTATTTAGTTCGATTCGGCCAAGAAGTCCGATGCTATAGCAAATTTAAATTTCACTTTCAGGAGCTACTTCCTACATTGGACTCCAGCCGTCTCATGTGGGTGGCCTCCACCTTCAAACTTCGACTGTGAAAACGCCGACATTCCCCGAGTGCTCGAGTCCGACCCGGGGGATCGTATATACCTCGCATGTCTCCGGCATGTCTGCAGGAACGTCGAAGTAACCTTGCGGCCGATCAGACGGGCGAGCGCAGAGTTGCTGAGGGGAATCCGCCGGGATGGAAAACAATCAGAGATCTAGTTTATTATTACTAATACAGCAGGGAGGTGCTGCCTTCAGAAGAGCTACTCATGAATAATAATCATCCATTATCTGTTAAACTTACAGGAATGTTAGTGCAACGTAAACGTTGACTTGCCGCTGCTATGATGTAAGGATTTATTGAATAGTAGAATGGAAAGAGCAGGAAACAAGAAATGCGTCGTAAGGACCCATAAAAAGCAATTATATTTGTAATAAAGTGCAGATAGCGGAACGTTACGGATCGGAGAGAATGTCCTTGACCAGCAGGAAAAAAGCTGTTATCAATTAAAGATGGCAGGGACGAGATTGGAGGAATTAGGTAGCTACCATCCCCGAGGGAGGGGGGGTATATTCAAGGCCCCTTACAGGGAAGCAATTTGCGAGCATTACATGCAGATATCACGTGATCACGTTTTTGATGGCATGTTTTCCCCGAGTCCCTCAACATGTTACATTCTTCTGTGAAATGTAGATTATTTTGATTTCCCCTCAGTCTGTTTCCCATTTACAACACAGGTGTTTATTTACATAATTACCAGTTTTTTCATCCCTTTGTTGATTTCAGAACAAAGATTTATTTTCACATTATTGTTGTGCTCTGTCGAGGACACATTTTCACTGGTGGATACTAAAGTTGCATTTTAATGTTTTTCAGAGCAGCAATAATGCAAAAATATTATTGTTGCTCTACTCCGAGTTTCCTCTGCAGGTCTGAACTCTTCACACGATCTCCTTACACCAGAATCCACATGGATCCACATCCAGTAAGGTTGCCACTTCGTTCATGTTCGTTCGTCAGATCCACCCGTCGCTCCTCCAACAGTCCAAATATGGTCACTTCCTCGCTGGTCCCAAAAATTCCAAGAAGGCGGCGGGCAAAATGCCGAACTCTTTTAAACTCTTTGAAATTGAGCATCAGTTCCAGCAAACGAGGGGAGAGATCAAGCGGCCCACCAAAGCGAGGATGGAGATCTGCATCGTAATATTGATCATGTTTCCACGACCTGAGAGTAATTTGAATATTTTTTCACTCTTGACTCCACGTATCCATAAAGGAAAACATCCTGAAGGTTATAATCTTACATCGCTTCTCCAGTGCAGGAAAAAAATTATATCTCAAGGTCGGTTCATCCCAGAGGTTCCTGCGTTTTAAATTAAAGACATAACTGCCAGTTTCTCAAGAATACATATTGTCCAAAGTCAGGAAAAACCTACACTGATAGTTAATTCAACTGTAATATTTATTTTACTGTTAAACAACAAAATGATAATCATGTTCACTCATCATTATATTATTTGTGTGATTTAAGTGTGTGATATAAGAGTGTGTCTCATAAATAATTAGTTTATACATTATATATCGATCACAGCTGATAATAAGATGATAACAATTCCATTCTGATTCGTTAAATAACAATAAAACTGTGAAACAATGTTAACTATTAAAGCGATACAAATATGTGTTATATCTATGTAATGTTTCACAAATCATTTGGCATATTTACAAAAACTAATAAAGCACATAAAATGCTATAAAATACTTATTACTGATAATGAGTAAACATGAGTAATTATTATTTAATTGTTCGTCTGCAGTAAAATAACTGGTGTTTAAATAATTATCAAAAAACTTTTTTATTAACGAGGTCATTAAGGATGCTATGTTTTCTCCACAAACAGCTGAAGCTGAGAGGTTTTAACAGTCAGAGTTTTATCACCAAAGTGTTTTTTTTTCGACAAAGCGTTGCTCCATCAGTCAGCGGGAAGAAGCGAGTTCAAAGATTCAGCCAACGATTCTCAACCTGAAATTCAATAGAGGCGGCATGACGCGGCGAGGAAAGATCAATAAACCACCGAGGAAGTCGGCGGAAAAAAGAACACACAGCTGCCAATTACGACGTCCGCTCTGGTGGGTCGAGTGCTAAGCCGATCAAGGTCACAGTTCAGCGTATTGATCGATGTGTGCAGAGAGCAGATGAAGTGAGTTGGATGCCATTTAGAGTGCACGTTATAGAGTTGGTGTGTGGTGACAAATGACTGATGTTTTTTTTTCAGCTCCCCCAGCGTGAAACCGACGTTCCACACTGATCTGACGGGACAGTTGTTTGGCCTCAAATCTGACAGACTCACAGCAGCAGAGAAAACCTGGCCTGAGGACACCAGCAGGACTCCGGTCTGGTACTTGGCGGGGGTGGAGTATTACTGCCGTACTACTAGTAGTGGCAGTCTTCGTGGTAGCATTAGTAGTACAATTCCACGGTTGAATTCCCTTGTGTACTTCTACATAATATTTGATTGAGTCTGTTTTACACTGCTTTAATTTAAGGAGTAGCTGGATTCATTTTTTGAAATGATTGTACGAGAGATCAGCTGATCTGCTGTGGTTGCATCGCCATCTAGGAGCCTCGTTAACCTAAAAGCCTCACTAGAATAGAAAGAAGTGGAGTTGGATATCATCTGTACAGATGTGATAGGCCACATTCAACCTGTTTGAAATCTGTTTGAAATATCCCAAGGGTAACATAAGTAAAGAGAATAACAGAGACCCCAGGACGGAGCCCTGCGGGACACCACCAGATAGCAGAGAGGAAAACAAACACAAAATCTCCAATAGAGACGCCAGAACTATTATCAGTGACATGAAAACCACCTTCAAACAGCTGCCATCACATTGAATGCAGTGCTTTGGTAAATCCTAAGTCTTTTGGCAGCACACAGTTGGCTGAACTAAAAGTAGCCTGCAGAGACGTGGAGGTCACGGAGTCCGATCGTAACAGCATCGAACAGACGAGGCAGACAGGTGTTACAAGTTCCAGCGCTCTGATGGATTACAGGAAACCGACAGGCGAAGGCTAAACACAGAGAGCAGCCTGGATTCAGAACCTCAGCAGCTGCAGGTGGTGTTGGGGGAGTGGGGTATTCATCACGGGTTCCTACTGGGTCACCTGTCCTCCATCTATTCTACTCTCAACACTGACAACTCATTTATGTTTCAGCCACCCGTTCCTTTTATACGGTGACAGTCAGACGAGCGGCGATCGAATACGGAGACGAGGGAATGAGTGACCTAAATGTCAATGTGTCTCTGCAGCCGTTATGGATCAGTTTGGAATTCACACTCGATCCAGGCCCAGAAGCAGGAAGTAATTTTAGTCAATCTGCCTGCTGTTCAACACAACAGCAACACATTCTGTTACTCATTAAATATTTTGAGAAAAGGACGATTAGAAATTGAAAGATAGCAAACTATTTCTAGAAAGAAAAGCTTATTTGGGTGATTTGCAGCAGGAGTGTTTGAAATGATTAGTCAATTAAAGAGACATTAATTGACATTATGGCCACTTGGGGGCAGCAAAACAAGCTCTGACACAACAACACAACAACTACATCGTATATAACTATATATGATGTGAGCACGGGAAGTCGTACTATAAATAATATGAGTCTATTTCTAGATTGAGGGGGAATAAGTCTGAGTAACCTTGGCTTGACTTTCCAGACACACATTTATCTGCAGTAGAAAATGACTGAAATGCAAATGTTGGATTTACTGAATCACTGTTAAATCAGCTGTTGAATAACTCGGGTGTCACTGCAACCTTCATGCACTCAGAAGAGTTTCAGACTGTCTAGTCGTGCAGATTAGAAGCATTTAAGTCCTCCAGTCATGATGGATTACCCTGAGTGTTGAATGTGCGCAAGGCGGATATGTCGCATTTATTCTGCTCGTCACAGAAGGTACCATTCTACCTGCACCCGTGGGACCCAGCAGAGCCCCCCGCTGGGTGCTGGCTGGACGACTATGTCTAGATGACCTTATTTGGAGTGTTGATGGAGCAGCTATGATGTTAGCATAGCCTAGCACCATCAACCAGACTCCATTCAGAAAATGCATTTTAAAAGTTGTTTGCATGACTTCAGACTTATTACTGATCACCATCATTCGAGACTTATTTCAGGATCATTTTCATCTGGGTATTGATATTAAAACAAACGTTTACTCTGTAGCACTTTTAGATTGCTTTAAACAATGAAAGAGGCTTTAAACATAAAATGTATTATTGCTATTACTAAAAACATCAAAGATGTTACATTTCCTTCATTGGTTTACACCTAAAAGGCCTGAAATGCTCAGAAGTCAGATAGAACCAAGAGGACTACATGTGTGACAGTTCCTGGCTGAGGAGTAAAGAAACATTTTGAGAATGTGAAGGCAACTTTTTGGAAAGCGAGAACAATTTTGAAAGGAAGTGCATCTTGGAAAAAAATTTGAAATTTGTTAAATTTCATTGAGTGAGGACATTTGGAAAGAGAAGTCATTTTTACCATGCAAAGACATTTTAGGTAGCATTTAGAGTTTCTCAGAAAGAGAAAAGCTTCTTTGCAAGGTAGATTTGTGAAGACATGGGGTCGGAACCCTTCCAGCTGCTTTGGAGAAAAACACAGTCGACAGCTTCAGCATCACAAGAGAACGATTACAGATGGACGCACATATTGTTACCTTGCCAGAGTTCAGAAGAGACTCGTGTTGCTGAGTGGCAGCTGCATACAAGGACCCAACCATCGCTGTTTGACCCGTCAGGGTTCTTGTCTAGATGCCAAAGCTTCTTCGCATCACTGGAAATCTGAATGTCAGAAAAGAAAAAGCAGAAACCTTAAGCAGCAGGACGCCTGTAAACGGTTGTCAGTCGAGCAGCGATTTAGTTCCAGTCCATCAGATTTGTCTTTTTCAGAGGGAAACTAGGAGTGACGGACGCTCACGAGCCGCTCGACTCGACTCATTTCATCTTAAAGAGGGTTTCAGCTGCATCCTGTTGTCTTGGCTGCAGTTTTTAAATCATCAATGACTTCGATAAATAGACCACGATTCCATTCTCAAACCTCTGATTGAACGAAGAACGACAGGACATTTCCTAATTTTCGAGGGATTATACACTAAAGGAAACATACTTATTTACATAATATTCCATTTCTGCAAGTAGATCCAGCTAAACGCTGCACCCGGGCCCTCTCCCATATTTCTCAGGTTCTTTTTAATCAGATGTGACATGAACACAAATGCAGCACAAAGCTTTTAGAGAGGAGCTGACACTGAACCCGGGGAACAGTAATACCGCTTTGAGAGGCCCACAGTGTGTCCTGGAGGCTGAAAATGTAAATGAATTTTTTTTTTTTTTGCTCTTTGAAGGCAATCTTATTACTAAGTGCATAAAATCTGTATTATATCTTCTACATTTTCCTATTGGATTTCCTTTTCTGTTCACTTATGCGGCACAATATCTCTGAGGCCTTGGTATTTTCTTAGTCTCTACGGACCCGAGCTTGGATACTGTGACGATGTATGAAACGCTGTTGGCTGTTTTGTATTGAGTTGAGTTGTGACATAAAAAGGAGGTGAAAAACTTATTTTACATAAAATGTCCGACAGCCCATCTGAACACAAGAAGCCGGGTCGAACCAAACGAGCTCATTATCACTCAGAAAAAAACAGATCTGATGAGATTTCTTTTCAAACGTATAACTTTATCTGCAGCGTAATGAGGACTTGTCTGCTCCCCTCCCTGCTCCGAGACGGTCATCATCGTAACATCTAGCTACGTCCAGGCCCCGACCTAACCGAGTCATTACGCTGCAGACTGAAATTGGAATCCAGTGTTCGGCTCTGAGGGTCAAAGACATCGACTCGGTCCGTTAATACCAACCATTATCCCATCAGCTCAAAACAACTGGGGAATATATGGGCTGATATAAGCTATTACATTCCATCTACCCCCCCTCCTGTCCTTCACTGTGGTAATCCCCCCCTCCGCTACTCCCCACTGTCTTCAATCAATCGCTCTCGTCGGTGTGTCTTTATTTTCCTCTCCGCCGCTTCAGCTCTCTTTGATTCTCTGTTCCATTATGTTGTTTCTTTTTCTCTTCTCTTTCTGTCAGATCGTCACACAGCGACGCTCGGCAGCCATTCATTACATAAAACCAATGGCGGTTCTACTCTGGGGCCTACAGGGGCCAGTGCCCCTGTAAAAATGTCCCTGGCCCCCCCTCTGGCCCCCCCTGATATGACTGAATAAATTGATCAAGTTGATGATTTTATGCGCTGGCGCAAAAACCGGAACTAATGCGACTCGGCGTTTCCACACGGATCAATCAGAGCGACGCACGCATACAAACAGAGCCAAGCCTCCCTGGCTCTACCGTCTTGTCGCAAGAGGGGAAGGTAAGCAAAATGAATTCATCTCGGAAAGTGATTTGTTGCACCTAACCATGTTACTGTTGTTCCTCACTCCCATGAGAAAATCAAGTTTATAAATGTCTGGTCTCGTTATGTTTAAATGTTAAGCAAACTCATGAATGCAGAAGCAAATATCCAAATGTCAGTGTCCTAGCAGGTATCCACACAATGTTGTAACGTTAACCACGTAACTTAATCAGTCTTGGCTGTTGCATTTTGATAAATATTAGATTTATATATCACTATGGCAATATTTGCCAAGAATGACAGCAGTTGCAAAACATGGAAAAACACATTGTTGTACCTTTTATATTGTCAAAATACTGTTTTTGTTATATGTGATTGGTGTCTGCTTATGGTGTTACTTATGTTTCAGCATTGGCTCTGATAGTCCCAAACGCTGTTGGGGAATTTTGTACGTTGAAATAAATCAATGTTATTTTTGGCTGGCACTTGTGTTAAATGCTCATTGTATCAATCGATGCACTCTTTGTTAAAATAAAAAAATTAAAATAGTAAGTATTTAATGTTTAAATATAATTTGTTTCCGTTACTTTATGTGCCCCTCTGATTAAAGCCTGGCCCCACCTTGGCCCCCCCAGTAAATTTTGTCTAGAACCACCACTGCATACAACTAGTGTCTTTTCAAAATAAACTTCCGTCATTTAGATCGAAGATGGCTGGTCGGGTTAAATAAGTATGTTTGTTACATAAAAGAAGATAATGGGCCCTAGTTTCGTAGACCGGCGCAGGGTGGCGCAGCCGGCGCAGTGCAAGTTTCGACCCGCGCAGCCTTGGGCACCGTCAGTTTGGCAGTTTGGTGGATCGCCTGCGCCAAGATGGGTGTGGCGGCGCAGCAGGGGGAGGCGTCACAGATTCAGCTTGGCGTAGCGGAAGTTTCGTGGCAAAAAGCCTCGCCGAGACTGCGCTGAAAGCTCGCCAGCTCCGACCTGGTCTACTTTCAGCGCAAGGCGCAAGGCGTAAATAAAGTCCATTGATTCAATGCGAATCACAGCTGGCGGAGTGGAAGTTTGGCGGACCGGCGCGCAGTGCGCACACGTCACCGAGACCTCACAGGCAGGTTTCCACAGTTCCAGGCACATTTAAATGCAATAAATAATCACAACAAACACTATTTAATGCAACTAATTGAATCAACACGTGAATTTATATCTATATAGATTGTCCCGTCACATCTGACATCAGATCAAAGGCGGATGGCACGCGTAACGGAAACTCAGCCTCTCGGACCAAAACATGTCCCTCTCTCTCTCCTGTTTCTTATAATATGGACATTGTTATTATTATAATACGCGCGCACAGCGCGTGATGCGCGTGGTGGGAGCGGCGGCGCTGCTTCTGTCATCGGGTTGTCAAGTGACGGATCTTGCACTGAACCTCCCCTAACGCATTAAAGGTGAGGAGAGGAGCTCATTTGATTGGTGAAGATCTAAATCGGCTGTATTAATCCCAGTCCACGCCTCGTCTCCTCCTCGTCTCCCACTCACGCCTTCTTCTCCTCCCTCTTTCCCACTTGCGCCGGTGGGCGAGACGGGAGGTGTGCCTGCGCGAGCCTGCGCTATCCACGAAACTTGCAAAGTCCAGGCGGACACGCCCCGTCGGCGCGGCGCAGGTGCGCTGAAAGCTGACTGCGCCTGGTCTACGAAACTAGGGCCCAATATGTTCCTTAAAATAAGCAAATTTCTTATGTTAAAAATAAATACGATTGTTACATAAAATAAGTATGATTGCTACATAAAATAAGATTTTGCGTCAATTCAGCCAAAGCTAAGGTATGGCAAGGTTACTAGTCACATGACTTAACTACAGTATCAATCAATATACATGCCCAGCAAATAATCATAACAAAAGTGACAAGTCTGCTATAGCTTATCTGTGTGGTTAGGAAAATTTGAAGTTTTTCAAATGCAGTCTCACTCACATTCCGCTAACATAAGGACACAAACACTAACTTTCTGACAAACACAATTTCACTCATTCTGTTCACTTCATTCACTATGTAATTGCAACAATATCACGTGAACATACCAGGTCAACTTAAAACTGTTAAAGTCCAAATGCCAAGAGGAGAGGGAGGGAGGGAGGGAGGGAGAAGGGGGTGCTGAGTGGCTAACAGCCTTGTTAACAGCCTGAATCCCACCTTCACTACCTGGTCCTCCTCCCTCCGCTGCTGGGGCAACATTGGACCCATCACCTGCCTCTTTTTTTGATAAAAAAGATTCTAAAGTTATCTGCTTCCTTTTCATTTTAGTTTATTAATTAGCTTAGCAAAACAAAAACGCGATAACAATAATGACCCAGCTCTGACCTCCGTCGTCTCGTCAGGGGGGGCTGGGAGATACCACATTTCAAGATATGGAGGGGGGATACAAGTGTTGGGAAAGATAATATCTAGAGAAATCGATTGTGTTGTTCTGATCACTTGTAGTTAATTTATATGTATTAAATAATAGATTAATCAATACAAATTGACAGAGAAATTCCATAAATTTATTAAAAAAAAAAAAAAAAATTTCCATTTTCCCCTGGAGCCAAGGTGTGGCAGCTGCCATACCTTGCCATACCCAATTGACGCCCCTGCGTGAAATAAGTGCATTTGTTAAGTAACAAATTGAGTAAGTTTGTTAGATCAGTTAAATATGTAAAATAGGTTTGTTAGATCAGTTAAATATGTAAAATGAGTTTGTTAGACAGGTTAAATATGTAAAATAAGGTTGATAGACCAGTTAAATATGTAAAATAAGGTTGATAGACCAGTTAAATATGTAAAATAAGTTTGTTAGATCAGTTAAATATGTAAAATAAGGTTGTCAGACAGGTTAAATATGTAGAATAAGTTTGTTAGATCAGTTAAATATGTAAAATAAGGTTGTCAGACAGGTTAAATATGTAAAATAAGTTTGTTAGATCAGTTAAATATGTAAAATAAGTTTGTTAGACAGGTTAAATATGTAAAATAAGGTTGATAGAAAGATTAAATATGTAAAATAAGTTTGTTAGATAAGTTAAATATGTAAAATAAGTTTGTTAGACAGGTTAAATATGTAAAATAAGGTTGATAGGCAGCTTAAATATGTAAAATAAATTTGTTAGATCAGTTAAATATGTAAAATAAGTTTGTTAGATCAGTTAAATATGTAAAATAAGTTTGTTAGACAGGTTAAATATGTGAAATAAGGTTGTTAGACAGGCTAAATATGTAAAATAAGTTTGTTAGACAGGTTAAATATGTAAAATAAGTTTGTCAGACAGGTTAAATATGTGAAATAAGGTTGTTAGACAGGCTAAATATGTAAAATAATGTTGATAGACAGCTTAAATATGTAAAAAAGGTTTGTTAGACAGGTTAAATATGTAAAATTAATTTGTTAGATAGGTTGAATATGTAAAATTAGTTTGTTAGATCAGTTAAATATGTAAAATAAGTTTATTAGATCAGTTAAATATGTGAAATAAGGTTGTTAGACAGGTTAAATATGTAAAATAAGTTTGTTAGATCAGTTAAATATGTAAAATAAGTTTGTTAGATCAGTTAAATATGTAAAATAAGTTTATTAGATCAGTTAAATATGTGAAATAAGGTTGTTAGACAGGTTAAATATGTAAAATAAGTTTGTTGGATAGGTTAAATATGTAAAATTAGTTTGTTAGACAGGTTAAATATGTAAAAATAGTTTGTTAGACAGGTTAAATATGTAAAATTAGTTTGTTAGACAGGTTAAATATGTAAAAATAGTTTGTTAGACAGGTTAAATATGTAAAATAAGGTTGTTAGACAGGTTAAATATGTAAAATATTGTTGATAGACAGGTTAAATATGTAAAATAAGTTTGTTGGACGTATGGTCGAGCGGCGGTTTTGGAGTTGACGGTGAGAACCGGTTGGACGTCATTTGGTTCCTGATCTGGAACATTTGGATGAAAAAAGCTTTTCCATGCAAATAAAAAAAAACAAGATTCAAGATGCATCACGTCTTATCTTCCATTACATTCAGTGTCTTCTTACCTTCTATCTCTCTGCTGTTCCAGGGCTGCATCTGCCGGAATTATCACAGAAGAAGAAGACATCTAAACTAAAACATGCTATATGCGTAAAAAAGACGTGTCATATTTGAAGCTGAATCAGCAGCGAATATGATGAACGTAAACGCATCACAAACTTCAGCATCACCTTCTGTCTGCACCGATTTTGATATTTGCAAGTCAACCAGCGTTTTCAATTTTGGCACCAATATAACATTGGAACTCTTGAACTTGGAAAAAAAACTTCAAGTTGAAACTGAATAAATATGAATATAATTAAATCATATAAAGTTGTGTTTTCAGTGCCAATACATCTTGTTTTGTGTTGCAATAGTTCCAATGGAAAGTTTATGAGGTTTCAAAGCCAGATTAGATTTCCGATGCCAAAAAAAGTTTAAAAATATCCGGCGTATGTTTGCTACATTGAAACAATATGTACCTTTGTTGTCAGTTTAGTCTCATTTTAAAACCTGGAAGAATCCCACTTTAATGTACCAAATACTACTCTCTGCTGTTTGGCTCCAAACAAGTGTTGTTTCCGTGGCGACGCCGGGTTTCTGTCGTAACTGGATTCATTCTTCCTTTGACCTTGTTGGCGACTCGTCTCGTTGGATAAGAGAACACCGAGAACTTGCGTTCGGTCAATCTCATTTCCCGCCTTCGTGCCTGAGCGGCCGCTCCTTTAATCCATTTTCCTCCGAGGAAACGCTCGGGTCGGGTGTTTGACTTCATTCAGCTTTTTATTGAAGCGAAGGACGAGTGTGCACGCGGCGTTCTGCAGATGTTCAAGAAATCTGAGCAGCTGAACTGTTAAATTAGCTTGTTTAGCTTTGAAGAGTTTTTTACAATGACCTTTACGTTTCTCGACAGCATCTTAGTGAACTTAGCTAGACGTGTTGGTGCGGTAAAAACACTGGAGGAGGGGGGGCAACATGCTGAAGGGCTAATTAGTTGCTGCATAGTTGCTCAATCACTTTCCTTTGATAAGTTTTCTCATGAATGCCAATTAAGAAGTCCAGAAGTGAGCATTTCCACCTCTTAAATTAAATTCAGCTCTCGGATTTAGTCCTGCAATTTTTCCTGTTTGACAATTTAAATGACCTCAGAGAGGCTAAGTTTCAAATTTCAGGGCATGTCATGCCTCATCTCATTTCCCCTCACTTTCTGTCAACTCTCATCCGTCCCCTATCAAAATAAAGATAGAAAATATTCTTTACAGTGACACTGTCACTTTTCAAAGAAGAACAAAGGGGGATCTTCTTTCTTGAAAAGTTAAATTTGTGAAGAATAAAAACTCTTTGTAGTTTGTATAAGACTTCATTCACTTATATCAGATGTAATTAAATGCTTTGGAACTATATATACAGTATATATATATATATATATATATTGTAACAGACTGCAGGTTATGGAACTGTTCTGTTTTATGATGTTATTCCAAGCTATATTGTTGATGTTCTGCAATGGCTAAGGTTCCTTAATGTCAGTGAAGCTGTTCAAGTTCGGAGGCTGTGACGCTTGTCAGTTAGTCTGCTGTGATAGGTAGCGTGTGGAGAATGGGTATGGTGTGATTGGTGGAGACGAGGGAGAGCAAGGTTGGTAGAGAGATCGGGGGAAAGCGTGTGAGGGAGAGAGGCTAGAGGAGGAAAGGAGAGTTTGGAGGAGCGCTAACTTTGTTGTTATTTTGGCGTTGGCTACGGCCCACAGTAGCCTGTGTTATACGATAAATAAAGAACCCCAACTAAACTCTCGTAGCCGTTATTTGAGGGACGCTACAATATATATATATATAAATACAGTATATATACAGTATATAATGTAGTTAGCTCTTGTTCAGAAGAGACTGCATGTGGTCTTTTAGTGGGGTTTCATTTCTTTTATTATAATACTGTAAAAATGATATTGAAAAGCAGATCATTTATTGCCTAATTTGTTGTGTATTACACTTCAGTGTTTTCAAACTGATGAAGGTCTTCCCTGAACTTCCATACTTTATTCCCCCGAACGGTCTTAATGGCTTAAAAATGATCCTCGGCTGTAATTAGACGTTTTTTCACCAGTTTCCCACTTTTCTCTCAGGTTTCCTCGTGGTAATGATCGCTGTGAGAGCTGATACTAAAAACCTCCCCAAAGATCCCGTTCACAGCTCGTTCACTCAAATTAAAGGTCCTCCGGCGGAAACAATATGAGCGCTCCGCTCTGCATTTAGAAATGGTGGGATTCTTCACAAATAATTACACAGCGAGGCACAATAATTGTGATTGAGCTTCAGTCGCCTCTAATGGGGAAAACGATATTTCTGCTGAACTGATCACACCTGGAGCTGCCGGATGGATCCCAACGTTCGTGCTGAAACTAGACGTCGACTCGTTCTACACAAAGGCATCAGTTTAAAAGGGACAGTTTGACAAGAAACACCTGAAACTGGAGCTGCAGCTGTGAACCCTCCTGACAGCTGACATCGGAGATAAATGAGAGCTTTAATTTGACTGTTGGATACAACAAGGTAATCCCTATTTGACCTCATATTGTTAGAATATCACATGGGTTGATCTGAGTGGCAACTGAATGGCAGCAGACGACTGCGGCAAGTGGATGATTTGATGAAAGCAGCAGGTGATCTGTTACTTTTATTAACCTTGTTGTTGGTCACCTTGATAATAACTTAATAACTATAAACTTTACTACAGACAGAAGTGTGTCTGTGATTCCTCTTGTGGAGACGGCGGAGGAAGAAGAGCTTCCTCAGTGAGTTAAAGGGTTATTTAAACCAGAGCTGGTGATTGTGGGAACAGTGCAACAACTAACCAGGACGATTTGGGTTTTATTTTATTACATTTTATTTGGCTTTAAAGATGCTTGACACCTACCGGCTGAAACTGCAGCTGGGAACTATTTTTGTGGCATAATGGCTGTCCGTGGATGACTAAAATGACCATTCTTTTTCACATTCAGACTGAGATCAAAACATTTTAAAATTCTGTCTGATTCGTTCTGTTCACATTGTTATAATAAAAAACTCATCTTTGTAAAATGTGTACAAAAAAATCAATGGAGAACTGAGAGGAAAAATAGTGCATTTAGAAATCCATCTGCTTCTTCAGCACCACGGATTTGTCAATACACAGTAACGCTGCTGAGTCATGGTCGGGCCATAGATTCTAATTTACTGATATTATGGGGTCAATTTGGGGGGCCATAGATCTGGATTTAGAGCCAGTCAGGTTCAGGATTGATGAGCAGGATAGATTAAATCGACATATTCTGCCCCTGAACTCTGCTACCGGGGAGGGGGGGGGGGGGGGGGGGAATCACAGGCTGGATAAAAGTGATGCACTTTGAAGCCAAATTGCTAAATTATAGCAAGAATAAATCTTCCTAGATGGTCTTGAGTCAAATCAAGCTTCTCTACTATCAAACCATCACACATCCACCTGGTGATCCGATCCGGATCAGGACTCACGCTTCCGTCTCATTCATGCTGTTTGTCAAAACATTTCAAAACAACACAACTCTCCCAGGATTGATATTTTGTACTTGAGATGATTAAAGTAATTAAATTATAATGGAACAAAACAAGTTTGTTGTTGTAAATCATAGCTGCTGAATCGTTAGTCCTCTTTCGGTCTGGTTGCCCATCAGACTGGAAAGTTGTCCAAACTCTGGTTGCCTTGGAGACCAGCGTACATACACTCGCAGCTAATTAGGACCTGCTGAGAATAAACTAATTAGATTTGAAATAGAACAGCCAGCAAATGAAGCCTGAAAACCCTCACGCATGTAATTACTAGTAATATATTCCTGCTTTAACCCTTCATAGACTCGCGGATAAATATGCTGCATTTTATGTTTGACTGGCTTTTCTTGTCACAAATATTAATGTAAATAAACCTTTCTTCAAATCTTCAAACATTACATTTAATTTCCTGTCTGGTAAATATGCCCAGTGTGGAGGTGATTGTTTTAGAAGTTGCAATATTCATATTTTCTACATTCTATTTGGATTACAGATTAACCCTCATAGAAAAATCCACTCTGAAACATGTTTTAAACCCAAACATTTCTTGGATGTGGACAATTAATCTGGTAATTTAGATGAATCTCTTTGTAAAAAAGAAAAAAGAAAAAAGAAAAGACTGCTTTCTGTTTTGTTCCCAGTTATTTTAACGTTTCTAACCTGGAACTTTGGTCATTTTTTATATTGTGAGGAATTTCAATTATATAGTAACCCACAGATATCCAAGGACGGACGGACACACACACACACACACACACACACACACACACACCTGCCCTTTTAAGTCTGAGCCCTCAAACAAGCCTTTGAACTGTCCGAAGGTGAGGACCTGTGAAAATGCTCTGGTTTCTCAAAAAGGTCCTCACTCTGCAGGACTACAATGTTGGTCCTTACAAAGAGAGATGGACAGGTATGCACACACACACACACACACTCTGACACACACACACACACACCCACACACACCCACACACACTGGAAGAAGGAGCCAGAGGCGTGTTTGTGCTTGAGAACAGTGCTGTTGTTGGAGGTAAAGGCCAACACGTTGTGCTTGGTTACACTCGTTCACACGTCGATATTTACACACAACGATACAACAGACGACGGTACACTCAGTTACAGAGCAGTTTACATTCAGGTTTCATAAAGCTCCGGCAGCGTCTCCGTCACGTCAGCGCCGCGGAGAGAAATATCGGATCTAACAGAAAGCTGGAAAAAAACACGCGGGGAGCGTCGAAGCGTTGAAACGTTAAGGTTCACAGATGACGCCATGTGCTTGACCTTCTGGACCTCGTCCATTGGTTAGCGGTCGAGCTAACAAGTAAAGGTCTTTATTCTACAGCTGGAATGGTGGGAAACTCCCCAGTTGAATCATCAGTACAAAACTGAATAAAAACGTTTCTGCTTCTTTGATTTAAAACAAAAAGTCGAAGGTGCAAGGCTGTGACAAAAAAACCCCAGAAACATCCAATCCCTCATGGTACGTACTTTCCACATTCATAGTCTATGTAAGCAGCCGTGCAATGCATTCTGGTCTACCGCGTCTCCGTTGGTCGCTCCTCATTTGCATAATGTGGACGGCTCAGCTAATTAATGCAAATATGGATCTTCTGGAATCTGTCAACGTTAAATGAGGACGGATCGAGCAACTCAATGTTTTTCAGAAACGTGTTTTGGTGGAACATTTCCTTAATATATTATTGGGAGCTGGAGAGTTCGTCCAATCAGGTGTGATTGAATGAATTACCAGAGAAATGCACCTTGGGAGTCGTAGTTTGTTCCTTTCCGTCAGCTTTAAAGCTTCTACCTTTGACTTCTTGCCAAATATTCTCTACGACTTCTGTACTGACGATTCAACCAGGAGGCTTTAATGCCCAAAAGTAATTCACGACGCACTGCATTGTGGGATTCCGATCAAACCACATGACGTCTGTCTTTGTGATCCTCCATTTGAACTTTGGACTCAAAGTATCACGCTGTTTTAAAAGCAACCAATTAAAGTCCTGGGATTATAATCCAGGTTATTAGACTAAAGCACATTGTGGTTTCTTATTTAATCCATGTTTGAGGTGAAACAGGAAAACATCGACACGTCGGCTGTTTGGAAATGAAATCCCTCACTGGAAGCTGGTGTTTGGTTTTTTGTCACAATATAATTGAGCAGCTGCAGTTTTTTCTTTATATATACCAAAATAAAATGCTGCTGTCTGGAGGAACCCTGCCATCGTTTTTTCTTTTTTTTTTTTTTTTTGAGCGTGGAGGAAGACGGACGGGGATCAGAAAGCAGGACAGAGATTAAACATCCGCCGAGGCTCAGTGGAGGAACGACGGGGATTTAAAGAGAGGACACGGAGGCTAAGTCCTAAAACAAAGCAGTGAAGGAATTATCTGTATGTTTCCCTTTTACAATGTGTGTGTGTGTGTGTGTGTGTTATTTAACTGCCGCTGTGCAAAGTGTTTACGCCACATTAGCATGTTGACGTAGCTCCCGCTGTGCCGCCGCGGTCCTAACGAGGCAATTCAACCGCAACGTCATAATTTAACCATATTTGCTGAAAACATTTTCTTTGAACAATGAATTCAATTTCAGCAACGAGAGAGAGAGAGAGAGAGAGAGAGAGAGAGAGAGAGAGAGAGAGAGACCTTCTCACTTCCAGCTCGTTACACATCAACGTCTTTTCAAAAATAAACTTCAAGAAACCGCTCGGTTCAAATAAGTGTGTTTGTTGCGTGACTACGAAGCAAGTAATATGTGTCTTTTGGGGTTCTTTGCAAATCTTGAGAAGCGAGAACAGAGAGGGGCGGAGCCTCAGGGCTCGGTTACTACGTAACGGTCGTAGAATGACGTTAGGATGCGGTTACGCCTGAGAGGCTCAGCTCAGGGCTAAAAGAACCCAAAACAGATCTGTGATTTGAACAGGAATGCTGCATCCCTGCCGGGAGCTGTAACCGGATTAATCATTATGTCGCACCGATGAACCTCTGTGACGGAGCTGAAAGTGAAGCCGAGAGTTTCGGGCGCCCCCCAAGATTAAGCAAGATGGCCAAAAACAGATACGGGTTAACATGGCGGCTGGAGGAAGAAGCCGTGGTCGGGATGTTGTCGTTGTTTGAAGCCTCCCCGGCGGCGTTGCTTCCTCATTATCCACATCTCTCTCTGGTCTCCCACTGATCCTCTCATCTCACTCCATCCTTCATCCACTAAAAAACAACTGAAAACTGCTTTAATCCGATGATCGGTCTGCTCTCCCCTCCCCCGCCTCGCCGTCACATGCAGCTCTTTTTGTTTGGCGTGATCGTTAAACACATTGTCTTCTTTGTACACAACAGCGTCTGGACATTTCACGAAGCTTGCATCATGCACCCCCAAAATCTCTCATGTGTTTTTTGGACGGGGGAGGGGCTTCTTTCTTTCACTGGATGGATTCGTTTTTGACAGACAACCTCAGGCCCCCCCCGTAAGCCACTCTGGGTTAAATATACAAGCTGAATGCTTCACATGTGGGATGGAAATGTGAGTAAAAGCCCTATTTTTTCTTTTAAACATTTGCATTAAAGTCCAAGGTTATCGTTTTTCTATTCAGGCTGACACTTTTCAAACGTTTCCCTTCTTTGTCAAGTGTCACATGCAAAGCCGAATTTCCAACAACCCCCCACAAATAGAAAGGTCCTCCGGCAGGATGAGGTCACGAGGCTCCGATTGGTCGAGTCACTCGTCTTCCCTCCTGTCATTCATCTAATCCACGCTCCTTGTTATTTCGGCCTTTCAGAATCGCGTTAATCCCCCGTCGCCCTCCGTTGTTTCTATTTCCTCTCACATCCTTCTGTCTCTGGAATCTTCTCATCATTATTGTCTTCAAGGGAACCAAACATTTCCTGACAATCATTTCCCCTCCTCCCCTCGTTTCCTGTCATCATCGTCCTCCCCACGGCACTCAGACGTCGGTGGCGTTCAGGTGGGTGGACACCACGTCCTGGGTTTCCAGCACAATCTTCTTCGCCCTCGCTCCGCCTCCTCCCCCTCCCCCTCCTCCTCCGATGGGGTGAATGCTGTCCAGCCGTCCCCCCCTCCCCCGCTCCCCTCCCTTGCGACACTTGAAGACGGCGAGGAAGGCGGCGCGGTAGTTGCGGTTCATCCAGCCGTACAGCAGCGGGTTGGCGAAGGTGGAGCACATGGCGACCACGTGGAAGACGGTGTAGAGCAGGCGGAAGTCGCGCATGTCCAGCACCGTGCTGTCGATGTCCGTGGCCAGCTGGAAGGCGTGGAAGGGCAGCCAGCTGACGGCGAACACCACCACCATGGTCACTAGCATCTTGGTGGTCTTGCGGCGGCGGCGGTGGCGCTCGGACACGGCGCTGCTGCTGCCGGGGCCGCCGCTCTCCGCCGGGCTGACGTGGCCGCGCAGCTTGGACCAGATGCGGGCGTAGGCGAAGGAGATGATGGACAGCGGCAGGAAGTACTGCAGGATCAGCATGGAGATGCTGTAGACGGTGCCGTCCATGTTCTTACCGGGCCACTTCTCCGTGCAGGCCTGGACACAGAGGGTAGGCTTATCACTACACACATTCAAGCACTTCAAGGTGCATTTCCATGCTTTTCCAGCACCTTCCAGCTGTGGTAAACTCCATATTTGTATCAATCTGGGTATATTTTTATCAAAACTGGGACGATATATTATGAGATCTTCAACAGGGGGGTCTGCAGAGTTACAGCAGGGTTCCCCAAAATCAATATCAAATATGTCCAAAATACATCTAATAAGCAAATATACGTGATAATTGTTGACCACCAGGGGTCCTTGGCCTGGAAAACGTTGAAGACTCTGGTTTATGGTTATAGATAATATGAATTAAATGTGTCTCTTCGTCACGTTGCACCACGTGCAGGACCGATGGTGATTTACACAGAATGTCCCATGAGTCCAAGCTATCGGACAAAAGGTGCATGGACGTATAGAAAGCTGGATGTCTCAGCGGAGTTTATTCAGACCAGAATAATGGAAAGAAATGACAATGAGAACGTGGAGGAGACCAGAATGTGTTCGGCTCTCAGCGACGACGTTACAGTGGAATCTACCGTTAACCATTACATCCGCTTTGTGTGTCCCATAATCCATTTATGCTGCTTGTAAATCAGATAATGGTGCATGTTAATGTTGGAATACAGATTTAATGTCTGATATTTTGTATTTCTTTCTCATAGAATTTTTGAACAAAATGTGACATTGTATGTTCCAAAAAATATAAATAGAATCCAGGTGGTGGGGGTCGGAAGGTGTCGAGAAATAGTGAAATAAGATGGAAAAGGAGGATGATGAGGTCGCTGTTCCACTTGAAATGGAAAAAGGTGAAAACGTGAGGAGCAAAGAGTGATGAAAGGAGCGAGGTGGAGATGAAACGGGGCAGAGGGGGAGATCAAAGCAGGCCTGATGGTGTGTTAACAGGTGTGTGTGTGTGTGTGTGTGTGCACCTGGATGGTGTGTCCCGGCTCCAGTGTGAACGAGCCGTACTCTCTGAAGATGGCCAGAGGGCTGGCGAGCACGGCGCTTAGCACCCAGGTCAGCGCGATCACCCCGAAGCACACGTCCTTACGCATCCGGGTCTCCAGGTGGTACACGATGCACCTGCAACACACAAGCAGCTGGGTCCGTCTCGGTGGTCTGGGATGGGTCCTGAAGGCTGGGAACACATCTGGGTCTACATAGGCTTACATGAAACGCTCCGGGGCGGCGCTCCAGAACCAGAAGGATTTTTAAACACCAAATAAGTTTGGAAATAAAAGATAATAGAATATAAGAATCCATCAGGTCTTCTAGCTCAGTGAATGTAAAAGTGCTGGTTTAACGATTACATTTTGACTACATGTTGTAAAAGGAGAGGTTGCCTGTTTGAAATGGAACAAAATAAATCTCCAAAATGAGAGTGAAAAGTCAATTTTGCTGCTTGAGTGATCATATAGGTCGTAAGAGAGGCAAGACATGGACAAGGAAATCCAGAGTGACTCCTTTGAACCGAGACTGATGGAACGTTATGATCATTATCTTCATTCAAAAACATTCCAAAGGTCTGTCGCCTTTCCTCCAGAACCACAACTTCCTGTCCTCACCCAGATCCAGCGCTGCGTGTGGGGCTGTTTACACCTTTGAGAGCAGCAACCGGACATCAGATTTAATTCAAACATGCAAACACTTCCTTTTCTAAAAGGGTCCGTGGAGTCCACTTATCTTCCCAAAACAAACGTCACCTTCTCCTCGTCTTCCCAAAGTGAGACGCCTTTAAGCAGCTTTAAGCAGCACAACAACAAGCCGGTTGCCAAGACGGGAGATAAAGCCAACTCATCACACCGGCTCTCAGGTTTTCTCCGAGGGTCCGCCGCAGGGCTGCATCAGCCCGCCAGCACAAAGTGCTTCGGGTTTGTTTGACTTCCCACAACCAGGGGGCCAAACGGGTCTTCTATCCGTCTGTTTAGTGCAGATTGGCTCAAAAATAATGGAGCCTATTTTTTTTCAGGCTCCACTGGTGCAGAATAGCTCAGCTGTGGCACAAAATGCTGCAGCGTCATTTAAAAGGAAAACAGGGAGGACGTTTCCTCTCCAGTCGCAGGCGAAGGGTTTTATTTTCCATTTGTGTGGTTATTTATAGGCTGATGAATTCTGTCTGATCTCAACGAGGAAACTCGTCCACACTTTCACACTCCGACCGACAAGAGACGTGGAATCAGAATCTGGAGGCAACGGGGCGAGATCGTCGGCGTACAGAGAGATCTTTTCCCCCAGTAGTCCGAGCGGTGACAGCCCATCACGTTTAAGTGGGCATTTGGCTCAGCGCCACAACGTGGTGGAACAGCGGGGATTTTCAGCTTTAGCAGGAGTATCAGGATTATCTGGAAAACATCGCATTTCCTGTCGTGATTGTGTTTCTCAGACCGAAACTGTTCGGGGGGGTCCCTCCACCAGGTCTCTATAGGCCTTGGGGGCCCCTCCACCGGTCTCTATAGACCTTGGCGGTCCCTTCACCAGGTCTCTATAGGCCTTGTGGGTCCCTCCACCGGTCTCTATAGGCCTTGGGGGTCCCTTCACCAGGTCTCTATAGGCCTTGTGGGTCCCTCCACCGGTCTCTATAGGCCTTGGGGGTCCCTTCACCAGGTCTCTATAGGCCTTGTGGGTCCCTCCACCGGTCTCTATAGACCTTGGTGGTCCCTCCACCGGTCTCTATAGGCCTTGGGGGTCCCTCCACCAGGTCTCTATAGACCTTGGTGGTCCCTCCACCGGTCTCTATAGGCCTTGGGGGTCTTCCCAGGTCTCTATAGGCCTGTGTCCTCCACGGTCTCTATAGGCCTTGGGGGTCCCTTCAACAGGTCTCTATAGGCCTTGTGGGTCCCTCCACCGGTCTCTATAGACCTTGGGGGTCCCTCCACCGGGTCTCTGCATGTCTTGGGGGGACCTCTGACCTCTGATTTGGCTAAAGGACGCCCACGTCCCACAATGCAACACAAAACAACAACACGCGGCTCGGACCAGAAGAACGTGTTCCTGGACCAAGTGGTCACAAAAAAACACAGTGTTTGAAACTTCGCTGCTTCATTTAAATGAATTTCAGCAGAAATGTCATCTATTATGCAACTTTTTAGTGTTGCTCATGAAAGTTATCCAAATCCACAGAAGAAGTCTGGTGGCTTTGAAATCCGGTATACAGGGGGGGGGGGGGTCACCGGGGTCGGCGTATGGAAATGAGCCCTTGCTGATGCATCCATCGCAGCACCGGTCGTTCTTTCACACCTACATGGGAACCGCCGAAAGCCGAGCAGCGTGCGACGGTGCAGCCAGCGGAGTGGGCGGGTCCTCATCGTGATCCTTTTACTGGAGAGCAGCGTTAGCATGGACGTGGGCGAGGGCGTCCGGAGTCCTGATCGGACTTTCTGACTCGAGTCGTGAAGCAGCTGATAAAACTTTATGTTCCCAAACAAATTAACTGCATCGTGAGTTACGTTTCAGGGGAAAACGTATTTGTCGTGGATTATGTTTGTGCTCGACTCTTAGCTTGAAACGAGTCCGTGGAAAGTCCCACGTAGGGAGGAGGTGCTAACAACGCACACAGAGGGACAGTGACTTCTGCTCAGGTAGACTCTCCTCCACATTAACAACAGTTACTCATGATATATTAACACTCTGAATGTCGGATATTGTAACTTCTAAAAGATTAAATATTCCTAATAATACGTCACATTTTAGCCAAGCTAGCTGACGCCGTCTCCCAGAGCAACGACATTAGTGTTGTGGACAATGGAAATCAGGTGTGATGTGATGTATCATAAAGTAAACAACCAGAAAAATAAAAAAGTTACTCACTCATGATTTACTTAAACCTCAGAGAAAATACGTCTTTGTTGTCAATGTTCTACTTTAATCTTAAGAGTTAAGACATTTTTTGTAGTAAATTTACCACATTGATCTTGTAAATTCTCTCTGGAACTGTTTTACTCCAAATACACAGTGGTATTAGTATAACTCCATAAGTATAACTCCCAGCCTCACCCACCTGTGGCGGTCCAGGGCGATGACGTTGAGCGTCACCGTGGAGACGTGCACGGCGAGCCCCTGGGCGTACGGCAGCAGGAAGCAGAGGGTGCTGCCGAACTTCCACTCGCTCTGCAGCGTGTAGACCAGCGTGAAGGGGAGGCACAGCGTGTTGACCAGCAGGTCGGCTGTCAGGGGACAGGAAGTTAGTCAGGACAGGAAGTCATCAGGACGGGAAGTTATTCAGGACAGGAAGTCATCAGGACAGGAATTTCACCAGGACAGGAAGTTAGTCAGGACAGGAAGTTTACCAGGACAGGAAGTTCACCAGGACAGGAAGTCATCAGGACAAAAAGTTTACCAGGACAGGAAGTTCACCAGGACAGGAAGTCATCAGGACAGAAAGTTTACCAGGACAGGAAGTCATCAGGACAGGAAGTTAGTCAGGACAGGAAGTTACTCAAGACAGGAAGTTAGTCAGGACAGGAGGTTAGTCAAGACAGGAAGTTAGTCAGGACAGGCAGTTTACCAGGACAGGAAGTTCACCAGGACAGGAAGTCATCAGGACAGAAAGTTTACCAGGACAGGAAGTTCACCAGGACAGGAAGTCATCAGGACAGAAAGTTTACCAGGACAGGAAGTCATCAGGACAGGAAGTTAGTCAGGACAGGAAGTTACTCAAGACAGGAAGTTAGTCAGGACAGGAGGTTAGTCAAGACAGGAAGTTAGTCAGGACAGGAAGTCTTCAGGACAGGAAGTTAGTCAGGACAGGAAGTTAGTCAGGACAGGAAGTCTTCAGGACGGGAAGTCAGTCAGGACGGGAAGTTAGTCAAGACAGGAAGTTAGTCAGGACAGGAAGTCTTCAGGACGGGAAGTCAGTCAGGACGGGAAGTAAGTCAGGACAGGAAGTCATCAGGACAGGAAGTTAGTCAGGACAGGAAGTTGCTCAGGACAGGAAGTCATCAGGACAGGAAGTCATTAGGACAGGAAGTTAGTCAGGACAGGAAGTTTACCAGGACAGGAAGTTAGTCAGGACAGGAAGTCATCAGGACAGGAAGTTCACCAGGACAGGAAGTTAGTCAGGACAGGAAGTTAGTCAGGACAGGAAGTCATCAGGACAGGAAGTCATCAGGACAGGAAGTTCACCAGGACAGGAAGTTAGTCAGGACAGGAAGTTAGTCAGGACAGGAAGTCATCAGGACAGGAAGTTAGTCAGGAGAGGAAATCATCAGGACAGGAAGTTAGTCAGGACAGGAAGTTAGTAAGGACAGGAAGTCATCAGGACAGGAAGTTAGTCAGGACAGGAAGTTAGTCAGGACAGGAGGACCACCAGGACAGGAAGTTAGTCAGGACAGGAAGTCATCAGGACAGGAAGTTACTCAGGACAGGAAGTTACTCAGGACAGGAAGTAAGTCAGGACAGGAAGTTCACCAGGACAGGAAGTTAGTCAGGACAGGATGTTAGTCAGGAGAGGAAGTCATCAGGACAGGAAGTTAGTCAGGACAGGAAGTTACTCAGGACAGTAAGTCATCAGGACAGGAAGTTACTCAGGACAGTAAGTCATCAGGACAGGAAGTTACTCAGGACAGTAAGTCATCAGGACAGGAAGTTTACCAGGACAGGAAGTTACTCAGGACAGTAAGTCATCAGGACAGGAAGTTACTCAGGACAGTAAGTCATCAGGACAGGAAGTTTACCAGGACAGGAAGTTAGTCAGGACAGGAAGTTAGTCAGGACTGGAAGTTCACCAGGACAGGAAGTTAGTCAGGACAGGACATTAGTCAGGACAGGAAGTTCACCAGGACAGGAAGTTAGTCAGGACAGGAAGTTACTCAGGACAGGAAGTTAGTCAGGACAGGAAGTTCACCAGGACAGGAAGTTAGTCAGGACAGGAAGTTACTCAGGACAGGAAGTTAGTCAGGACAGGACATTAGCCAGGACAGGACAGGAAGTTACTCAGGACAGGAAGTTCACTCAGGACAGGAAGTCATCAGGACAGGAAGTTACTCAGGACAGGAAGTTACAGGAAGAATCGGTGACAACTTCCTGTTTCCCAACAAATCTTCTGTGACATGAAACCGTCAATAAGCAGCTCCTCTGAGTACAAACCTGCTGATGCAGCATCGAGGAGGAGGAGGAGGAGGAGGCGTTTAATCAAATGTCAAATCGACTTTTACGTCTCGACTGTAATGAAATAAAAAATAAAAGACGTCTGCGGCCGAACGACGTTCATCAATCACAGTTGTGGTGAAACGGGATGCGTGGTTACGAGCAGATACTTCATTTCTCCTCATTATTAATTCCAACATGTTTCTCTTCCTGAGAGTTCCTCCTCCATCCTCGTCAATAATCAAATATTTCCCTTTTAAAGCCAAAAACAAGCTGCTCATTCAATTCTAGATCTACTTCATCATGATGTAAAGGTAAGGTCTATAGAATAGATATTAAATATCAGGTGAATGCTGGTTTTTAAGGCTTCAAACATCTCCGACCTGCTGAGCTGTGAACCAGCCGGACCCCTCGGGGGTTCTGGACCAGGTCTGGTGAGAACCCGGGTCTCCACAAACGCTGTGGATCTTTAAAATCAAACTGGAAATGTTCCTTTTTCAGAGCGTCTTTCAATCTTAATTCTGCCTTTTTGTTTCTGTCATCTTTTACTATTTTGATCTGTTTATTTGAATTCACTTTGATGTTTAAAAACCTGGTCGAATGCCGATCTTGATTATTATAATTAGTTTGTCATCATCCTTCAATTCATTTTAATGAACCCTTTTTTAATTTGTAATTATTTATGTTTTATCTCAACAATGCAGCAGCTTCTCACCTGGAACGAAGGGGTTGTAGAAATAAAGCTGCCTTCATTCATTTAACAACAACATGTTTACAATTCTTCCCTCGAGAGGTCTGGAATCCTCATGAGGAATATGATTATCTGCTTTCAGATTTATCTTCACATCCAATCAAATAAGCCGATTTCTCAACATTTCCTTCAGAGAACATTTCCTAATCGGCCTGGATCCGTCGCGTCGTAGTCTCGTTAATTAAGACGAACTCTCGTGTTCACAAACCCTGAAAATGAGAACTGTTTTCCACGTGATTACAGTTTCTAATGAGGGAAACTTTTTGCAGTTTACTGTCAAACATCTGAACATGCAGTAAAGCCTTTGTTAGGCTGAAACGAGAGAGAGACAGACAGAGAGAGAGACGCCATCTGCTCAGACAGACAGGTAGGTCACATCTAAACATCTGCCAAGCCAAACAGAAGTTGAAAGATTTCTGTTAGCCGTTAGGGGACTCGACCCGGTCTTTCTACACAGCTTGGTTGGGCTTCAGAATAAAAGCTGAAGCAGCTCAGCTTATTTTGATGAAGTTACATCATTCTTGTTTTCGGGGTCTCAACGACGGCGTCAAATAGAGAAACTTTAACAACATCAGAGACGATGGCGGAGAAAGCGTGACCTTCGATTCTACGACAGTCTGAAACATTGGAAGGTTTCCTGTTTATGTGGGGAGATGTTTCCCTCAGATGGCCTGGAGAAAACAGGTTCTTTACTTTCTAGAATACAGAGCGGCCCCGTCGGCTCCGGACGGCCCGAACATTAATAACCCGACGCACGACGCGAAGTGTATTCATGTTTAATAGTGATTGCATTAATTCCATACGCGTAGCCGGACAACGGAGCGTCGGTAGTGATGTGTGGGGGAAGAAATGAATATGATATCCACAGAGCAGCAGCCACAACAAGGAATGTGAGGCATTCAGATGTCGGTTAGGTGAGCAGGAATAACCGGCCTCACTTCTACACGCTTCATTTCCTTAAAATCCGGCCAAAACAGAAATCTAGTCATTAAAAAATTGTTCATATCAAACAATAAAAAACACATGACGATAGGCATCAGTTCACACTTGATTTTCTACCCGCTGGTATACGACCACATCACATATTCTCCTTCTGTCGCTTCCTCCGTCTCTTTAAAGTAGTATTTTTCTCCTCGCTTCCTCTTCCTCCGTCTGTTACGTTTTGTCTCGACCGAACACATTAAAGCGAAGAGTTTGTCTCTAAAGAAGCAGGTTGTGATTTTTCCCAGCCCGCCTCTGTTCCACGAACACACCGCAGCAACTTTTCTCAGTGTTCAAACGGTGGCTGTGAAGCTCTGATCCTTCCTGCGTTTCCTGCAGTCGCATTCTCTTTCACACCGGTCTGACAAAGTCACCGGTTGTTCAAGGGATTTCTGAAAAGACGGATACGAATGCATCCAATCGCATCCGATTTCCTTTGCACCTTTCAGGACGAGCAACGCTCCGGGCTACAAACTGACGTTGGAGTTAAACTCACAGAGAAGGGACGCTTCACACCCTGAAAAGTAGAGCCACGACTTTCTGCCTCCGCGGCCTCGACAGGAAAATAAGTATCCTTAAGTATTAAACTGTGGGGGGTTAATATATAAATATATATAATATTATATCTAATAAGAATTCTGTCAGAGTAGTTCAGGTTCCCAACGGGGGTCCAGATCACCAGAGGGTCCCGGCTTGGAAGGAGATTACTGCCTGCTGCAAAAATCGGATTCATATTTCCCGACTTTTCTCTCTAATGGAATCCCGGATGGGTTTATGTCTTCAGGCCTCGAACGATTATCCATATAATTGACTAAAACTAAAGAGCCGCTCGTGATGATTTATGGACTTCGTGAATGTGGTCTCACAAACAGGATCCTGGAGTCCAGATCAGTGGTTCAGGATGTCTCCTAGGGGCCACAAGATGCAATAAGGGTTGAAAATTATTTAGAAAAAAAAGAAAAAAGATGTTCTGCTACACAATATAATTTATGATTCTTATTGATCTTTTCTCACGTTTCCTTCAATATTATAAATAGCATCTGTGATGTGGTCCTGTTCTCCTCTGGAGCTCAAGGCGATACATGTTTAGGTGATCAGAGGGTCGATATTTAATTCGATATTATTCTCATTATCAACTAATACTACAAAAAGTCCATAATCAGCAACATATCAGTACTCCCTCTTCCTTCTGGCTTCCTGTCTGACACTTTTTTTTAAAAAAACTAGAAAACCCTAGAAACAGCTGATCAGCGTGGTTTGAATGAAGCAGACAGGAGGCCCAGCCCCCCCGGATGTCGCAGTCCGTGGTGCTGAAGTCTCCCTCTGAGCCCGGCTGCTGTCCGTGGTGCTGAAGTCTCCACTAGGAGCCCGGCTGCTGTCCGTGGTGCTGAAGTCTCCCTCTGAGCCCGGCTGCTGTCCGTGGTGCTGAAGTCTCCCTCTGAGCCTGGCTGCTGTCCGTGGTGCTGAAGTCTCCCTCTGAGCCCGGCTGCTGTCCGTGGTGCTGAAGTCTCCCCTTTGAGCCCGGCTGCTGTCCGTGGTGCTGAAGTCTCCCTCTGAGCCTGGCTGCTGTCCGTGGTGCTGAAGTCTCCCTCTGAGCCCGGCTGCTGTCCGTGGTGCTGAAGTCTTCCTCTGAGCCCGGCTGCTGTCCGTGGTGCTGAAGTCTCCCTCTGAGCCTGGCTGCTGTCAGTGGTGCTGAAGTCTCCCTCTGAGCCCGGCTGCTGTCCGTGGTGCTGAAGTCTTCCTCTGAGCCCGGCTGCTGTCCGTGGTGCTGAAGTCTCCACTAGGAGCCCGGCTGCTGTCCGTGGTGCTGAAGTCTCCCTCTGAGCCCGGCTGCTGTCCGTGGTGCTGAAGTCTCCCTCTGAGCCTGGCTGCTGTCCGTGGTGCTGAAGTCTCCCTCTGAGCCCGGCTGCTGTCCGTGGTGCTGAAGTCTCCCCTTTGAGCCCGGCTGCTGTCCGTGGTGCTGAAGTCTCCCTCTGAGCCTGGCTGCTGTCCGTGGTGCTGAAGTCTCCCTCTGAGCCCGGCTGCTGTCCGTGGTGCTGAAGTCTTCCTCTGAGCCCGGCTGCTGTCCGTGGTGCTGAAGTCTCCCTCTGAGCCTGGCTGCTGTCAGTGGTGCTGAAGTCTCCCTCTGAGCCCGGCTGCTGTCCGTGGTGCTGAAGTCTTCCTCTGAGCCCGGCTGCTGTCCGTGGTGCTGAAGTCTCCACTAGGAGCCCGGCTGCTGTCCGTGGTGCTGAAGTCTCCCCTCTGAGCCCGGCTGCTGTCCGTGGTGCTGAAGTCTCCCCTCTGAGCCCGGCTGCTGTAATCTCCCTGATTAATTCACCTATTCATTTGTTTTTCACAACGTGTTGATTCGTCACACAGAGTTTTAATTAATCTGGTAATGGTTTGGATTAGAAAGTACATTGATGACGTTTTATTATGTGTTATTATTTGTTTCCGATCGAAGGTTCAAATAACCCAATTAAAAAGAGCTCCTTTGACTTGATTTGCTGTTTTGAACGCCTCAGAAGCCAAAAACGCCATCATGGCTCTAAAAAGTGTGGTTTCCCTCATTAGGAGTAAAAGGGGAGCGAAGTGACGTGGAGGAACGTTACTCATGTGGTGAGCAGATGTCCGGTCAGCGTTTTAAACACTCAGCAGCTCGTTAAAACGGCGAGCCGCTCGGCGTGACGCCACGAACACGCAGTTCAAACCGTTATATTTAATAAAAAAAAAAAAAAAAACAACGCCTTTTTTCAGCCTGGTCGTCGGTTTTGTAAAAAATGAATCAGGGGGCTGATTCAGACCAACTGATGATGGCTCATTATGATGCGTTCAGGAGCCAGCGGGAAGTCAGTAAAAAACGCACAACATGTAGCCAAACGATGCTGGAGCTCTGCGGTGCTCACTGAGAGATATTGGAGTTTTAAATAATAATACATAACAACACATTTTGAAAGAGCAGACATATGAAATGTGGGCGTCGTCATGGTGATGTCACCCGTTGGTTCGTGGACAAAAGAGAGAGTAACCGAAGTCGAAATGTTTTAGTGTGAAAATCTCGAAAGTATGAACACTCAAAATTTGTTGGGTTTTTTTCTCTCCGATTTGAACGTCTTCCATGTTTACGTGTCAAATAATCTTCATAATAATAATAATAAAGTTAATCTTGAAAAGCCACCGTGCATGTAACCAGCATGTGTTGCCGTGACGTGGCTGCAGGCGAACGGCGTTTGAAGCTTCGCCGCTGTGATGAAGCTGCATGTTGCACATCCACCACGTATAAAACTTCTAAAAATACTCCCGCAGCCTCGGGGAGAACCTCTGGAACTCGTTGTGTTCTGCGTATTTTTACTCTCGTCACATATTTCGTCTCTCAGCGGCGCTTCGTCCTCGCCGCCGCGTGAAAGTCAAACACAACAATAAACCCGTCTCTCTCCCACGCAGAGCAGCAGACATCACGCAGGAGCAGCAAATAACAGCTGACAGATGTTTGAGTCATCACAATCACACACACACACACACACACACTCACACACACACTCACACACACACACACACACACACACACACACACACTCACACACACACACTCACACACACACACACACACACACTCACGCACACACACACTCACACACACACACACACTCACACACACACACACACACACACACACACACACACACACATCACACACTCACTCACACACACACACACACACACACACACACACACACACACACTCACACACACACACACACTCACACACACTCACACACACACTCACACACACACACACTCACGCACACACACACACACACACACACACACACACACTCACACACACACACACACACACTCACACACACACACACTCACACACACACACACTCACACACACACACACACACACACACACACACACTCACACACTCACGCACACACACACACACACACACACACACCACGCACACACACACACACACACACACACACACACACACACACACACACACACACACACACACACACTCAGCACACACACACACACACACTCACGCACACACACACACAGAGCAGCTCTGACTTGATTCTGTCAGACTCATCCGAGCTGGGAAATCCTGAAATCCAAAAACGATGGTGTGTGTGTGTGTGTGTGAGTGTGTGTGTGTGTGTGAGTGTGTGTGTGTGTCTGTGTCTACACACCGACTGCCAGGTTGGCGATGAAGAAGTTGGTGACGGTGCGCAGCGTCTTGAAGCGGTAGATGACGTAGATGACCAGAGAATTACCCAGAACCCCCAGCACGATGATGGTGCTGTAGGCCAGGATCAACACCACCTGTAAACAACAGCAAACAACATCAGCAGTCGTCACAACGGGTTGGCTTTAATGCACAGCAAATGTGAAAGACGAGAGCCGAGTACTTTTACTGAAGTACTTTTGTAGTATTGGTATAAAGCAGCAGAAACTAGTACCTGAACGCTGAGCAGCGTGATCGGGTCCTCCTGGAAGTTCACGCCCTCCAACACCAGCGTGGGTAACGCGGGGGGGTCGGAGCCGCCGCTCAGCCCATAGTCCTGGTAACCCAGGTTGCCGGGGTCGTCGTCGGGCGGGGCCAGGAGGCGGAGCTCGTCCTGCGTGGCGTTCACTGTGCTGACGGCCTCCATGTCCAATCATACGCGTCCGGCCGGCGACGCCATTGTTGCGGCTGCAACACAGAGATGGATGAACGTAATAGTGAAGCTTTTGGCCACCAGGGGGCAGAAACAGCACCGACAGATTATACATGTATACATACATATAGGGTTTAAAGGGGCAGTCCACCCAAAACCAAGCAACCGGCTTTCTGTTTTACAAAGCTTTGATCCGGTATCTTAAGAGTAGGTGTCAGGTGTGCAGCATCAGTTACCATGACGATATACACGGCAACAAGTGAACCAGTTAAACCTGGAGTTTCCTGGCTAAACCCCAAATCCCACTTTGTGGTCCAGATGTCGGCCTCCTCTCGATATAATGGGACGATACCACTCTCGACTCGCGGTTACCGAAGATAATCGACGACCACGCAGAAGGAAGCATCAGAGGCGTCCTCGTCAAACAAACGGATTAACGAACGTAATCCGGCCGAAGCAGAACCGATGATTTCTCTAAAACCAGCTTCTACATGCCGTTTGGTCAGGAGCTAGTTTTCACCCTCAACCAGGACAGAAAACTAGTTTTTCTTTCCAACATTTCAATGTTTTGTTTTTTGTGCTGCTATATAATCAGGTCACAATCAGAGACATCAAACTGGTTTATTCCCTAATCCCCGAACCTGGAACAAACAATCTGGATTACGTGCATGAATGAGATCAGATTACTGAACTTCATGTGTTTTTCTGTAGAAACGTTCTCCCTGCATGTAAAGTTCCATACGCCGGCCTCTGAGCCCGCGGTGAGACCTTAGGACCGGGCGGAGCAGCAGATGCTGGTTCTCATGGTGCAGGTGCCGGTGGTCTCGTTCCCCCTCAGGCTCTAAATATTCATGCAGGAAACCTCCAGTGAGCTCCGATTCAGAGCTGAACGTGGGCGAAGCGGAAAAAGTGTGAGAGCTGCCAACGCTGCTGTACTTTCTGTATGTGTAACCATAAAAATATGAAATATTAAAAAACAACACGGATCCTGACAAAACGGTGCCTCCTCTCTGGTTGTATAGAAGTCTATGAGAAAATGTTCCTACTTCTCTCTGCTGGCCACCAGGGGGCGACTCCTCTCTGGTTGTATAGAAGTCTATGAGAAAATGGTCCTACTTCTCTCTGCTGGCCACCAGGGGGCGACTCCTCTCTGGTTGTATAGAAGTCTATGAGAAAATGGTCCTACTTCTCTCTGCTGGCCACCAGGGGGCGACTCCTCTCTGGTTGTATAGAAGTCTATGAGAAAATGGTCCTACTTCTCTCTGCTGGCCACCAGGGGGCGACTCCTCTCTGGTTGTATAGAAGTCTATGAGAAAATGGTCCTACTTCTCTCTGCTGGCCACCAGGGGGCGACTCCTCTCTGGTTGTATAGAAGTCTATGAGAAAATGGTCCTACTTCTCTCTGCTGGCCACCAGGGGGCGACTCCTCTCTGGTTGTATAGAAGTCTATGAGAAAATGGTCCTACTTCTCTCTGCTGGCCACCAGGGGGCGACTCCTCTCTGGTTGTATAGAAGTCTATGAGAAAATGGTCCTACTTCTCTCTGCTGGCCACCAGGGGGCGACTCCTCTCTGGTTGTATAGAAGTCTATGAGAAAATGGTCCTACTTCTCTCTGCTGGCCACCAGGGGGCGACTCCTCTCTGGTTGTATAGAAGTCTATGAGAAAATGGTCTCAATCTCTAGTTTCAAGTCTTCTTTGATGTAAACCATCTTGGAAGAAGTTTTCTAGTTCTGTAAAACATCACAGTCTGGTTAACAGGTGGGAGAATGTCACACCAGCTGTGTCATAGCATGTTCACACACCCCCAAACACACACACACAGATGTGACCTCTCCGCTTCGCAGCTCTGTGATGTGGGCCAGTCAACCGGCCTCGGGGGAATTTCAGTCCACACCGAGACATTAGCACAGGGATCCACACACACACACTCTCTCACTCTCTCTCTCTCCACTGAGCGAGTTGCCCCGGAGGCGCTCAGCTTCCTGCTGCTCTCGCTCGCCGCTGACAGGATCAGTGACGACGCCAGAAAAGAAAAAATCCCACAAAGCAGCGACGGTGTTCGACAACCTCACCTCACAAACACTCTCCACCCATTCAACAGCGCTTCCAGATAACTTCTGGGACTCTGGGATCACCACGGTAACGGTTAGCGTTGTAAAGTACACACTTCCCCTCTGAGGCCGAACCCTCCTTCAGTCACACTTGGTTTTATATGGAAGCTAAAGGACGCCTTATCATTCATATTGCGTTTTTTATACTAATTTGACCCACCCGACGTAAATAACTTCAAATAACCAGTGTCTTACCCGATAGATGGTGTCATTGATAACTTCTCTCTCTCAACCACACACACGGCGAGCAGAGCTACAGTATGAATTCATCTCAGTCCGAAACGTCCACCAGTAAGGGGAAAAAGACGCTATTTTTGTATATTTTCCGACAAAAAAAACGATAAAAATCCATCGAGTTGTTGTTTTTTCTGTGCAGCATTTTGATTGGCTGAAAAACACGACAGGAAACGGGGTAGACGGCGTGATGAGGTGATTTCAGGACGAGGCAGCAGATCGTAAGAAGCCGCTCCGAAAAACGACCGAAGACCGAAAAATACATCCGAACAAGAAACCGCCTCGTCAGCAAAACGAACACACGGACTTCTGTTGGAGTCCAACATGAATCTCCACCGGGGAACGGGTTCACCAAGAACCGTTTATTTCTCTCCTGATCGAGGACTCATGGACTCGGAGAACCACACGGGTCCAGTTCCCTCAGACTCCCCAGATTTGTGATTTTAATTAGCAGCTTTCAAAGAGCAGAGCTGCCGGAGGCCGAGAGAGAAAGAGGGAGAGAGAGGTTAACTGTGCAGCAGCAGCTAGCCACCACCAGGCCCAGTGTCTCCTAGCCACCACCAGGCCCAGTGTCTCCTAGCCACCACCAGGCCCAGTGGCTCCTAGCCACCTTTCTCTTCAGTCATGCCTCGTGAAAAGCCAAAAGGGGAAAGAAATGAGGAGCCTAAAACTAGTATGGATGATGACTATGTCTCTATGTGCACTTTAAGGGAGCTACTCGACCAGCAAAAGCTCTTTTACAAGGATATGCTGGATCTCCAGGAAAAGAACTTTAAAACCTTCCTCACGGTTGTCATGGATTCAACCAACAAACGAATAGATGATCTTGTAAAAGATGTCTTGGAATATACACACAGTATGGAGTACTCTCAGTCAGAAGTGGAGGACCTAAAGAGTGCTCACACAGCCAATCTGAGCACTTCTAAATCCATCAATTTAAATTTTGATGAATTTCAAAAATCTTGAGAAGCCCTCACTTCCAAAATGGATTACATCGAAAACCAGACAAGGAGGAATAACATCCTCATCGATGGCATCAAAGATGAGAAATCGGAAACCTGGCATGACACTGAAGTTAAAGCCAAGAAATTCCTTGCTGATCACTTTAAGATGGATCCGAAACTAATTGAAGTGGAAAGAGCGCACCAAAATGGCACCTTCCAACTAGATGGCAGACCCAGGACCATGACTGTCAAACTCCTTCGCTTCAAGGACAAAGAAGAAATTATTAAAGGGGCCAAGTGTCTGAAGGGCACAAAGTTCTTTATTAATGAGGACTTCTCTGAGAGGGTGCGCTCCAAAAGGAAGGAGTTACTCCCAAGGCTTAAGGAGGAACGAATGAAAGGTAACATTGCTTATCTAAAGTATGACCAGCTGATTGTTCACGCTCCCTCATCCAAGCCCACCACAAGTAAATCAACTCCTAATGCTTATGCATGAGTCTTCTATAGACAAATTGGTTCATAACCTAGCAGCTTAAAGTGCTACTTGTTTTTTTTCTTCTCTCTTTTGTCATATTATGAATGAGTTTTTAACTGATGTTGACTTAAAGGAATTTTGTGCTGAGCATGTTTTCAACCCTTTTGAGTTAAACGGAACTGATGGTTATACTGACTCTGCTGATCCAGACTCAAATTGTCTTAAATTTACCAGCAATTTGTCTACCATTTGTGAATATTATAATGTTCAACAATTTAAAAATTTACATGAGGGTTTCTCAAATTCATCTTTTTCTACTTGTCATTTGAACGCTCGTAGTCTTCCAAAAAATTATGATGACTTTACTAATTATTTATCTTCTCTCAATCATGCATTTTCTATTATCGCCCTGTCAGAAACTTGGCTGACAGATTCAACAGAAATGTTATATGATATACCTTTATATAAGGCAGTTCACTGTTGTAGACCACGGAGAACTGGGGGTGGTGTGTCAATTTATGTTCATACCAGCCTACAATTCTGTGTTAGAGAAGATCTGGTCCATGAATTGAAAAACATTGATGTTGAAGCCCTGTTTATAGAAATTACCTCTTGTTCATTTTTTAGTGGCAGAAATGTTATCATTGGATGTGTTTACAGGCCCCCTGATACAGACTCAGTAAGTTTTAATGATACACTTGGGTCAAAATTAGAAATGATGAATACGGAAAGGAAACTATGTTTTCTACTGGGGGACTTTAACCTTGATTTATTCAAATGTGAAACTCAGGCTCGGACTGCAGACTTTCTTAATATTTTGTTTTCCTGTTCTTTTTATCCTCTTATTAACAAGCCAACAAGAGTGACAAAATCATCTGCCACCCTAATTGACAATATCTTTACTAACTCTGTGAACAATACAACTAAATCAGGCATCCTTTTCACTGATATCGCAGATCATTTTCCCATTTTTCATTTTTCTATCTCTGACAAGACTGGCCCTGTTGGTACAAATTCCAGTACTGTACGTCGATTATTTAATCGGCAAAATACTGAACGGTTCAAAAAGTTGATTGATGACATTTCATGGGATATGGTTTACAAACATACAGATGCTGAGTCTGCTTATCAGACTTTTGTGACAACCTTTAATTCGGCATTTCATTTATGCTTTCCACTGGTACAATCAAAAAAGAACCTTGCTGTACCGAATAAAAAACCCTGGTATACGCCGGCCTCCACAAATCCTCAACAACCAAAAATAAGTTATATAAGAGGTTTCTTACTAATCCTACACCTCTGAACTCAAAAAAGTACAAAACATATAGAAATAAATATAATCATTTAATTCGAATAGCCAAAAAAATATATTTCAGCAACAAATTCAAAGAATATTCCACCGATATCAGGTCTACTTGGAAGGTTATCAATCAACTTATGAATAAACAAAAGTCTTCTGTTTCTCATCCTTCAGAGTTCAATGAAGGTGGTGTAACATTTACGGATCCTTATCTCTTTGTCAAAGAACATTAAACCTTCTAACAGAAATCCATTGGATTACATAAAGGGTAACTTCCCCCCTCTTTTACAGTTTGAAAATACAGACATAGCAGAGGTGATGGAAATCATTGGCAGATTGAAAATATCTGCTGCGGGCCATGACGATATCTGTGCTTCACTGATTAAATCTGTGTCTTCAACTATTGTTGAACCATTAACGTATATTTTCAATCTATCGTTGCAGACGGGATGTGTGCCTAAAGATCTAAAAATTGCTAAAGTTATCCCACTTCATAAAACTGGGGATACAAGATCGTTTAATAACTATCGACCAATTTCTATTTTACCATGTTTTTCAAAAATTCTAGAAAAACTGGTACAAAAAAGAATCTTATCTCATTTAAATAAACACAGCATTTTACACGAGCACCAATATGGTTTCCGGGAAAATTATTCTACAGATATGGCCCTCTTACAGCTGGTTGAAAAAATGTATACAGCCATAAATAACAATAAATATGCTTTGGGTATTTTTTTAGATTTATCGAAAGCCTTTGATTCTGTTGACCACATTATTTTACTTTCCAAGTTACATCGTTATGGTTTTCATGATTATTCATATATTTGGCTTGATAATTATGTTTCAAACCGAGAACAGTTTGTTTATGTCAATGGTTGTACTTCTTCCAGAGCCCAGTTAACATATGGTGTCCCCCAGGGTTCCATACTTGGTCCGTTATTGTTCCTTGTTTACATTAATGACCTTGCAACTGTTTCTTCCACGATGCTACCAATACTTTTTGCTGATGATACTAATCTGATTTTGACTCACAGTCACCTTGATTCTTTAATTAGTGAAGCCAATTCTGGCATTATTAAATTTTCTGAATGGTTCCAGATAAATAAGTTGACATTAAATGTAAAAAAAGCGAATTTTATTATATTTACGGGAAAAAAAAAAATTTGTAAATCCAGCGCTAAGATCACTATTGGGGATAATGATATAATTCAGGTTTCCTCCACCAAATTTTTAGGGGTATTAATTGATGAGAGGTTGTCATGGTCCGAACATATTAAACTTGTTAATAATAAAGTGTTGAAATCCATTGGTATCATCAGAAAAATTTCGTGATTTCATATCTCAGAAAGTTTTAAATATACTGTATTATAGCTTAATTCACCCACATCTCAGTTACGGTAATATTGTTTGGGCCAGCACTTATCCTTCTAATTTACAGAAATTATTAATCGCGCAAAAGAAATTTGTTAGATTAGCCACCTTCTCTAATTATTTGTCTCCATCTGCCCCTCTGTTTAAGAATCTTCAGATAATGTCAGTCTACGATATTAATATACTTCAATCATGTGTATTTATTTATAAATATATCCATCTTTCCCACTTGCTGCCCAAATCCTTTCATTAATTCTTTACAGTTAACTCTCAGGTCCATTCTTATAACACAAGACAGACTGATAAACTTCATCCCCCTTTTTGCCGCACTACTCATACTCAGTTTTCTTTTGCTTACAGAGGCTCCATACTTTGGAATTCCCATCTTCATGTTGTTAAATTATTTTCATCCCTCAATACTTTTAAGTTAAGACTGAAAGCTTACCTGTTAAATCAAAGTTCCTAATAGTTTCTTTTCCAGTATATTTATCATATGGTTCATTATGTCTTTACATGCTCATACACTCAGTTAAATACAATTATTTTATATTTATACATACCCATGTTTTTATTTCTGACTTCTTTGAGTGTGTGCTATAAAATGCCACTTGTATTGCTTCCTTTTTTGTTGTTATTTGTTGTTGCTTTCTCCTATTGTTGTTGTTGATTTATCCTCTGAATGTGTATATTTCTTGGGGAGGTGCTTCTTATAAGCCCATGTAGGGTTTTTTTAACCTCTCCTGCACTTACTATTCTTTTTTCATTTCTGTTTTTTTGTAATTGTCGTTTTTTATGTGCAAATAAAAAAAGTAAAGTAAAGTAAACTGTGAGTCAGTGAGTCCCTTTTATTCTTTCTGGACTCTCTCAAGACTTCAGAGATTAAAAGACACAAATTTACAGAGAAGAAAAACGTTCATATTCATAAAGAGATTAAAATCATAAATTAATTAAATTGCCTCATAAATTAACAGGGAGAAAAACGTGGGTATTCTGTGACGTCGCCGTGTAGCGCCATCATCAGGTGAACTACTGAACGTGTCCGATGGATTATGAGGAGGTAACGGTTAGCATGCAGCGACTCATTAAAACCCGACGAAGGCGGTAACTCGAGTCCAAGAGGACGTCGAGGATCCGGTTCCAGACCTCTCGGCAGAAATCCTCCTTCCGGTCTGCGATCCAGCTGCAGGTTCTCGGTTTTAAAGAAGCGATAAGAGGAAACGCGAGCTTCAATCATTCATCCTCTAAAGCAGGAAGTCCTGTTTTTATCGTTTCTTTCTGTTCGGTTTAGCCGACGTGAGGAGTTTTTTTGTTCGTAATCCGTCCTCGAGGAAGTGTGAGACACGGCGAATCTGATAATGTGCGTGTCATGAAATCTGAGTTGAGATTTTTTTATTCTTGACAGAAATTGCAGCACAAACTGTTTTAAAGAGCCTTCAGGCGAAACCCCTCCGAACATCACAGCCCGTTTCCTCCAGCCGCCTCTTCTGTCACACGACAGGAAACACTTCCAACTACTTTATTTCCTCTTCATTTACATATTCAAACATAACTTCATTCTGTGGCGTCGCCTCTTACTTTACTGGTGATAAACTACAACCTGTAGTTTTTATTAGACCTCACAGTTAGAAAAGTGATGTGTTAACTGTGTCATTGAGTGTCCTCGTGGGTTTCATGGACTCACAAACACCATCGTCCAGTTTGTTAAAGAGCACAAATGACCCCCAACCCCCGGCCGCTGTTCAGACTCCCGATGAGCTCTCAGCCGTGAACGCCGGCCTGCAGCGCTGCATCAAACTTGCTGATCCCAGTGCAGCCTGATGGAGCGGGAGCTGCATCAGGGAGGACAGAGTCCAACAGAGTCCGACAGCGCCGAGGCCCGGCGGCCGCGTCGACACAGGAAGTCACACGGCGACGGCCATTTACTGTCAGCGCCGATGGATCAGGTTTCAGGTCAGTTTTACTACACGTTATATAAGCAGGGGAGCATCAAAGCCTCTATTGTTTAAAACCCAGACGTCTCGCCGGACCAATCAGGCCGCGGCCACTCCGAGGTCACATGGGTCGGAGCTCGTTTAACGAGAATCAATGCAGCGGTGGAGAAACACTCGACACTCCTGACACCTCCGAGAGTTCAACGAGAGGATCCACTTCAGCTAACGAGTCCGTTAGAGTGGACGAGAGAGAGGGAGGGGGGGAGAGAGAGGGGGAGGGGGGAGAGAGAGGGGGGAGAGAGGGGGGAGAGGGGAGAGAGGGGGAGGGGGAGTGAGGAGGGGGGGAGAGAGGGAGAGGGAGAGGGGGGAGGAGGGGGGGAGAGAGGAGAGGGGAGAGAGGGGAGTGAGGAGGGGGGGAGGAGAGAGGGATGAGGGAGAGGGGAGGGGGGGAGAGAGGGATGGGGGAGTGAGGGGGAGAGAGAGGGGGAGGGGGGAGAGAGAGGGATGAGGGAGAGGGGGGAGGGGAGAGAGAGGGGGAGAGAGAAGGGGGAGAGAGAGAGGGGGAGAGGGGGAGGAGGAGGGGGGAGAGAGAGGGAGAGGAGAGAGAGGGGAGGGGGAGGGGGGAGAGAGGAGGGAGGGGGGAGAGAGAGGGGGGGAGAGAGAGGGGGGGAGAGGGGGGAGGAGGAGGGGAGAGGAGGGAGAGGAGGGGGAGAGAGAGGGAGGGAGAGGGGAGGGAGGAGGGGAGAGGAGAGAGAGAGGGAGAGGGGGAGGAGGAGGGGGGAGAGAGGAGGGGATGAGGGGAGGAGGGGGGAGGGGGAGGAGGGGAGAGAGAGGGGGATGGGGGAGGGGAGGGAGGGAGAGAGGGGAGGGGGGGGAGAGGGAGGAGGGAGGGGGGAGAGAGAGGGATGAGGGAGAGTGAAGTATCATTTGAGAAAAACTGAATGAAAAAGGCAAAATTCAATAAAAACTGAACCTGAATTGGGTAAAAAAAAGATTTTTTTCACTCACTTGAGGTGTTTTTTTTTGGTGGAAAAAGAGTTGAGGCACTTAATGCAGGTTTTGCAAAAGAAAAGCTTTGAAGAAAACACGTGTTTGCCTTCAGCGTTATTGTGACGGACACTTTGAGAGTTTCATTGGTTTTCAAAGCTCCATCAGTGGAAAAATAATAAGAAGAATCAGCCTTCAGGACTAAAAGAAGCCGGCCTCCATGTCTGCCGTTTTCAAAGACTCGGGACATCGTGAGCTCGTGTCTGACTCAGCGGTGAACTGACACAATAGTTTTAGTCACATCTCTCCGTCACCGTGACGACAGCGACCTCTGACCTCTGAGCAAAGTAAAATCTTGTCTCGGGGCGACGTGGCGACTTCGCGGCATCTAATCTGAAGGAACCGCCGCACGTCTCAATCTCTGCTGGTGCTTTGTGACCTTCGTGAGGAGCAGGGTGCATGCTGGGAGACGGGCGAGGTGCTGTAAATTTAATCAGTGTGGAGAGCTGGGAGGCCCTGAAGGCAGCACGCCGAGTGTCTCTGAATTACACAGAAACCGGAACAACAAGCGGAGACCTCGGTGAGAAAACCGACCTAAAACCGTGAGATGACGAGTGAACAACAAGACGAACTTGACCCTAGAATGATGGACTCGGTTCTCCAGGAAAACAAAAACCAGTAGAAACCTCCACAGCTCAGTCACCTTCTGTTTTAATTATTCAGACAAATCACAGAGAGGTGAAATATTTATGAGTGCGAGGAGATGAGCTGCAGTAAAGTTCACCTACAGAGTCCATGGACTGCAATAATCAAACCAGTGGAGCTCCATGTCAATCAGAACCAGGAACAGGGTCTATGGAAACCACTGGGAGGCCTCAACAGGTCCTCTCTCTGAAAACCTCCCGACACACCACCAGCAGCAGACACACAGCTGAAGACCAGCTGGTTTACATAGACGAGGATTTAGCAGCTTAAAAGACGGGTATTTACCGGTTTTGGTGGTGGAGACCAAAGACAGAGCTAAAAGAGGGAGAATACCCGAATACCTGATACAAACACAGATCAAATCGGTTGACATGGTTGCTCTTGTTTCTGCTGGACGTGTAAGCATTTTTACTTCATACAACTTCATACAACGTCTCCTAGAATTTGTAAATCAATTACTCAGCCAGCGTTACCTCGAATTCCTGAACAAAAAATACATCAAAACAATTACTTAGGTTTAGTCTCACTTTTAAAACACACGTATCGTCACTAAAACCTGAATATTTAACACATTTCGGACTTGACTAGAGGAGTAGACCATCACACCAAGACGCCAAGGGTTTTTTTTCCATTTCTTGATAAGTTTGCTGACTAGAAAATACAAGAAAATAAAGTAGCACAGGGTAAATTTAAGCAACGATCGCGTACCAGGAAGAGATTTTAACCACAAGCAGCATTTGGGGCTTTGTGTTGACTGGAGAATGACAATTCTGGAGTCCTCAACCGATTTGCACTCAGAAGATTCTTTACAACGGTTGAGCATTCAAGAAAAAAAGAATTGTGAAGGAGGGAGAAATTGCAAGAGGTGGTGAGCGGCGGTAGTTTTGGATTAAACCCAAAAAGAAAAAGAAATCACAAGTCCTCAACCAGCCACAATTTGACTTACACTGAGAGGTTTCTACTCCAGTTAAGCAGAAAATACAAGACAAGCAAGGCATTAGGAAGGAGGTAGACTTGCCAGAGACGGCGTTGGTTTTGAATTAAACCCAACAAGTCAATGAAACCACGACTTTCCAGACTGGTGAAAGTGGAGCAGCAGCCGTCAGCCTTCCAACAAACCTCAGCAGCCCATTAAACTTTGAGAAGTGACATTACTGCGCTGATTAAGTATTGATCATGGATGAGATTTCATGTTGTTTGTGACTTCGTCGGCACGCCAGAAAACCTTCTTACATAACCGAGAGGCAAAAACACGGTGCGGCTCAAAGACTAATTAGTAAGGAAAAGGTTTTCCGGCGCGTCGCACCTGCAGCTATGACTCAGGATCGTTTACTATAATCTCCGTATCGGTGGCTTCAAATGTCAGCATTGTTTGAATGTCAGAATGCGGCCGCAGGTGGCTGAGAGGAAATCGTAACAGCTACAGGTGAAATTAAAGTAATTACGTGTGACATTTTCATGTCATGCAGTTCTTATTTTTTTCTATCTATTTGTAGCCCTCTGTCAGCTCGCCTTAAGTTGTTTTTTTTAATGGTTTGCAATTATTTACAACACAGCATATTTTAGTGTCATGTCATAATAAAAGTTATCTCAGGACACAGCAGGACGAGAACATGCTCGTGGTTTTCAATGAAATCCCGCCCAGCAGCAACGCGTTGCAGTGCGACAGGGAGGCAGTTAATCAGAGGGGTTAAATTTGGAGTCCCACAGGGGTCGATTTTGGGCCCCTTAACCTTCACTTCGCATGTATATTGTAGCTGGGTGAGTGTGCTTGTAGATATAAACATGAATGCTGATGAATGAACGACTCACAAACCGGACACAACGCTCAGTGTGAAACCTGATTCTGAAACTCTCTGCAGAGAGAAAACTAGAAAAATCACACAAGCGCTGATTGCCACTTACAAACACTATTTGGGAGAAGCAGCTCTTCAACAAGCCGATCGATATCTCCCCTCCGACAGCGTTCACCTCTCTGCGTCCGAGTGTGAATCAGCCCGACCACAGAGAGGGGATGAAAGCCGGCGACTCCTCCGTTCTGGGACTGTCAATCTCTGCTCCACACTAAGCCACACAGTTTGGAGGATTACCGTCGACTGATGATTGCGGATGGACAGACAAGCTGCTGTCTGGTGGACCGGAGCAGCTTTCATCTGTTCTGTCTCACAAGCTCGGGAAATCATTTCAATAGAAGAAAAAAAATCACCCACGGGAAACCATGAGCCTGATGGTAGGAAATAAATAAATTAATAAAACGACTGCATATGGTGATTCTTTCAAACAGCTGGTCATCATACGTCACTCGCTGACATTTCATTTGTGATGATTGACATCCGGGACTGAAACCCTCGTACAGCTCGCTCTGAGAGATATTGGCCCTGAAGTGGAGCTGAAATGAAAAATGCCCTTTAACCCTTTAGGATGACAGGTCACATGATGCACCTATTTAACAATATATGCCAATAAATCCACAATTTCTTCATATTTTCATCTCCAAATCCAACATAAAATTTTGGAAGGGAAAAACTGGAACGGTCGTATTCACAGGAGACCCTTGAACTCACCATGTGAGACTGTAAAATGCTTTTATTGCTACCAACGAGGCTCCTCTTCAAGGAAATTACCCACTTTATGATAATCCCATGATGTTTTGGCCAAAAACCATGAAGCATGTGATACTTTCCGTTCCAAATATAGCATATTTGAATATTTCTGCATACTTGGCTCCCTAAACAGTTTTGGAACTGCATAAATTGGGTTCGACTGTGAAAGCTGAGACTCCCGTGGATCGAATGAGCTCAACGGTGTTCGTTTCTCTGAAACATCAGGTCTCTGTATGAAACAGAGCTGTTGTGACCTCCGGGATAATCACTGACTTTACAACTTTACAACCACAAACTGGTTGTAAAGTTTACAACCTCTTTTCTAATATCCTTACATGGTTAGTTTAGTAAACGATCGAGGTTTGGGTCTGGGTCCTTGTCTCTCACGAACAGATGTCTCCCGGGTGAAAGTCCTGTGTTTGTCTCACCCAGAATCTGGATTCCGGCAAACCTTTATAATACACCGCCTGACCTCCCAGCGACATGAAAGCCTGGTGGGAATCACACAGACCCTGAAGAGTGATTCGTGCGCCGGTGTCCGATACCGAAGGTAGCCAGAAAGCGTCGGAATTTAACGAGAACTGTCGGATCCAGAATCAGGTGAGACCAGGTTGTGCACACGGAGAACAACACTTTACTTTCAGGTCCTCCGGAAGACCTCGGAGGTTTTTCCAGCGTGACGGTTTCAAGCGGCCGAAGCGTGACGGCGAGCGGCGAGCGCTCGGTGAAGCGTGCTGGGCTCCGCTGCTGCCGGGGAACGAGGACAGAAATAGAGGCACTGCGAGTGGCGGGGAAGTGATAAAATGGAGTGATGAATAAATCAGAGCAGGGTGATGTGTAGCTAAATGGAGAGAGAGAGAGAGAGGATGCCAGTAAACACAACAACAGACCGTTGAAGGATTTCTGAGCTCACACGCCGAGTGTCTTTGGGCTTTTTCAGCAAAACGCATGAAAAGAGGGGAAAAAAAACACAAAAATTCAACCGATTCGTCCTCTTTTCAAAAATCTGTTTCTCCAAACAACGAAAGCTTCTTTCTTCACAGAATATCTGATCACGTTTAAAGGAACAGTTGGACATTTTAGGGCTCACGAGAAGATCAACAAACGTAGAATCTAAACATGGAAATGAATTGGAAGCAGCATCCGGGGGGAAGGCTTCGTCCTTGAGCAAGCCACTGATTGCTTCCGTCTTCTCTCAGTCCGGCTTTAGCTGCTTCCTGGAGGCCTCTGAGAGACGGACTCATTATCGAGCTGAAGGCCTGAAGCGTGGGAAGTTCCAGAGAGGAAGCGAACTGTCAGAAAGTGAAACCGAAGAGTCTTTGTGCCAATCCCAAAGTCCTGAGCAGACCGTGTTCCTCACACTTCAACTCCCCGGATACATTTCAGCTCATTCCTTCACTTATTACATGAAATGTTAATGTTCCTGCTGCCGGCCGACTCCAGCCACTGGTTCACATCATGACAGCGGCTTTAATAACCCACGTCGACCCCCGAAGGGGAAACATCCTCATGACAAGTTAGACTTACTGAATTATACGGGGAAACATTAACGAACTAGAGCAAAAACTTCAATCTTTCTAGAGAAAATGTGACCGAAGCTGCAAGAGTACGAGAAGGTGAAATAGCAGGTAAGCCCCGCCCCCTAAAGTATCCCCTGCTTTCTGGCCTGGTGGACTCTAAATGGACCTGTCAATCAGCAGGTAAGCCCCGCCCCCTCAAGCATCCCCTGCTTTCTGGTGGAAGTGAAGGAGAGGAAGTGAAGGAGAGGAAATGATGGAGAGGAAGTGAAAGAGTGGAAGTGAAGGAGAGGAAATGATGGAGAGGAAGTGAAAGAGAGAAAATGAAGGAGAGGAAGTGAAAGAGAGGAAGTGAAGGAGAGGAAATGACGGAGAGGAAGTGAAAGAGAGGAAGTGAAGGAGAGGAAGTGAAGGAGAGGAAATGAAGGAGAGGAAGTGAAAGAGAGGAAATGAAGGAGAGGAAATGATGGAGAGGAAGTGAAAGAGAGGAAGTGAAGGAGAGGAAATGAAGGATAGGAAGTGAAGGAGAGGAAGTGAAGGAGAGGAAATGAAGGAGAGGAAGTGAAGGAGAGGAAGTGAAGGAGAGGAAATAAAGGAGAGGGAGTGAAGGAGAGGAAATGAAGGATAGGAAGTGAAGGAGAGGAAATGAAGGAGAGGAAGTGAAAGAGAGGAAGTGAAGGAGAGGTAGTGAAGGAGAGGAAGTGAAGGAGAGGAAGTGAAGGAGAGGAAGTGAAGGAGAGGAAATGAAGGAGAGGAAGTGAAGGAGAGGAAATGAAGGAGAGGAAGTGAAGGAGAGGAAGTGAAGGACAGGAAGTGAAGGAGAGGAAATGAAGGAGAGGAAGTGAAGGAGAGGAAGTGAAGGAGAGGAAATGAAGGAGAGGAAGTGAAGGAGAGGAAGTGAAGGAGAGGAAATGAAGGAGAGGAAGTGAAGGAGAGGAAGTGAAGGAGAGGAAGTGAAGGAGAGGAAATGAAGGAGAGGAAGTGAAGGAGAGGAAGTGAAGGAGAGGAAATGAAGGAGAGGAAGTGAAGGAGAGGAAGTGAAGGAGAGGAAGTGAAGGATGGGAAGTGAAGGAGAGGAAATGAAGGAGAGGAAGTGAAGGAGAGGAAATGAAGGAGAGGAAGTGAAGGAGAGGAAATGAAGGATAGGAAGTGAAGGAGAGGAAGTGAAGGAGAGGAAGTGAAGGAGAGGAAATGAAGGATAGGAAGTGAAGGAGAGGAAGTGAAGGAGAGGAAATGAAGGAGAGGATGTGAAAGAGAGGAAGTGAAGGAGAGGTAGTGAAGGAGAGGAAATGAAAGAGGAAGTGAAGGAGAGGAAATGAAAGAGGAAGTGAAGGAGAGGAAGTGAAGGAGAGGAAATAAAGGAGAGGGAGTGAAGGAGAGGAAGTGAAGGAGAGGAAGTGAAGGAGAGGAAGTGAAAGAGAGGAAGTGAAGGAGAGGTAGTGAAGGAGAGGAAGTGAAGGAGAGGAAGTGAAGGAGAGGAAGTGAAGGAGAGGAAGTGAAGGAGAGGAAGTGAAGGAGGTTAAACCAAGAAAAGAAGCGATGAGTGAGGCAGGCGGATGACAGAAAAAGGAAAGACAAAGGGAGATGTGATTGAAGGCGACGGAGGGAGGACGGCTGCGTGAGTAAACAGCGGGCGTTGTGATAACGAGCTGACATGATGTACGATCTGAACGCTGACCTCTTAATTAAGCTGTCGGCCTCGTTTCACTCCTCCTCGCCACACCGGCTGATGCGCTGCGACTCGTCGTCACGTCAAACGAGGCGACGCGCGGGGAATCAGAGCGTACGTGGTGTAATGAACGCGAGGCGACGGCAACAATAACTCTGGAATATGCAAAGCAGCGATATGACAAATGGATTTCACAAGAAGGGAATAGAAGACATCTCACTTTGTGGTTTTCAGAAAT
>CM056843.1:16103008-16160508 GCA_029853015.1 Chelidonichthys spinosus | reverse complement strand
GTCTGTGTGTGTGTGTGTGTGTGTATTGACTCTGATTCTCCAGTCGGTGGATGAAGCGTGTCAGATACATAAAGGTGTACACAGTGATGTTTTTTATCTGTTTATTCAGCGTTTCGTTGCCGTGAGGCAGCAGGAGGCGTGTCGGCAGGATCGCAGCACAAGTTGCTGTCAAACGTTGACGAGCACACGCATGGACGACCTGCTGCCTCGTCAACACGATGGAGGCGGCGGAGGAGACAGCTGCTCTGATGGAGATGGAAGCTCGTTAAGGAAACCACCAATCGGCTGCTTTCATTGACTTGTTGCACAAAAGGAAATCAGGGGCAGGTGTTCACATCGACTGGAGGAGAGAATAAGGTCAGAGACGTTGTGTGGTTTGGACACAAGTTGGCGCTAGAGATGAAGACGAAGAGGCTACGAGAGAATAACGGAGGTCTTCAGGAATTTGCATCAATTGAGTTTGAAATGCTCTTTCAGGTAAGCTAGTGTTGGCCATGTGTAATTTACAATATATATATATATATACTGTACTGTATATACATATATATATAAGGCTACATGTTTGCCTTCACAAATTGTAATTATTGCGTTATGGCCAAAAATTCATCGTCGGCGTACGAGCGGACGTTTGTGCCAGATTTGGTAGATTCCCTGGAGGACTTGGTTAAGCCGTGGTGTCGGTGGGAGATCGGACAGACGGACGATGATGTAACGTCGTCTCTGCTCCAGTTGCTCCTCGTGCACCTCGGCGGCAGCAGCAGTTAACGTGCCTCGTGGGCAGGAAATAAATCACTCTTCAGCCTGACTGCTCGAGTTGTTCTGTGCGGAGAAACGAGTGACGCGTGAAGACAGAACACAGACCGTCACCGCCGTCAGTCAAATTCAGAGTCACCTGAACCGAGACCAGCACCGGGGAGACCCCCCCCCCCCCCTCCTGTGTTTGAGTGAGGCCTCGTCGGCCACGGAGAGATTCTTCACTAATTAGGATTATTGGTTTTCTGTCTCTCAGCGTGAAAGGTCCGTTAATGGAATGTTTTCACTGCAGATTAAAGGAATCCAGGTGACGGTGTGACATCCAGAGAGACGAAGGATTACGTGCTGAGAGGGGGGTTAAGATTCGTGATGCTTTTCATAAACCTAACTGGTTTTGATGACTTAACCCAACTGTCCTGACTAATCCTAACTCTCCTGACTAATCCTAACTCTCCTGACTAATCCTAACTTTCCTGACTAATTCTAACTCTCCTGTCTAAACCTAACTCTCCTGACTAAACCTGCAGATTAAACCACATTTTGTCTGGAGAAAGGAAGGAAGCTGCTTTGTCTCTTGTTGGTAAGTCAGAAACTAATTGTAGATTTGAGTTTAGGCATTGTGTGAGTAAAGCTAGTGGTAACATTCAGTCTAGTATTGATAGCTTGTTGTTGAAATTCTTGTGAAGCTGTCTGTGCTAAGTGAGCAATCAGCTTGTTTTTGAGCCAGCTCACCTGTAGTGAATAGACTTGATTAGAGGGAAGGAGGAGCCACAGTCAGTACTTGCGGTAAATTGAGCACTTAAAAGGCTGTCACTTCAGCGTCAGCTGCAGCGTCGGGCCATCAGAACGAAGACAGCTGAACAAAGACACAGGGAGTCTATCTGCGGGAGTCAAGACAGCTGAACAAAGACACAGGGAGTCTATCTGCGGGAGTCAAGACAGCTGAACAAAGACACAGGGAGTCTATCTGCGGGAGTCAAGACAGCTGAACAAAGACACAGGGAGTCTATCTGCGGGAGTCCATCGAGGAAGCCCATTGAGGTAGGTATATCATCTCAACCCCCCCCCCCCCTCGCAGCCATGTGTCTTATCCCAGTCAGGACATCGCACTGGAGAAGATTTCACCGAAGTCCCTTCACTCGAGGCTGTAACCCATCCAATCTCTGCTACCCACCACTCTCCACCGGTAAGGAACTTGAAGTACTAGGGGGGCTGTGGAACTGCCAGTCTGCAGTCAAGAAGGCGGACACCATCTCAGCCTATGCCTCCCTGCAGACTCTCCACTTCCTGGCCCTCACAGAGACCTGGATCACCCCAGAAAACACTGCCACTCCAGCTGCCCTTTCAACTGCCTACTCGTTTTCACACTCCCCAAGACGAACAGGGCGAGGAGGAGGAACTGGGCTCCTCATCTCACCCACATGGTCCTACCAGGTCCTTCCTCTGGACCACCTACCCCGATCTACGCTTGAATTTCACGCCGTCTCTGTCACGCTTCCTTTCAAACTCAACATCATAGTGATCTATCGCCCACCCGGTCCTCTTGGTGACTTTTTGGATGAGATGGATGCCCTCCTGAGCTGCTCCCCTGATGATGGCACACCACTCGTCGTCCTCGGTGACTTCAACATCCACCCGGGAAAGCTGCATTCATCTGAATTCATAGACTTCTTTTCCGCTTTTGACCTTACACTGTCCCCCTCTCCACCAACTCAACGGGCCGGGAACCAACTTGACCTTGTCTTCACAAGATCCTGTGGCATCTCGGCACTCTCTGTTACCCCGCTCACCGTGTCCGACCACCACTTTGTGTCTTTCTCCATCCCCATGAAGCCCACCTCATCCCTCCACTCTACGCCTCGAATGGTCACCAGCCGCCGCAACCTGAAATCCCTCACTCCCTCCGCTCTCTCCTCAACTGTTATCTCCTCGCTCCCATCCTCGGAACAGTTCTCCTTAATGTCTACTGAGGAAGCCTCCTCTATCCTGATGTCCTCACTCTCCTCTTCTTTGGACACTCTCTGTCCCCCAATCTCACGACCGGCGCGATCATCTCCCGCCCCTCCCTGGCTGTCTGAACCTCTGCGAACCAACAGATCATTGTTGCGAGCATCAGAGAGAAAATGGAAGAAATCGGGACATCACGAGGACCTTGCTCACTACCACCTCCTCCTCTCTGACTTCACCTCAACTGTTTCGGCAGCCAAATCTGCCTTCTACCTGGCTAAGATCAACTCTTCTGCCTCCAACCCCAGGAAACTCTTCTCCGTGTTCTCTTCCCTCCTCACCCCTCCTGCCCCTACCCCCCCTTCCTCCCTTACTGCCGATGACTTTGCAACTTACTTTACCAAGAAAGTACATGACATCAGCTCCTCATTCACACCTATTCCCTCCCAGAAGACATCTCCCCCAACTCTCAACTCGGATGGTCTTACCAGCTTTAGCCCCCTCACCTCTGAGGACGTCCACGCACTTGTTACATCTAACCGCGCCACCACCTGCTCCCTTGACCCGATTCCCTCCTCTCTTCTCCAGGACATCTCACACGACATCTTGCCATTCCTCACCACCCTGATCAACTCCTCCCTCACCTCAGGTGTCATTCCAGCGGATTTTAAGACCGCTATCGTGAAGCCTCTCCTTAAAAAACCCACCCTAGACGCTACTGACATTCAAAGCTACAGACCTGTATCTCTTCTTTCATTCCTCTCTAAAACCTTGGAACGTGCCTCCTACAACCAACTGTCATCCTATCTCTTGCGGAAAAACCTCCTAGACCGGGGGTCACTAACAGGCGGACCGCGGTCCGGATCCGGACCCAGACGCCGTCCTATACGGACCCGTCAATAAATTATTCAAGTATTTTAAATTTTGACGGGGCGCTTCTATTTTGACCGGCGCAGCGTTTCTAGACTTTACGGTACTGGTTTAGCGAATCAGGAAATCCACTGACCAATTGCATTCAAGTTAAGCCATCCCACGTGATGCTACTCAGCCAATCAAATCTGTGCATTCCCGGCGCTGCCTGCCTGGCTCACAGACAGTGAGAGATCATGCGAGAGATGATAGAGAAAGAAGTCAGATAAGAGTGAGTAATACAGCGGGAGAAGAGTGAGAAAGACAGCGGGAGAAGAGTGAGAAAGACAGCGGGAGAAGAGTGGGTAATACAGCGGGAGAAGAGTGAGTAATGCAGTGGGAGAATAGTGAGAAAGTAGCCCTGTACACATTGACCATGTTTGGCTCCACATACAGCTGCGAGGCAGCTTTCTCTGCAATGAACATTATTAAAAGTAAATATCGATCCAGGCTCACCAATGAGCACCTGCACATGTGCATGAGAATGGCCCTGACATCATTCCAGCCTAGATTTAAACTCCTGGCAGGAAAAGCTAGAGCTCAGTTCTCTCACTGAACAACAGAAAGTGGGGGAGTTGGATAAAAGAGGGAAAGAAGGAGAAGCTAAAACTGTTCAATTGTTAAAATATGTTGAGATATCTGCTTTTGAAATTGGTTGAGACTGTTAAAACATTCACAAAGAAAAAGGGGAAACTCAAGCTGCTGCTATACTTTATTTAATTTTTCAAAAATGAAGTATATATTTTATCTTTATTTTAAGATTATTATTATATTTATTTTCACCATTTTGAATTTAAATGCAGCCCTTCTTTTCCTTGAAAATATTAGTTTCAGTTGAGTCAGTTGAACCTCCTTAAATAATACATATCTTCATTATCTGTTATATTATCTGTATAAAAGTGACAATAAATATTGTCGAAATGTTTTTGAATTGTTCTTCCTATATTGATCTGACAGTCAGTTGTTGATTACATGCAGACGTTGATACAACTACTAGGCTACTTCAATACATATCACACTGAATCATAACGCAAGTTAGACATTATGATGTTCCGGACCTTTGCTTGAGGACATTTTCTCTAACTGGACCTATTTGAATTTTAGTTGAATACCCCTGTCCTAGACCCTAATCAATCAGGATTCAGGACTGCTCACTCCACTGAGACGGCTCTCCTCACAGTGACCGAGTCCCTGCGAGACGCCAGAGCCTCGTCCCACTCCTCCGTTCTCATTCTCCTCGACCTATCTGCTGCATTCGACACAGTCAACCACCAAATCCTCCTCTCCACTCCGGCTGAACTTGGCATAACTGACTCTGCTCTCGCCTGGTTTACATCATACCTGACAAACCGCACCTTCCAGGTCACATGGAATGGCTCTATGTCCAAACCCTGCTCTCTGGACACGGGCGTCCCTCAAGGCTCAGTATTAGGACCGCTTCTGTTCTCACTATACACCAGATCACTAGGTTCTGTTATCACATCGCATGGATTCTCCTACCATTGCTACGCAGATGACACCCAGCTGTTCCTCTCTTTTCCCCCGTCCTCTGACGCTCACATTGCAACTCGCATCTCAAACTGTCTGGCTGACATCTCTGTCTGGACAACTGCACATCACCTCAAGCTCAACCTGAACAAAACCGAACTCCTCTTCATCCCAGGGAAAGACTGCCCTCGCATGGACCTGTCGGTCACTGTCGAGGGCATCACAGTATTACCTTCCTCAACTGCGAGGAACCTGGGTGTAATCCTCGATGACCAACTATCCTGCACCCCCAACATCACTGCTGTGGCCCGATCCTGCAGATTCGCCCTCTACAATATCCGCAGGATTCGGACCTTCCTCACAAAGGATGCAACGCAGCTCTTGGTCCAAGCACTGGTCATCTCCCGCCTTGACTACTGCAACTCTCTCCTGGCCGGACTCCCGGCCTCTGCGATTAAACCATTACAGCGTATCCAGAATGCCGCAGCACGCCTTATCTTCAATCTACCCAAATTCTCCCACGTGACCCCCCTCCTCCGTGACCTCCACTGGCTCCCTGTTGCAGCACGCATCCAATTCAAGACGATGACACTGGCCTTCAGGGCCATCAATGGAACGGCACCCTTCTACCTTCAAACACTGGTCAAACCTCATGCCCCGAAGCGAGCACTTCACTCTTCTACTTCAGCTGGCCGGCTGGTACCACCATCGCTGAAATCAAGCAAATGTCGCTCAGCAAAGTCCAGACTCTTCTCTGTTCTGGCGCCTCAGTGGTGGAACGAACTCCCAACCAATGTCAGGACAGCAGAGTCATTTGCCATCTTCCGAAAAAGGCTCAAGACTCACCTGTTCAGACTTCACCTTGACTCTACATAGCATGACCCACTAGCACCCTCCCTCGACAACCCCCCCTCCCCAAAAAAAAAAAAAAAAAAAAAAAAAAACACCTTACCTATAGCACTCTGATCTTAGCACTGTTGCTCTTGAAGTACTACTTTACTCAGATGAGGACCTAACACTTGTTCTATTTTTAGCTCTTACTTTATCGGCAATGATACGTCGTGGTTTCTTTGTTTCCTTCTTTTGACAAATGTACTTATTGTAAGTCGCTTTGGACAAAAGCGTCTGCTAAATGACCTAAATGTAAATGTAAATGTAAACCTAACTTTCCTGACTAATTCTAACTTTCCTGACTAATTCTAACTTTCCTGACTAATCCTAACTTTCCTGACTAAACCTAACTCTCCTGACTACACCTAACTCTCCTGACTAATCCTAACTTCCCTGACTAAACCTAACTTCCCTGACTAAACCTAACTTTCCTGACTAATTCTAACTCTCCTGTCTAAACCTAACTCTCCTGACTAAACCTAACTTTCCTGACTAATTCTAACTTTCCTGACTAATTCTAACTTTCCTGACTAATCCTAACTTTCCTGACTAAACCTAACTCTCCTGACTAAACCTAACTTTCCTGACTAATTCTAACTTTCCTGACTAATTCTAACTTTCCTGACTAATCCTAACTTTCCTGACTAAACCTAACTCTCCTGACTACACCTAACTCTCCTGACTAATCCTAACTTCCCTGACTAAACCTAACTTCCCTGACTAAACCTAACTTTCCTGACTAATCCTAACTTCCCTGACTAAACCTAATTTCCCTGACTAATCCTAGTGAGTAAAGCAAAGAGGTGAAATAGAGAGAGAAACGAGCACAAAGCAGCGGTGATGTTGGAAGAAACCATTTTGTTTGTGTTAACCTGCGATCGAGTCTGTTCGGGATCCCTGGAGGTTTAAAAACTCATCCAACAAACAAACAGCATGTTGACAGCGTTAAGAAAGCAAGTGTCGTTTGTGATCTTATCTGTCCAGAAGGCCCCTGGAGTCCCCCGGTCCCCCCCCCAGCCATCCATCATCTGTAACTGCTTATCCTGCTCAGGGTTGCTGAGGAGGACAGCTGACATTGGGTGATGGCAGGTTTCGTTCTGGACAGGATCAGCCATCTATCACACAGACAGGCAGACAGACAGGCAGCCAGTCATCAATCAACCTGCAGAAGATTGTTAAATTCCATTCATGTCCATCTATCTCCACGGTAAGACACTCGTTCAGGTCTTTTCAACGCTGAAGAGCCTTAAAACTTGAAGTCTCTCAAAATGCAGGATGAGGAGATACTACAGTCACGACCAAACACCACACTGCATGATGGGGTACGACTCCCCGTTGGCATACTGAACTCTGAATTAGAGACCACGGCAGTAAGGTGAATGCGTGATGTTCTCAGGAATCTACAGCGACGTACAGTAGCTCATAAATAAACAACAGCAGCTATGAAACATGTACTGTAGCGATGTGAGAGGTATTCCACTCATGCCTCCCTGGCAGACCCAGTCCACGAGGGTCCAGTATGCAGGTCCACGAGGTCCTTACGGAGCGTACGAGGATCACAGCACGCTTTTATATAAAGTGTCTCCGCACCTCTATTTATAATCAGCATTCACACTGCACTCTTCAGGTGCTGCCGTTTCATCGGCATTCATTACTCATGGTGCCTTTTCAAAATAAATGTATATTTCCACTCGCTACACACAGCGTCTTTTCAAAATAAAATGTGTAAACAGGACATATTTCATATACAATTTCCATATGCATAAGGTGCATTTTACATTCGTTACATGCAAAGTACCTTCAAAATAAAGTTTTGTGTTTCCATTTGTCATGTAGGCTAAAGTGTCTTTTCAAAATAAACCTCCAACATGGGTTGACTCCAGCTACAAAACTACATGGTGAGCTTTAGGAAGATTCTGCTTTAGGTTAAAATAAATGTGTTTTTTATAGCAAGTAGGAACGTAAATTACATAACAAAACTGGGTGAAAGTCCTGTGTTTGTCCCCCCGTGGAAATCTTAAACATGTATTTTTTCTAACCTTATATTCTGTTATGTTTTTTAGTATAATAGAACATTTTTGTAAGGTTGACAATATATGGGAAACAATAAAAAATACCATAAATGTATAATGTATGTAATGTGAAAAAACCCTCCTCATGTTTATTAATGAGTCAGATTATGGTTGCCCTGCGCTGCTCCTTCACAATAAAAGCACCCTGAAGAGCATGGTGATGGAAAGCGACAGTCACACATGAATGATGAGGCCAGCAGCTGCTGGGGGTCAAAGTTCACATGTCATCATCAGGAAGCCCTGTGTGTGTGTGTTGTTCAGTGTAGCTGTCATTAAGTGTGAAAGCGTGATGTTACCTTGTGTGTGCGACCGTCTGCTTGAAGAAACAGAGTTTAACATCCACAGTGGAGCACCAGGACTTCGACTCCCATCATGCCTCAGGGCTGTCAGTTAGACGCTGTAGATGAGTGTAGCTGAGCCTGATGGAGGGCAGGCTGCTGGCCTGACAGCAGAGGAAAAACAATGAGCTGCGAGCCCGGGGAGGACATTGTCATTCCTTTTTAATCTAATCAGAATTATCTGGATGATGCGCGTTGTTTCTATGTTTGTTGTGTCTTATGTTTTACAAAAGTTAACACAATACGCTGATAATAAAAAAGTCTGTTGGCGCCAAAACCAAGCACATTTAGTGGCCACACATTGGCGCTGGTTGCTCCGAGGGATTACATTCCAGCCGGCTGCAGCCTTCTCCATCAACACCGCAGCAATTTAAAAGAAGACATCGTCCCCATAAGTCACCGAGACACAAGACCACGGCCGGCTGCCCAGAAACACACCATCCGTCTCCGGCTGCTTCCTCGTCTTCACACATGCAACACGGCATTCATCACATTGTTCTCTAATAGATTATTTAGCAGCTTGTGAGTTGACCTCATTAAAGGGTCCATTAAAGAGCAGTAGTGAGATGAGCCAAGGCGCCGCGTTTAATTAATCATGCTGCGGTGCAACGTAGAAGCAGTTACCTCCGTGCAAAAAAAAAAAATCTCTCCGTGGTCCCATCATGCAAGCCGAGTGTTTAACTCACAGCTCCGGCCAAATTATCATTCTACTCGCCTGTTCTCAGACCGGTACCTGAAGCCCCCGAAGCCTGGAAATCATTAATAAATGCTTAAACGAGAGGCCACGCCGGCGTCCATGTTGAACAGTCTGCTGGCTGGAGGTGGAGCACCTTCACGAAAAGAAGCCAAATCCTCTAAAAATGTCTCCAGTACAGCCGTCCACCCAACCCTCGTTCCCTCCATCGTTAGCATGTTAGCATTCCCTATGCTCCCAAAGATCGTGGTTTAGGTAAATGCTACGTAACATTAACCTAAACCACGATCTATGGCCTGAACATAAACATGTAGTTATGGCTCAGTTCACAATGTTAACCACGTATGTGAAATTACGATAACAAAAACACACACAAAGAAATTTACATCAAATTCTACATTAAATTTAATTATTATTTTTGTATCAAGTTTTATCCCAAAACGTCCCTTAAAGCGTAGCGTTGTATTCCACAATCATTGATTTGGTGTTTCACTCAAAGTGTTAGATTCTTACCGACTATACTTCGGCGTGAATTTGCAAACTTTATTGTGATGTGAGTCGGTTAAAGCGTCTCGCTGATGTTGCAGACCGCTGCAGGACCGCTGAAGCGTCCAATCAGGAGACAGATTACACTCATCAGGACCACCAGCAGAGTGTGCTTCACACACACACACACACACACACACACTGTAATATAGGTCATAGACAGGCTTACTTTCCATCAAACTGCCTGTTTTGGATGATTTTCTACCCGTAACTCATTTCTCACGCTTGTCAACCTCGCCTCGTAAACACACATTTTTCTCCACGTACACATTTTTAAAGCGCCACACGTAAGAAAAAAAACCTCTCCGATAGTGAAAACTTAGTAATTTGTGCGCGGACTATATTTGTCAGCCGGTTCTTGTTCCTCGTCAGCGTTTGAAGCCTCGCTGTAATGAGCCTGCCAGTCAGCGACTCAGGGATTAAAAACATGCAGACATGGAGACAGGAGAGGAAATACTTCCAACAGCTAACAATGTGCAACTTGTTTTTTTTCTTAAGTCGAGTGTTTCCTCCCACTCAGCCGAGAGCAAGAAGTCAAGGGGAAAGGTGAAAGGAGAGTTTCCCGTCTGCACGAAACGGTTGCGTGGTAACTTAATGCCACTTCTTATATTTGTCTATGCTTAAGTTCCGAAAGGGAGACGAAAACTTTCCATCAGGAGGCGTTCAAACCTCGGCTGTACTTAGAGCTTTTTTTTGTTTTTGTTATATAGACTGCATATATCAAGTGGACGTCGTCATGGTGACGTCATCGTTGGTTTGTGGACTACAATTTCTTTCTTTTTTGCAACCAGTGGAAGGACGTGACCATATTTGGACTGTGGAGGAGCGACGGGTGGACCTGATGAACACAAGCAGCACCCTTACTGGATCTGGATCCATTTGGATTTTGGTGTGAAGCAAAGTTAGCTCCTGGTGCTGCTTGTGGTCATCAGATCCACCCGTCGCTCCTCCACAGTCCAAATATGGTCACATCCTTCCACTGGTTGCAAAAATTCCACGATGTTTGAGGCTTCAAAACCGTAGTCCAAAAACCGACGGGTGCTGTCACCATGACGACGACCACTTCTTACGGTCTGTGGATGAGACGCAGCTGACGTAGAATAAATACATATATAAAAAAACGCGACCACGGGGGAGGGGAATCGGGGGGGTGAAACTCCGGGAGAACAGCAGGGAGAGAGGAGAAGGTCCGAACCTCCCCTCGGTTTGACCGACAGCATCCAGCGGCCCAAAAGAGACCCGATCGATCCGGTGGATAGCTGAACTCCCTCTGGGGCTGGAGGGTTCACTTACTCGGTATTAGCGACGGTCGAGGTGCTTCCTGCGCTGACGGAGGAGAAAAAACATTTGCAGTGAGTTCGCTTCCTTCCGGGCGGATACGATGGATGTGATTTCACAACAAAGTGCCAGAAATGTTTTGCACAGCGTGGTTTTCTTTCCCGGGAGGAGGAGGAGGAGGAGGCGGAATCAAACGTTGTGCTTGTCAGCGGTGGATTCGCCATTAAACTGATGTGTGTGAAGCAGATGGCCCGCAGGCTGCTTTCATTTCCATAAAGCTGAACAGCAGGCTCTTCTCTGGAAACATAAACCACTAGATCAGGTCCGGCAGGACCAGCAGGGGGGTTCCTGCAGTCCGCCTGTTCATCAGAACCACTTAGGTGCCGGGAAAGTGTTTGCCTGGCGTCCCGGCGGACAGGACTTAGCACTAAGTGCTGGCCACGCTGCGGATCAATTATCGGAATCTTAATCCTGATGTCATAGTTGTAAATAAAAACATAAATCCATCATTAACGATGACATCAGGCGATCCGTTTACCGTTAAAAAGTTAACGACATGCTGAAACTTTTTACCTCATCGATGTAACGAGAAAGGATTGTTTCTCCGTTTGGGGAGGCGGTTTGGTAAAAGCCGATATCTTCAAGGCTTATCTCGATGATTAGCACGATGATTAGCTTGATTATTAGCTCGATGATTAGCACGATGATTAGCTCGATTATTAGCTCGATTATTAGCTCGATGATTAGCTTGATTATTAGCTCGATGATTAGCACGATGATTAGCTCGATTATTAGCTCGATTATTAGCTCGATGATTAGCTTGATTATTAGGCCAACGATTAGCTCGATTTTGTTCCACAACACAAAGCTCTGTCGTGTCATCTTTCATATCTGACAATATATGCAGAAAAAATGTAAAACTAAATAATAATAATTCTGTTTTTGTATCAAAATCCAATATTTTTTCTACATATTGATGACATCAGATAGTTCCAACCAATGACATCACAACATCATCAATCAATCGGTATTTTTTAGCAGCAAAGACCTTGAGAAGGTCGTCAGCTTCAACCATTAAATAAAATCCCTCCCATTATTATGTCCCGCCTCCTAAAAGTGAACGATATTAAAGCATTAAATAAAAGGTTGATGTGGTTTTGTTCTCTGAGAAGCTGCTTTTCCTCCACTCACACGTCAGAATGAATATGAGCAGCTGGTGGACGTATGAATCCTCGGCAGGCCGGACATCTCGGCGTCCGCCCGGCGACAGCTGTGAGCTCGCTGCCAACAACATGGCCGCCTGTCAGCCATGAGGATCCAGTCTGGAGGGACCGGCTCGCTCTTCTGGCCGGCAGCCTCCAAAACAATATGGATATTTTTCACATTTATTGACTTTCCAGAGTTTGGCTCCTCTCTGCCTTGAGAAAAAAGAAAATCTCCAGTAATATTCTACTTTTAGTGCTCTATATGACTAAAGCACTCTTGTTTATCTATGTTTTCACAGAATAGCTGATCTGGCAACTTATAATTAACTTTTTATGATCTGTTTAAATTGTGTTTCTCTTCATAGAAACTGCTTTTCAAGATACCTCAGGCCATTATTACACTCCAAAAAAAAACAGATATTTAATAAAATTATAACCTGAACTCCATCCATCATCCCGTTTTTCTATTACTCGATGCGGTGACGGATGGATGGAGTGGGAAATCAAACCTGTTTGGAAACAATCAGCAGAGAACCAATATAAATGTTAAATATATGTAGAGTGCACGTCATGTCAGCACTCCAAATGTCTGTTGATATATAATATATACATATATATATATATATATATATATATATATATATATATATATATATATATATATATATATATTGCAATCACATTCAAAAGGGGACTCATTTTCCGGCTGAGGAGGATCATTGTTTGTTTGGGAGGAAACACTAACGGTGTGTCGGCCGTCAGCGGCGATGCTGCAGGTCATGCAGGACGACCGTAACCACGGACGACAGGAGGAGACGGGACCGGGGACGTCACCTCTGAACTCATTAACTAACCTGTCAGTCGCTCCGTCATGCAGATGCAAGATTATATGAATATGTGGACGGAGGGTGGAAGTGAATTTTTATCAGACATCCTCTGTTTTAACCTGACAGGTGGGCTTATCTACTCTGGTAAACAGCGAGGCGACGGCCTGGTAGGTTCATGTCCATCTGCAGAAACAGATTGAGGAAACATCACGTTTATGCTAAGCTAAGGTTCATATTTAGAGATGCATCCATCTTCTCAATGTTTCCGTTAGCCTTAAATGCTTACTGTGACATTGTCCACTACATGCTACGTGCTACATGTGTACGTGAAACTGAATGCTAACACAGATAGCCTTACATGTCCTCACAAAAGATAAGAGGAACATGTTTTCTCCTTTAGCGCCGCCGCCTCGTTGTGCTCTCGTAGAATGACTTTTACAACCTCTGATGCAAACGGAGCTGTAGTCCTTTAATCGTGTCTTTACGTTTTATTCAGCCCTCTGAAATGGAGCTGTGGGGATATTAACTCTGCAAACATCCGCCTTTAACTCCAGTTAATGACCTTTTCTTTTTAAATTCAACGTTCTCGTCAAACGGCAGCAGTTCTGCGAATGTCTTCTTCAATAAAACAGCAGCAGGGAGGTGAGATCGGCTGCCAAACGTCAACTCTGACCCGCTGAGCAATGAGGAGGATGAAAGGAGTCCGCAGCACTAAACGGCACTTTGAAATGGAAGCCTTTTTGTTTTTAAGACACTGCAAAGTTATCGTGTTTGTGTTCTCGGAGGCAGCGCTGGTTTGAAACACTCGTCTTTTACATTGAGCCCAGCAGGACGCACAAGGAGCTACACACTTTAAAAGACGTGGCTGACTCCAAAACAACAAAAACACTTTTGTGTCCGCACAGAATTTAAAACATCTTCTCTGTATTAAACCAGAGCTACAGATCTATTTCAATTTAAAGTTTTACGCGTTTTTTCTGTTCTCAGAATTAAGGACAAAAAGTACAAATCCCATGAAAAGACCCGAACATGCCAGAATTGCTAACCAAGTACCAAATGTGGATTAATCCGCCACTGAAAATAGTCTCCAACAAATGCACTATTTCTTAGCGTTGGCTAGAAACTATAGGGTCATATCCTGCCGAGACGAATGTGAGGCCGACTTCGCCGGACAGAATTTGACAAAGTTGAAGGACAAAGATGGACAAAATGTTTTATTCGCTCCAAAAGGAGGTGAATTTCACGCATTTGTTTGAGCGAGCCACAGACAGGAAGTCAGAAAATGTGACGCGTTGTTGATCTTTTCATCGGGTTAGAATATAGACTGAACAAATCATTATATTTAACACAAACTGTAGGAGGCAACACTTTTTGTATAAAACTTCTATTACTAAAGGGACGATCACGCAGAAAAGCATCGCCATCGCATTTCCTATCGTACGTTTTTCTTGTGGTTTTTCGACGCACGTAATGATGAACTAAATATTTTGTATCCATTGCGAACCCATAAGATTTATTGTTATTTAAATGTTATGTTTATTGTCCTCGGCCGACGGCTGGTTGATCAACAACCCCAGGAAAAAGGAATGAGAGTGCGAGGGAAGCTTGTACACTATAATTCCCTAATTTGTTATTAATACTTTTTAATTACTCATTTGTAAACCAACACTGGGGGGGGGATAATAATTACATTCAATTCCGCCTTTTAATGCCCTTAAAAGTTAAATTGTGTTTAATTAATCGTTCTGTCAGCCGCTGAGGATTAAATACAAACCTCCCGATTGGAAGTGGCAGTTTAAGGGACTGTTTGAGTCCTTCATTAAAAGTGGCTGAGAGTAAGTCTGGCTTGGGGAGGAAGCGTCCCGGGTGTTCCTCAGTTATTAAAGCACGTCTAATGGAACATAATCACATTCATCACGCTGGCGCTCGCTGGGAAAACCAATCAAGTCCTCAACACTTAATCAAACACTTGCCTGGTTTGACTCCGGTTTAAATACGTTTACGTTACATCGGGGAGGCGTGGGTTCACCGCGGGACAGCAGGAGGGATGCTGGGAAAACAGCCTGCTTTAGATCAATAATGGAAAGATATGTTCATATGTCAGAACCTTTTTGAATTTGGACCCATAGAATTCTAACGAGGCATTCTGGGAAACGTAGTCTATCACTGTCTAGCACACAGGACAGACAGGTTCTTCTCTGCCGCTCTGAGCGGATTAGTGATGCTAGCGCCCGGCGTGGACTCAGGTATCTGATTTCCCAGCGGGAGCATTAAAGTTTCATCTCTAAAGCCGAGCCTGATGGGAGATTTCACGGTTGGTCTCCACGTCGGACTTCTGTCCGAAGTCAGGTTGCCTGAAAATTACGACCTCTCTAGTTATTCCACCGCACACCGCCGTCCTTCTCGTCTCATCCAACGATCACTCATTCACCTCGTCCTTGGAAGATATTTTACGGGCCTCCACCCTCGTCACCCTCCTCACGCAATCTTTAATGCTTTTCTGATTCCCGTCATTTTCTCCTTCACCTCGATCAAGTTTTGACATATTTTCCCAGCCTCCTCGCCTTCGCCGTCCTCTCCGTGAGATGCATCCGTCACTCCATTCCTCCGTGCTCGTCTTCTTTCCCACCATCTGTCACTTCATTCCTTCATCCATCCTCACCTTTCTTGATTGGTAAGAAATAACACATCACCTCCAGTCACATACATATATACATATATACGTATGTGACTGGAGGTGATGTGTTGTCATGGACACCCGTCTACCAAGCATCCATGATATCGGTGAGAGGAGGTGCCCGTACAGACACTGAAACCCAGCAGCTGAGACTCCTCCCATCATCCTCCACCCTTCGCCGTATCATATACTTGGTTTTTTTGCGGTCCACCTGTCAAATACAGCTGGATCTGGGACGCCACGGCGGAGGCAGTTCCCTGTGAAGTAGTGACCTCAAGAGGTCATGAGGTCATAACTACTCCAGTAAAAATGGATGAAAACTCCTGAAATTTAGACAACAACTGGACCAAACTACAGCTACCGGCCTCAGCATCCGTATCCCATAGCAACGGCGAAACGGAGACCCTTTCAGAGAACCGATAGGCTGTATTTATTGACGACCTCGTCTTCCCACCGTGTGACTCGACTCCAAGCAGGTGAGGTCATCGACCTCACTTTACTTTGCAAGTCTCGCTTGTCTTCGTGTTTTACCCTCATAGTTCATTTCTGTGGTTTCTATCTTTTTTTATGCTGAGTAAACCTGTTTCACACCAGCCAAGGCTAATTTTGATGCATCCACTCAAACCCAAAAAGCATTTTCTTCTCTCTGAGTGCCGACTGCTCCTCTGGAAGTGCCGCTCTCGTGTTTTTCCCTTCTCTACCTGTCTGAGGGAGGCGGACTGAGTAAGCTGATTCAATTAAAGAGTCAGAGTGGTTCTTGCAACTCTTTGTGGTAAAACATAAAAGGCTTTATAAATAAAACAAGTTTCTGCGGTCGGGAGGAAAGACGGAGCAGATCTTCAGGCTGAGATTTCACAGAGTGCATAAAGCAGCAAACAGGCGTTACTATGGCGATGGTTTGGGAGGATTTTATATTTGTTTATGAAGTTCCCCTCACTTTGGTGAGCTCATCTGAGGAACCCTTACTGGATCCGGATCCATTTGGATTCTGGTAAAGTTAGCTTGTTCACCACCTTACTCAGTTCACCATAGCTTTCTGCTAAATCTTTTAATGTCTGCACTGTTTTTAATTATTGCAAATATGTTTTTATTCTCCTTTCTTTCTGTAATGCATTTTTAAATTTGCCTTTATTTTCTTTTAATTCTTCTTTTTTTCTCTTCACTTTGTTGTATGATGTGAAGCACTTTGAGTCTGCCTTGTGTATGAAATGTGCTATACAAATAAAGTTGCCTTGCCTTGCCTTGCCTTGCCTTGCGTTCCTCAGGTCCACCCGTCGCTCCTCCACAGTCCAAATATGGTCGCGTCCTCTTACTGGTTGAAAAAAAATGCCATGATGATGGCAGCTAAAATGACATCGCCATGGCAACCACCACGTCTTATATACAGTCTGCGTTCCAGACCAGGTGAAGACTCAGATTGATGTGGCAGAAGGCGGTCCGGGCTTTCAGCTGATCCGCTGGAGTCCCTGAACGCATGCCGCGTGTTCGATGCCTCACGCCGTCTGCAGATGAACGACTGATCGGATGAGCGATTCCGCGGCTCAGAGCCTCGCCATCAGTTATAAGGCGACCCCGGCTGATGCTGATGAGGCGCCGCTCGACATGAACGTCAGATAAACAGAGGCGGATTGCTCTTGTGCGTCCTCTGAAGCGTGGTCGGACGCTTGAATGACTTCCTGTTCAGATGGGTGGAAGGAACGCAGCTCCGTGACGGACTGTTTCCTGTTTCTAGAAGACGTTAACGGGACTGAAGGTCCAATATCTGGATAGTGATGTGGTTTCTATTGAGGATTACATATCTATATTTAATGAAAAGAAGTGGTCGTTGTCAACCAACCTTCTTAGAACATGATTGCTTTACAATCACATTTAAAAAGTATAAAAACAGATGTTAAGAACTCAAAATACAAACAAGGGACAATCAGAGCTGAAGCAAGTGTTTTTTTGTATTGTTTGGAGTCATATTGTGTGTCTTAATACACCATTTAACTGATCGGAGGTCTGTGTTTGAACAGTTTGGTGCTTCAGTCGATGAAGTTTAAACTCGTAGAGAGACAAGACAAACGGAGGGGAGAATAAAAACCAGACATTAAAGCAGCAGCCGAGCAGTTAAGTTGATGACTGGAGTAAATAAGTTGGACGTTATCCTCCAGAGGGTCTGGATCGTCTGCTCAGCTGATCAATGTGGACCCAGATGGAAAATTGATTCAAAAAAAGCAGAAGCAATTTAGCAGTTTCACTATCAGCGTCTGCACAAAGCCGGGCCTTTGTTTCATCGGGACGTTCCAGGGTCGAACGCCGCGACAATTCAAGAACGCCGGCAAAAGGAACGCGTCACATTTTAGAATAACGTTTTTAGAATAAACAAGCTGGTCGGATGCCACCAGTGTGTGTGTGTGTGTGTCCTACTTGTGCACGTTGGCATGCTCGCTGCTCTTACATAACGGCGTTAGCGGCGCCGAGAGACAGAGCAACTTCAGATCCGGCCTGGAGCTCCGGAGAAAACAATGTGCTGCTTCAGAATGAGACAACCTTGTTACGTGATAAATCAGCCAGAAACGTATTCTTATTATTATAAGCATTTAAGTAACTATAAGGAATCTGATTAATCAGAGTTATTATTTTAATATTAGAATGTATAGAATCTGATCAGCAGAAATGTATTTTTATATTATTATAACAATATTAAAAGGTGTAAAACATCAGATAAAATGTGTAAAGAATCTGATGCATCAGCGATATTTATTATTATTTTATTCGACCGTGTAAAAGATGTGGTAAATATGCAGTAATGTATTATTCATATTATAAATATTATCATGAGAATATTAGAGAGCAGAAACATCTGATAAACCAGCCGTTACTCATCATCATTATAATGATTCAGTGGTTTATGTGAGATGATTGGATGGAAATAAACATATGTATGTTGTTATGTAACTCTGCTGCGATGTGCAGGTTTGGAGTTGTTTCTTCTTCTTTTGTCCCAAATTGTTTATGTAATTTCATATAAATTCCCTTACCTCGTGGAAAATCGCTGGAGGTTTTGTTCTCCCTTCTGATTGGCTGATGAGAAAATGCAGGCTGTCGTCTGATCACTGGGAACAAAATGTTCTATGTTATAAAATAATATATCATCAGATAAACATGAACAAAGTAAAATATCCTCAGAATGTTTTTACTGGATTAAATACTGGAAATAACATTCATTCCGGTTTGACTTCATTCCTCACGAGTGAAAGTAAAAAAAACAAAAACAGAGACAGACAACAACAATATGACATAATAATGTCAATAAAAGCTGCTTTCAGCAATAAAACAAACGACTCAATGAACCAATCAATTAAAAACCGTCAATGAACGCATCATGAATAAGTATGAGATGAGTCCGTAGACCACGTAGGACCAGGTCTGGGTGCTGGACGGGACCACGTCGTTTGGTAGGTTTCATGGCCGTATTCTCACGGGACGAGCATCACACGGGGACATCACATGATCACGAAACGACCCCCGACCTCTTGTGTTTGAAGTCTGTATTTTATGACGTCCCCTGAAGACACATTTGAAACCATCCGTTTCCTGTTTCCTTCCCTTCTTTCTGAACCAGAAATACTGCAGCCTGCAGGCGTTTGTATCAGTTGACGTGTTGACACCATCGGGCAGACGGCGTTCAGGGGGTTAAATGACCCCGTGACCTCCGAGTCACAGCTCAACGTCAGTGTGGAACCGCTGGAGAAGAAAAAGCTTGTCTGCGACCACTTTGCTGCTTAATTACCTCCGGGAAGCCTCGTTCCCCCCCGTCGCCGTGGTTACCGGGCCGAGAAAGCCCCAGATGGACCTGCAGCCCAAACGCTTTCCGTCCTCAGAAACTGCTGCTTGACTCTTTTCCCTGAGTCCTCTTGTAGGCGAAGTGACCTCTGACCTCCATATACAGCCACGTTGTCTCATTCACCCCGTCCTCAACGATCCTCCAGGATCCCGGACCAGCGCTCGGAATGGGAAGTACCCTTTTTAACACAAGGCCCTCCTTTGATCGGTGAAGTAAACCATTCAGACAGGAAATCACCATGGCAACGATGCTCGTCACATTCCAGGAATTAATCCGTGGTGAAAACATTTGTGTGTCCGCTTTACCCAGAATGCATCACATATTTACAATGTTTACTGAGGTATTAAATAAAGAGAGAACTAGACTTCTATACAACCAGACTTCTTTTTGAAACCAGAGGAGTCGCCCCCTGGTGGCCTGTAGAGAGAATGCAGGCACTTCACCTGTGAGACCTTCTTTTTTACATGACTAGTCGTCAATGGTGAGGACAAATATATTTTTTATGATCCTGTTTGAATTGTACCATGAATTACACATCTGATGTCAATTTAAAAGATACATTTTCAAGCCCAGAAAGTCTCCGTTTGGCATCGTATCATTGAGTTTAGTCGTTAAACGTATTTTCAGCGTCTTATACTTCAACAGTTTTACAACAAAATTAGACTTTCTTGACGTGTATTATTATCATTTAAATTGACATTTCACAATTCAAACGGGATCAAAACGTTTTATGAATAACTTTACGAACACCCGGGGTTAGTTGGATCTCATGAAACAGAAACGTACGATGATCCTCCATAATGTGACGTAACATATTAGATGTGTAGAAGCCGGCGGTGACTACGCAGACGGGATCAGAGCCGGATACGAGGCTTTAGGTTCGCTAGCCAATAAGAAAGCCTCCTTTCACATTAACCGTTTAAGTGTTAAGGATTGGCTTTTCCCTGCAAGCGAGCTAATAGCAAAAGGAGATAGAAGTTAGATTCGCTCCTTGGTGAATCCCGGAGGGGGGGAAGGCACTGCTTCACGACAAGAAGAAACCCTGCGGCTTTGTGGAAGAGTCGGCATGTGTAACAGGCAGAACGCTGAGCTTACAATGTAAAGTAGCTTTTTAAAAGGGAGTCTGTTTGACCAAGCAGGAAGCCTGCAGGAGAACGAGGAGAACGAGGAGAACGAGGTACCCCCCCCTCCCCATTTAAATCTATGCACCCTGCCGAGCAGATAAATACAGTTTAAGGAGCCGTCTCCTCCTCGGAGCAGAGAGCAAATCCAACGCGCCTCAGAAATGTTTCCTGACCCACATTTACTTATCTGCCGCACACAGATTATCTCCTAAATCACTCCGACTGTGTGGGTGCAGCCAGTGTGTATAGGTGTGTGTTCACACAAATTGAATGAGACGGATGAAACAAAACGGCTTCCTGCATGTGGGGTTTCCTTTTAAATCCAGGTTTCACAGCCAGCACAATCGGACATTTTAACTGGTCCCTTTGGGTCCTGCAGGACAATTGTCTTCGTCTTGCAGAATATCTGCATGTTTCCTTAAGGATTTCACCAAGCTGGACTCACTGGATCTGTATCAGACACACATCTGCTGGTTTACTACATCAAACCAGTATTGATCTGTGATCTAATACCAATAACCAGATGAGAAGGATGCTGAAATAACTCCATCATGAAGGTGATCAGTAAAAAGTGCTGAGTCATGCTTTGTTAGGTCTGTCTGCAAGACCACAAGATAACTCCTGTTAAAACGCTGGTTTTCTGAATGGAGTCTGGTTGATGGTGCTAGGCTACGCTAACATTGTAGCTGCTCCATCAACACTCCATATAAGGTCATCTAGACATAAATACAGCAGAGACCTTGTTGTTTGAAAACCTCTGGTTTCTCAGGAAAAACTTCTATTTGTGTAATCCTTCTTCTTCTAATGTTCAACTTTCCGTTTATTATCATTCCGTTTTTCGTCATCTAACTCCTTCGGACATCTTTTCAACATGGGACCTTCACTCAAACAGAAAACAGAAGTGTTATGGCTTTCCCATTCAGAACTTTAATACTTTCAGAGTATTTCAAGGCTCGTCCGTGAACATCTTCCCATTCAAATGAATGGAAGCAATGTTCCAACTCCACATAACCAGTACATAAACTCGTACATTCGGCTTGTTATATAACACTTGAAAATATTTTTTGACATTTTAAACAAGATTAACGAGGGTGCCTTTCTCACATAATTACACCGGTGTCTATCGGACGGGATGTTCTGAGAGGGGATTCAAATTCTTTTAAAAAATGACTTCCTCCCTCATTCCTACAAGTTTCATTCTTCATGCATAATTTCAGGTCACCATGCAGAGAAATGTCTGCTGCTTCTTCCAACGTGACTGAGGAATCAAAGAGGCACGTTTGTCCACAGGAGCCTGAACGTACGAGTGTCTTCAGCCCACTCTTTAGACACGGCTTTTCTACTTATTGGTTGTGAATAATGTTAATCATGACTTGCAAAGCTCGTCTTCTTCCAGACTCAAACAACTGTGAAACGTTCACAGAGAATATTAGGACTTTCTCACATGGATTCAACTTTCATACTTTTTGCAGTCGCAGTTCAAACATTGGTCACTTAGCTTTTCAACAAACCACATTATTTCACAGTTTTTATATATTCTGGACATTATTCAAAGTTTTCAAAGGCAGCAATCCGCCTTTGGCTTCAGCTTGTCAATAGGGAGCGTTCACAACCGCAACTCATCACAACCTGCCTTCTAGTAATTGATGAGTCACTCCTTCCCAAACGTTCGTTGACCGCTCCAAAGAATTTCAGCCTCGACATTCTAGGTTTAAGTTAAAAAAGGCAACTTTCATAGGAGAGTTGGATTATTGTTTTCCAAGTTACCACGGCGTGTTAGGGCCACTGGAGGGAAAAACGGAGCCGAGAGAGATGGTGGGAGTTTATAAACTCACCCTCAGGGCCTTAACCAGGTGGATTCATTAGAAACAGAAATGTACAGTCATGGGAAGTTAGCATTGTAATAAACCCGACTACCGCCCCCCTCTCTCGGCTCCGTTTGTTTTTTTCTTACAGTTTCCCTGATACACCGTCGTTTTAACCACATCCAAGTATGACAAAAAATACTTTATTGGTACTTTTGCCATCAATACTGAAAATACAAATGGACCATTTTTAGTATGTAAAGCAGGAAAGTGGAGCAACGTCCAAGAACAGTGCAAGTTCTGCCTCCCCGCAATGAAAACATCGCCATCGTGTTTTGTGGAATTAAATGACCCCGGTTAGGAGGTTTTTGGCTCCCACGAACTGTATTTTCACGCCGGCATTGTACGATTATGTTGCTCGAGGGTACGGTAAGTGGAAGGAAGCATCGCTCTGTTTTTATGAAATAAAGAACTGGCGGGCTAATTAATAAGCTGCTAGGTACATTGTCTTTATGTCCCGAGCAGTGTATGAAGCATGTCATTAAGTAAACGACATGGCTTGACAGTCTCAGTGTTTCAGGCCGTGTCTTTTTTAATCAAACAAGCTGGATAAAGCGACCGTTCGTGACCGGATCAGCAGCAAACACTTGTTACAGACGAGCTGGTGGAGACCAAAAACAGAGCTAAAAGAGACAGAAGATTGGACTTAAGGCAGGCCCACACCGGACCGAAAATCGGCGTCTTTGACAGAGTCGGCGTCCGTGACATGAGTCTGCTTGGTGTGGTCGCTGGAATCGGCCCACGTCGGCGTTCATTTCAGCCGATTCAAATGTGTAATCCGCCATTCGAGTCGGTGACTCTTTTACCATTCTGATTGGTGGAGGCTAGCAGCTTGACTAGCGAATCAGTGAAGCCCGGAAGTGACGATGGTAAACATACCAGATAACCAGTGGAATCGAAGAAGGTGGTCTAGAGAGGACCGCCTACTTCCGGTTTTCGTGTTTTTTGGCCCACAATACAGATTAGCGCCCCCTGTTGTTTTGGAGACATTACATCTCGCGCAAGCGCGGAACGTATGGCGTCGGCTGTAGTTCCGTAGGTGTGAACCGCCCATGTCGTTGTTCGAGTCGGCCATGTTAAGTAGCCCGACTTCATTTACCGACGCGAGTCGGGCAGTCGGTCCGGTGTGGACCCGCCTTTACATTCACCAGGTGACGGGAGGATCTCGTCGCTCTGCTGGATGGGAAGAAGGCAGCGGTTTGCTAACGAGTTGCTTCATGAAGTGATAACAGTTGCTGCTCGTTGTAGATTTCACTGCCATGGAAAAGGAAGTTGTTCAACAACACAAAACTCTCAATTGTGGCTAAAACTGAAATGGTGCAAAGCATCAAATGTTTCAGAAAACCTCGGAGCCTGTTGGAAACGGCCAGACATCCGATGCTAAACAGGTGATAATAACAGGCGGCAAACCCCGAATCAGAACAGCATGCCATCCCATCATGCACTGCTCTGAAGGAACGGAGCGGACGAGCAGAATGATGGAGAAAAAAAACATGAAAATATTAGAATCTGAGCAGAGCATCTTAACACGCATGCTCAGAAGGCACTTTGGTTTGGGAAAATATGCTTACTGATAACTTATGCTGCATACTTTTCACAATAAAAGCCTGAGACATATCACCGCTTACCAGAGGGAACTTAAATGACCACAAATTACCTGATGATAAGTATTGGTATTTAATCTAGACTATTGATCCGACAGCAGTGATGTAAACAACGGAGCCCAGCAGAGTCCTGAATGTGAGCTCGCTGGATGGCGAGGAGTGAATGAGTGAATGGTTTTCAGACGGAACCTTCCGGCCCCGTCACGCGTTTCCATCTGCGGGGCTTTGAAGCCGGCTCAGCGGGGGTCATGTTCACGTTGTTTCTTTCCATCTAATGGACCGGCTCAAGGGGAAACAAACCGCCAGTTGTTCAATACGGCCACGAATCCATTTAAAAAGGTCACGACCTTAAAGCATGCTATGACATCACGTGGCACAGTTACTCAAAAAACAGCAGAGTGTCCTCTCCGGGTTCTTCTTTTATTTTTTATTTTCAATTTAAATCTAATCTGCTTCAAATCTAACAAGTGGAAATGGGTTTGGAATCATTTTTTAAATTAAATTTGTACCATCTCTATTATTCCCCCATTGGCTTCGTGGGGGATGTGCAGGGGAAGAAAAGAAAGAAAGCAGACTAGGATGGAGACCAGGCGAGTGTCCCCAGACCTCCTCCATTACCTGGTGTGTTCCCCTCCCCCGCTCTATCACCTGGATCTGCCTGCTGCCGGAACGCCGCTGCCTGATAAGGGAAGCAAACATACAAGCCACTCACACAGACACACAATCACGGCATGGAAAACGGGCTCCGGCCTAAACGGACTTTAATGGTGTTTGGCAGAGACGAGTTCGTCGGGGGAAAGATCACGTATATCACAAAGATTAGCATAATCCTCTTATGAACATCAGTGACGCATGCTCATGTTTCTAATGAAGCAGAGAAAAGAGAATTCATAGCGAATTTACTCGGGAGGAGCCTCACTGACATCATTCATTAACCGGACCATAAATCAAAAATCAGACCGCTGAAGAGAACGTCCTCACTTAAAGAGGATTCTTAACACTGAGGAAAATGTCCTTTGCATGAACTAACTTGACAAAAATGAAGGTAAAAATGTCCTCGTTCACTTTGTAAAAATGTGTTTACTCCCCTAGACTGTCCCCACTTTGTAAAAAATGTCCTTTACTTTCCAGACTGGGTAGGAAAGGTAAGAATGTCTTCGCTTTGTAAAAGTGTCCCCACTTCGTAGCAATGTCCTAACAGGTATAAGGGTCCTCATTTAACGGAATTGTCCTCACTACGGGAGCATTATTTTTTTATTCTTTACTGTCAACACGTTCCGGCATGTCCTTTTACAAAGATGTAAACAACAACAAAAAAATGTTGCAGTGAAAAAATGTCCTCACATTGTCATAAATCCCTCACTTTCCAGAATGTCCTCATTTTACAAAAAAACAAAGAGGGAAAAAAGTCCTCACATTGTAATAAATCCCTCACTTTCCAGAATGTCCTCATTTTACAAAAAAACAAAGAGGGAAAAAAGTCCTCACATTGTAATAAATCCCTCACTTTCCAGAATGTCCTCATTTTACAAAAAAACAAAGAGGGAAAAAAGTCCTCACATTGTAATAAATCCCTCACTTTCCAGCAGCTCTTTATTGTCTTAATTTTCCCTCGCTTTGTGGCTAACTCTACCAAAAGGTAGATGGTGAAAATTTCAGAAATGTAGGAAAATGCCTTCGTTTTGTAAAAATGTCTTCACTGAATTTTGTTCCCTAGACTTTGAGAAAAAGTCCTCGCTTTCCAGTACCATTACGAAAAAATGGGGGAAGGTAAAAAATGTGTCGGAAATGTCAATTGTCCTCACTTTTAAACATTCAAAGGAGCAGAGAAGGCTTTAAAAAAAAAAAAGGTCATCACTTTGTAAAACTGTGCTCTCGTCAGGAAATGTCATGACTTTTTACAAACGTCTCAACACTGAAACCGGTCCTCACAAGGACAGACAAAGACGTGATAATCCGTCTCCTGCAGACCTTCACACAAAGACACAAGCTTTCTCTCTCTCCTCTCGCTGACTGAGTGAATCCAGCACGAAGACCAGGATTAGAGACATGGACCTGGACTCACGGAGACCCGGGTTGAACCGGGTCCAGTTGAGATGAACTCTGAGGCTGGAAATCATTCATAAATACATGAATGATCGATATGGATGAGCTGGTGGTGTTCGGTGATCCGGGGGGGGTTTTAAAAGTTTTATAAAGTGGGTCATATTATTTACCCAGAATACCTCCTGACTCTTCTGCAGGACTGACTGCAGAAGGCTTGACATTTACAATTTGAATTCTTCACTGCAGCTGCTGGAAAACTCAGTGACAGGATGAGTCAGCGGCCGGTCAGACGTCTGCAGAGACACAAAAATAACCAGTAGAAATGTCTCAAGAATCCATCAGCAGCTGGAATTAACCAACGAACATAACAAAAGATATTAAGACAACATTAACAAATAGGCCTTCAAATCTTATGATCTCATTAATCCCACAAAGAGTCAAATTGACACACACATTATATACATTTCTAAATTTTTAGAAGTTTATATTTTTTAACCTTCGAACAGAGCTAAGCTAGCTGATTTAGGTCTTTATGCTAAGCTATGCTAACTAGCTGCTAGTGTTAGCTCCATATTTACAATAGCAAATAAGGGTAATATAATTTCCCAAAATGTTAAAAAAACACTTTCTTTAAGGCTGTCAACCTCATAAATGTAAGTATTTATTATTGTTTGTTTTTGATTTAGATTTTTTTGGTTTGTTTGTTTTTTTAAGTGTCTTAGTGTGCCTGAAAAGTGATATGCAAATAAAATGTATTATGATTTAAGTCACTTAAGAGTGATTTGTGTTTATTGCATATTGCTCTAATTATCTCTGGTCTGTTCAACCAATCGGTGGTCTAGAAGTTTCAGTTGGACCTGCTAATCCAGTATATTGATGCTCTCAGTGTCGACTCCGTTAAGCGGGCTCCGACCACACGGATGCGTCGCCGTAATCTGCTTAGCGACTGTAAAGACGTGGGGGTTTTGACGGGCCGGAACATGAATGAGCTGAGTCAGCGGGGAGCGGAGCGGCGGGGGGGTTTAAAGTCCGATCGGAGAGTGGCGGACGGGCTGGCGATTCTTCTGAGGAGTCCTCTTGATTACTTAAGCCAGCCGTGCCGCGCTTCTTCCTAACACGACACTCGCCGCGGAGGCTACGCCTTCACTTCCTGTTACACATAATCACCTTTAAGTTGAAATGCTGAACCTTCTGTCAGAGGCGTGTTGGTGTCCATCGGCAGAGAGGACGGTGTGGTGCAACAAACACACGACTTTCACCCTGGAGACATAAAAAAACCACATAACTAAGTAATTTTGTTGTGTAAATAAACCTTTTATTTTGAAAAGAGACAAAATGCAAATAAGAAGTGGAAACTGTACGTTCCCTGTGAACACAAGTGGAAAGTTTCCTCTAAACGCAGAAGTTTATTTTGAAAGGCCACTTTATGCATGTTAAGAGTGGAAACGTTTACTGTGAAAACGGAAGTTTATTTTGAAAAGCCAGTGGTACGTATGCTGACAAACAGAGCACATGGACTTAAATCAGGGAGGATTTCTTTTATCAAAACCAGACTCGGTGTACTGAGGAGCCTGGACTTTAATTCTGCATTTCTAGCGTACGCGTTCAGACTGCAGATAGTCGCCTCCCGACACATATGGCAGTTTAACCTCTCGACCTCACGGCGGCGTCGAGCTGCTCGAGCGTTAAGACCCGCCTGCAGGGATGTAAATCTGAGAGACGTGTCGTAACACATATGAACGGGTTTACGTCACCGACGGCAAAGGGATATTTGATATTTTGGTGTTTCACCAAAACAAAACGTTGTTCTGGTCCAGGCCAAGTGGCGTCCCACCGACAGTCCGATCATGTGACCCGACTGTTTCCTTCCGACTCATTACCAACGCATCTTATCTTTCAGCTGTTGGCGCCGATTCTGATGCAACCTTACAACCCAATTGCCCTCCGCCCTTTATCTCCACGCTGCCCGTATGTGTGTGTGTGTGTGAGAGTGTGTGAGAGTGTGTGTGTGTGTGTGTGTGTGTGTGTATATGAGGGCCCTCTTATCTAAATGCATGCCGGCACGTCGTGTTTGTGTTTGTCTGCGTCTCGATGACCGAACTCTAAATTGCGTCGATCTTCGCTTCGGGGAACATAATGGAGTCAGCCTGTAAAGATAAATCATGATGATGGAGGAGGAGGAGGGGAGGAGAGGGGAGGAGAGGAGAGGAGAGGAGAGGGGAGGAGAGGGGAGGAGAGGGTAGGAGAGGAGAGGGGAGGAGAGGGGAGGAGAGGGTAGGAGAGGAGGAGAGGAGAGGAGAGGAGAGGAGAGGGAGGAGAGGAGAGGAGAGGGTAGGAGAGGAGAGGGGAGGGGTTTGGGTTTAAGTCCCTTTTTTGCACTACTGCAGGACTTACATTGCAACAATGACAAAACAACAACACAAACCAAACACTGTCATGAAACATTTCTTGGTCAAAAATTTAAGATCAACTCCTCATCCTCCCCCACAGAGCATAAAACCCCCCAACAGCCCATATCTTTTTGAAAGCCGACACATTGTCCGTCATTTTGTAGAAATCAAAATCAACCCTCTGTCTGGCTTTTAGCTGACCCTTCAGGACCGACACTGGCTCCAAGCAGCCGGCACCCTGAGTTTTATTCTTCCGTGTCAGCCAGATGGCTAGTTTGGCAGAGCTGGCTATCAAGTTCATTAATATGTGTATATTTTTCTTTTTTGCACTGTATTTTGGACCAAAGATAAATAGGGGAACAGAGAAAACTTCCCCAAGCCCCCGACACCACCGTTCTAGCAGATCAAACAGTGCTGAAAGACGGCGACACAGCACAAACAAATGCGCCAGAGTCTCGGACAGACTACAAAACAAACACCCTTCCCCTACTTCTGGACCCAGGTGCGCTCTGTATCTGTTTGTAGCTATTGCTCCATGCACAACCCTCCACTGGAGGTCTGCTGTCCGTTTCTCAATGGGCAGTTTGTACAAGGACCGCCAGCTGCCTTTCGGGGAAGAGTCTAGGCCGAAGAAACCGGTCCACCTCGACTCCTCTAGTCCAGCCAAAGAGTGCATGTTTAGGACCTTGAGGCTGAGTAGAGTGCCTTTCTCCCCACATCCTTGAAACTGTCCAGGTGAGGAGTTGTGAAGGACAGGAGCTGACCTCCCTCCCGCCAATCCCCCACTGCTGGGGTGATCCGCAGAGAGGGGAAGCTGTGCTCACCCTCCTCAATCCACTGATCGCACAGAGTCTGGTCCTGTGCAAAAAGTCTCAGATGCGGCGGCAGTGAAGACCAGACTTCCTCCACCACTTTGTTGATCAGCCTGATGGAGGTGATGTTACTCCTCTCTCTCAGCGTGGTTGTGGATGTCGCCGTCATCTTCGTCAGATGGCTCAGTTTGGTGCAACCAGCTTCCCTTAGGCTTACTCTCAGGCTGGCAGACTGCAGTGTCTGAGTCCTAATGAAGTTATTATAAAACAAAGATTCTTCAAGCAGCCACATGCCCGGAGTCTCCTTGAAGTCTCGGGAAAAAACAAACATCTGCCAAGCCTGCAGCACAGATTGGTAAAAAGGTGTCAGTCCCCCAAGGTCCACAGTTTCAGGCTGTACGAGGAAAAGCTGCTTGTCGTAGCCCAAGCGCCCAGCTCTCCTCATCAACAGTCGAGCTGTATCAAGCCAGCCTGGGCCGGAGTCATACAGCAGCCTTTGCGCAGTCTGGAGTCGAAAAGCAGAAATCTTTGACTGGATACTGATTAGTCCTTGTCCTCCTTCAACCACGGGTAGATACAGAACTGCTGCTCGGACCCAGTGCTTTCCGGACCAGAAGAAATCCAAGATCGCTCTCTGAATGTCGTCGACCAGCCCTTTTAGTGGTGTGAGAGCGGTGAACTTGTGCCACAAATCCGAGGCAACCAAGTTGTTGGCAACCAGAACTCTTCCCCTATATGACAACTTGGGTAGCAACCATTTCCATTTAGACAACCTAGCGCACACTTTGTCCTTAATTCCCTCCCAGTTTTTCAGCTGAAACCCCTCAGTGCCCAAAAACACACCCAACACCTTTAACCCTTCCTTTCCCCATTCAAGCCCGCCAGGCAGGCTGGGCAGAACCTGATCCCTCCACCCCCCCACCAACAAGGCTTCACTCTTTGCCCAGTTCACCCGTGCAGATGAGGCCCTTTCATACAGGGACAGAGTATCCTTTAAACACTGGACATCCCTTTGGCTTGTTACAAAGATGTTTACGTCGTCTGCATAGGCAGAAACAACACAAGAGGGGTGATTAAAATTTGAGGACCCGGGTAAAGAGAGACCGCTGAGCTGGCCTCTCAACCTGTTCAACAAAGGCTCAATCGCCAAGCTGTAGAGTTGCCCTGAAATTGGACAACCCTGCCTTATCCCTCGCCGCACAGGGATTGGCCGACTCAACCCCACCCCTGTCTTCACCATGCACTGTGCACCACTATACAACAAGCCAATCCACGCCACAAAACCATCATCAATACCAAACACCCTCAGTGCAGAAAAAAGGTAGGAGTGATCCACCCTATCAAAGGCTTTTTCCTGGTCCAAACACACAATACCAAAATGTACATTTGTATCTCATCTACACACATCAATGACATGTCGGATCAGGAAATTGTTAGATAATTGTCCTGTCAGGTACACAGCATGTTTGGTCCGAGTCTACGATTAATCCCGGGAAGTCCTTCAGCCTATTGGATAAGGCTCTGGAAAGAACCTTGTAGTCTGCACAGAGGAGGGCAACTGGCCTCCAGTTCTTGAGTAGAGGGGAGGAGAGGAGAGGGAAGGAGAGGAGAGGAGAGGAGAGGGGAGGAGAGGGTACGAGAGGAGAGGGTACGAGAGGAGAGGAGAGGAGAGGAGAGGAGAGGGGAGGTGAGGGGAGGGGAGAAGAAGTAAAATGATAAGGAGAATAAAGAATTGAATGAACTCCTGAAGAACAGAACTAAAGGTCGATACATGTAGTCGTGATCGCTTTCCTTCTGGAAGGACAACAAACAATATCTTCTTGATTTCATAATGATTTAAAGCCTCACACACCTGAGCCAATCAGATCCATGCTGCCGATCGGCCAATGGGAAAGACTCTCCTCAACTCGTCAACACAAACCTGCAACCAGAAGTAGACGTTGTTTAACATTAAATTAACATTGAATTAACGATGACAGTAAATTAATAACCAGCAGGTTATTTCACGATGATATTATTATTATATATTATAACGTCGTCACTGATTCTGCACAGCGGCGTCAAAGGAGGTCATGACTCACCGGATTAATGAGCCTGTAATCCCAGTCTCCTGAGTAAACCGCCGAAATGTGTGAGTGTGTGTGTGTGTGTGTGTGAATACTTCAGGCTCATCAGCGTAGAGAACGATCAGCTTGTGGATGAGAATGAGTCGCGTTCACGAAGACGACCACATTCAAATACATTCAATGTCATTTTTTAAAACTCGATTTCAACATTTCTGCGTTCAAACAACTCACTACAAGTAACCCACTCATGTAACGTAAGTTAGCTACGTTAGCTATGTTAGTTAACGTTATGTGATGATCAGGCACATAATGTTAGCTGTAGTCGCTAAGAATTGTCCACTCATTTAAGGCTAAGTTAGCAATGTTAACTACCAGGTATTTCACTCGAATGTCATCACATAATAAAAGCGATTTAATTCATCACATTATGAGTGACGAAATGAGTCCACTCATCTGACGGAAAGTTAGCTACGTTAGCTAAGGTTACGTGACAATTTAATTTGTCCCATAACGTTGGTTAAAATCACTACGACATAAGTTAGCTACGTTAGCTAAGCTTACGTGAAAGTTTAATTTGTCCCATAAAGTTGGTTAAAATCACTACGACATAAGTTAGCTACGTTAGCTAAGGTTACGTGACAATTTAATTTGTCCCATAACGTTGGTTAAAATCACTACGACATAAGTTAGCTACGTTAGCTAAGGTTACGTGACAATTTAATTTGTCCCATAACGTTGGATAAAATCACTACGACGTAAGTTAGCTACGTTAGCTAAGGTTACGTGACAATTTAATTTATCCCATAACGTTGGATAAAATCACTACGACGTAAGTTAGCTTCGTTAGGAACGACATCACATAATGTGAATACATCTTTTATACATTATCTCGCCACGGGAGTCACAACAAATCCTCCCAAACAACAAATGAAGACTCCCATAATGCCTTGCTACCTCACGATGTCACAAACGTCATTTTATCGTAGCTCTGATGGAGAGCCCCCTAGTGACGGTTTTTAATGAACCTCCCCTTGTTTATCACACAACTGCCTTCCTGTTTAACGGCGTCAGATGCCAGTTGTCGTCTCGCTAATGTAGGACAAACCGAGGATGTATGATGGGGGGGGGGCTCGCTGTTGTCTTGCCAACAGGAAATGGAAATAAAAATAGATGGGAATTTGTCCCCTGACGGCGGAGGATTTCTCACCGGTTTCTGCTCTGCATCTCGTTTACAGAGTGAAGCCCGACGACAGGAAGTGTGTGTGTGTGTGTCGGCATTCAAAGGAAGAACAGAATTCAACTGTCATGTTTGGTTGTGTTTCATCAGCCTCTCAGCCTCCGTGAATCTGCCTGCTCTCTGCTGTGGATTAACGGCCCCTATAGGTCCTATATTTCACCATGAAAGAGGTTTCTCTCTCTCTCTCTCTCTGTGTTTCCACCTCTCTCCACCTCTCTCTCTCCTTCCTCTAAATGCTGTCGTCCTTGGTTACACAAGAAGCTGCAGAAGACACAAACAGGCAGAAGAGCAGAAAATTAAAACTTCAGGATTTTGATCTTTTAGCACTTTGAATTGCCCCGTTGTTGAAAGGTGCTTTACAAATAAAATTGCCTTGCCTTTTAAAAAAGAAAGATGCTCTGGAGTCAAAAACCTGCCATAATAATATGATATAATAATAATAATAATAATAATATGTATATATTATATATAATACAGGGAATTAGATTCCGAAAAATTAAAACTTCTAAAAAATAATATAATATGAGTTATAGCTTGTAACCAACATGAGTCCTGATCATAACAGCTAAATATTATTTTTTTTACAAAAAAAATAATCCCTTTTGTACCGAACAAGAAACATGGGAAAAATACTATATATTGATACTATTTTCCACGTTCACTGCTCCAACATGAGTCTTGATCATAACAGCAACATATTAAAACATTTTCATAATTTCCACCCGTTAAATGCCACTTTGTTTATGTTTACATAAGACGGCTGTTGTTTTTTTATGGAAAATTATGGATAATTATTTTTACGTGTACAAGTTCCTGGAGGGAATTACTTCAGGGGGATTATCAGACATGTATACATTATGTTTTTCTACACACGGCGATAAGAAAACCTATCAATCCATATTTTCCACTTTCACTGCATACTTTAACCAACATTATCCAAGAAAAATACGTCAATTTTCTCAAAGAAAATTCCCTTAAATGCCAGTTTTTGACATAAAGTCAATATATATATAAAATTAAACACAAATACATGAAAAACATGTCATTTTTTTCTGTACACTAAATGCAGATATTTTTTTCTACAATCTAGGATTTATCATTGTTATATCATATTGATTGAAACGTGATTCAATTATTTTCTCACCTGTTAATTTATAGTCTGCGTAAATGTCCATTATTGATTTTTTTTATTACTGCAGCCTTCAAAGATTTAACCTTCTAAGAGCCTGTAAATTTATTTTATTTATGACAGAACAAGATCACAGACACACATACACACATCCAGCATCCATATACAGAAACACATAATTACAGTTGCATACATCAATTAAATTGGTCTGCAGTGAGTTTTCCATAAGAAAACAGGGAAAAACATGCATTTTCCCCGTGTGGTAAACATCCATCCATCCATTTTCTACCGCTTATCCTGTATTTAGGGTCACGGGGGGGCTGGAGCCAATCCCAGCTGTCATTGGGTGAAGGCAGGGTACACCCTGGACAGGACGCCAGTCTATCACAGGGCTAACATGTAGAGACAAACAACTATTCACGCTCACATTCACACCTACGGGCAATTTAGAGTCACCAATTAACCTATCCCCATCCTGCATGTCTTTGGACTGTGGGAGGAAGCCGGAGGACCCGGAGAGAACCCACGCTTACACGGGGAGAACATGCAAACTCCACACAGAAGGAACCCGGGCCGACCCGGGAATCGAACCCAGGACCCTCTTGCTGTGAGGCGAGAGTGCTACCCACTACACCACCGTGCAGCCCTGTGGTAAACATGAGAGTAAAAAAACCCTTGTTTGTGCTCTGGGTGGAAACGCTGACACAATAGAACGCACATCTTTATATGCTAATGGCTCTCGTTTATCTCTGTACGACAAAGACGAGTGAATCGGGAGTGGGGGGGAACGCCACGAGAGCCACTTGGTCATGCAGTAACATACATGTGCATGGAGGCACAAAAGATGCACCCACCCACACACACACACACACACAAACCTCAATAGTCTACTCTGTAACTCAGATATACAGAAATGTATTATGCATGGAGGTATATTACATTCCATTGGGTTTGCAAGCCTACGCATTGGTGGCATCGTGTTAAAGCAAAGCAGCAGCACAACTGCCCTCTAGGACACCCCTCCAGTGGAGAAAATGTGATTAAGTTCCCTCTAAAATGCCCCTCCAGTGGAGAAAATGTGATTAAGTTCCCTCTAACATGCCCATCCAGTGGAGAAAATGTGATGAAGTTGCCTCTAGAATGCCCCACCAGTGGAGAAAATGAAAAAAAAAAAAGTGCATTCCAAGATGCCATTCCACTTGAGGAAACATGATATAGTTCCCTCTAGGTTGCCTTTCAGGTGGAGAAAATGTGATGAAATTCCCTCTAGGTTGACATGGATTTCTCTTTTGGATGCCCTTTCTGTTGAGAAAATGTTAAAAAGTGAACTCCAAGATGCCTTTCTAGTTGAGAAAACATGATAAAGTTCCCTCCAGAATGCCCTTCAGGTGGAGAAACTGTGATTGAGCTGGCGCCTTTTAGAAAATATTTTCACCCTGGCCCTAAGGACAGCCGGAGGCCGCCGGAATATTAAGTCTGCTTCGAGATGGACAGGCTGCACATCTTTAAGAAAACATTCCCAACCTCATTATTTTGGAACTGCTGATAAGCCTCAGGTCTGCAATGGAATCTATAATGTATTAGATGACAGGTGTGATGGCATTATTCCAAAAGGTGACCCGTAGCATGGCGGGGTTTCAGTGACGGGCATCGCACCTTCAGTGAGCCTTTAAACACCGACGCAAAGAACAGAACTGATTGTGAACGCAGCCTCAGATTAGTGAAGAAGACAAAGTGAAGTCTATCGGCAGATTGAATTCCAGCAGGACGCGTGAAGGGAGGACGGAGGCGACAAGACAGGAATGTGAGTGAGGAGGGGGGATGAGTGGGTGAAAGAGTGCTAAAATGCGTGATTAATTAGAAAGACGGAGAGGTGTGAAGCACATCATTAGCAGACACAACGAGGGGGGAGATACAGCGAGGGGGGGGGGGTAACAATAACAAACATGTATCCCAGAGAAAAGAGCAGCGAAGGTAAGAGAAAGAAAAGAGAAGGGGGTGAAGGTGAAGAGCACAGCTGCTGTCCGTCATCTCTTTAAGCTCTCACAATGATGCACCAATTATCCACAGCCACATAATCCCATCCTACACTTACAGCTACCTTGCATGCCTGCGCAAACACACACACACACACAACTACACACTCACACTGAAGTGTTGGAGAGTCCCGATACTGAGGAACGATAATTAGCAACATTCGTGTCAAAGTGTAATGAATCAAACCGTTTCCCTCTCTGGGATACGGTCAGGAACACGATGAAAATCACACTTTTTTTCTCCAAACGCACCTTGGAAGACACCCCCTGGAGTCTACTTGCTAACTCATTAACACAGGAGGGAAGCCAGTGAGAGTCACTGATTGCAACGGTGTCACACGGAGCTTCATGCTAATGTGAGCTTTTCATGTGCATCAGAGCCGGAGCCTCATTCCAACTAGAGATCACCACCTGCATATTCTAATACGGTGATTTTAAAAAGGGGGGCTGTGCTGAATCAGGTCCAGAACCGCTTCGCTGGACCCTTAATGGTGCTTACAAAGGTCAGTGGACCGCAACTCTGCAAATTTGGGGGCAGATTAAAGAATTCGAAGAGACAAAACAAAGATAAACCATAAAGATCCGATTCAATTTCAGAAGACAGGAGTATTTCCAAAGACGGTGTAGATAAGATCTAGACCAGCTAGTTCCCTTTATGATCCAGATGATTTCCAGGTGACAGGACTACTTTCTATCAAAGTTCCACTCAAAAGGACTAGTTTTCATCAAGATAGAGATGAGTTCCACAAAACAGAACATGTTTCCTCCAAGATTCAGAGAACTGGACTGTTTAACAAGAGATCCAGTTAGTTTCCAGAAGGAATTTCTTAATTTGCGGTATCTTTTTCAGATTAAGCCAAGAAAATTCATGATGAGAGGTTAACGCTAGTTGAGCAAAAACCGTACCAGCTTCCATTGTGAACCAGATGACAGGCCTCTCGTGATTCAGATGAGTTCTGGGGAAAAATACCAAATTCTCATGGGAATCAAGATGTGCTCCAGAATAAGGAACTACTTTCTGTTGAGATCAAGATGTAGAGGAGATTACAGACAGGTTCCTAGCAAGACCCAGATGATAGACCTAGTTCTCATAGAGACCCAGATAAGTTCCAGAAAACAGGACTTATAATGGTCAAGATCAAAATGATTCCCTGAAATAAGGAATAGATCCTGTTGAGATCCAGAAGAATTCCGGAGGGAACTGGATCAGATTGAGATCCAGAAGACAGGACGAGTTCTCTTGGAGTTCCATATGAGTTTGTTTTTTCGGTGTAGAAAGAACCGCGGCGTACTGTTTGTGTGCCTGAGTGGGTACGATACTCATGCCGTTCCCTTGCTCTCCAAGGATTAATTATCCTTTACAGTGAAGTCAAGATAAGCAAGTTTTTTTCATTTGCTGGCAACAGCATGTTTTTGTTTTTTTACTTACATCAGCAACAAAAGTTGTAAATGGAACTTCGCCTTCCGTAAATCTACTAACCGTTGGTCCAATGACAACCGTTGGTGTCATTGGAGGTCGAACACTTAGATTCTTGAACATATGCTTTTAGAAGCAGCCTCTTTTTTGGCCAAAAGAAAAGGCTGATTTTACTCTCCTGGACAAAGGTCTCATGGAGTTCACACATAAAAATAAAAAAGCCATCCAACATTTGCCCTGACCCCAGGGGGGACAAGAAGTGCTGTGTTGAGAGTTGATTAACCAAAAGCCCATTGAATGTATTGTGACTTTCAATTTGCTGCAGTAAAAAACAGTTTTAATGAGTTTGATAAACTGTCCTCTGGGAATGTGTACAGAAGCCCCCGGAATAAAAAAGGTATCGGTAGAAACATACTTTTCTGAACCAGCTTTACATAAACATGCACAATCGCTATTTACTTGATTTTCCCAGATTGCCATGATTGAGCACTTCCTTTCAACGTGGATGCAATCATCACACACATACGGAGCTGCAGAGGTTTCTCAAACACACAAAGGCGTTCGGGCTCCCCAGCAAACGGAAGACACTTTCAAATGAATCTGGATATTTCCTCATGAGAGAGAGAACAAAAGGAGGAGGAGGGTGGAAAAAGTTGGGCGTGAAGAGGATAATACAAAGATAAGAAAGCTTTTGAGAAACCAGTGAAAGGGAGATCAGAAAGGAGGAAGGTGAAGAGAGGCAAATTAATTGGAAAGAGTGAAAAAAGAAATGGGAAATTAAAGAGTGTGGTGACAGGTTGAGATGGTCAGGAGCAAAAGGAGATTGACGAGAGTTTAAAGAGAAGAAGAATAAAGAGCCAGGAGGGACGGAAAGTTTGACGGCACGGATTTTAATTAAAGAGAAAAAAGTTTAGTTAAAAAGAAATGACATGACAAGAAAGCGAGAGAATCAGACAGGCAGATTGAGGAATGCAAACATATCGTTCATATATGTATTCATAATGTCTTCTCCAGACATGTCACACTGATTGAACGTGTTTCACTTCATCTGTGACAGAAACAGCCTCCTCCTCCTTCCTCCTGGATGCATATTTAATACATTACAGGTGCATGAGAGTGAAAATCCATGTCCACACCTGCTGTGGACGTGAACAACCGCAACACGGAGAAGGAGGCAAGGCTGTTTGGTCCATTTAGAGTCCACCAGACCAGAACGCAGGGGATGCTTTCGGGGGCGGGGCTTACCTGCTGATTGACAGGTCGCTACCATGCTACCAATGCTAGTTAGATACTAAGATGACTTAAACACTTAGCTTGAATTATGAAGCTAACTTTGTAAGCAGCTTCACACCAGAATCCACATGGATCCAGATCCAGAAAGGGTGCTGTTTGTGCTCGCTGTGTTCCTCAGATCTACCCATCGTTCCGCCACAGTCCAAATATGGTCACTTCCTTCCGGACTTGATGCTGAACTCAAGGCTCTGTTTTGACTGGACTCGTCAATATAATCCGAAGACAGACATTTGACTCAGGACTAAGAGTACATTTAAAAATTGCTGATAAAATTAAATCAAATTTGAGTCAATTAAACTAAACGTTGACTAAAATGTTTGCATCTTAAAGGTGCACTGAATGTAAGATAGCTGCTATAATGAACCCTGCATCAGAAGACGATTCCAAGACATTGTGACGGGTAAAAGTTTTTGATTTCAGAAAATGTTTGTGAACCATTAAAATGATTAACTTGAGATGATCTGAGCCCAGCAAAGAAAGGAACCGGACCAGACTGGGGATTTGAACATATTAGGCCTTATTTGTGTATACTATACTGAACGGAAATCAATCAACACTAGATTGAAGCCCACATTTTCAAAAATAAATCCATCATCGCTTCACTTTCACAACAGCAGTCATACCGAGTGAGAAGACGTCCAATCAGAAGTGACATCAGACTGTTTTGTAACGAGGCACCAGCAGCTCAAACAATGAAGCGTTTCCGTGAGAAAACTTCCTTTCATCTCGGCTGTTGGACCGAGTGTCTCCTGCATACTGATCACACGTTCACACCGGCCGGCATCAACACTTCCTTAGGAAATGACAACATGCGTCACTGAATCAAAGGAGAGAGATGAATACCTCATATTCAGAATGCTATCTGAGAGAAAAACACCATTACCTGAAAGACACTGCTGAATATGAATAGACCGAGGATACAATCAGTGTATGTTCTCGTCTTATCTCTATTTGGAAACATCATTACTGACTTGCTTCTTTTCTTTTTTTGGGGTGGTAGAAGATTCAGTCGGTTAAACTTATCATCTCATCAAAGATGGTGTCATGGTTTTAACAAGGTAGCTTAAAAGTTTTGATTGGAGAAACAAGCTGTTAAAGAATGTGATTAGATTGTTTCCGTTCAGCAAAATGTTAAATGAGAGTTTTGTCGATACAGCTGTAAACAAATTTGGATGCATTTATAATGCTGTAATACGATGCGGGAACACAATACAATAGAAGTAGGGCTTGTGAAATGTATACTTTTGTTTCGAGTCTGGAGTTTACAAGTAACTTGAAGTTAATAAAAGAAGATTAAGAGCAGATTGTCGGAGTCGAAATAGGACCATTTTCTCATAGACTTCTATACAACCAAAGAGGAGTCGCCCCCTGGTGGCCAGCAGAGAGAAGTAGGACCATTTTCTCATAGACTTCTATACAACCAGAGAGGAGTCGCCCCCTGGTGGCCAGCAGAGAGAAGTAGGACCATTTTCTCATAGACTTCTATACAACCAGAGAGGAGTCGCCCCCTGGTGGCCAGCAGAGAGAAGTAGGACCATTTTCTCATAGACTTCTATACAACCAGAGAGGAGTCGCCCCCTGGTGGCCAGCAGAGAGAAGTAGGACCATTTTCTCATAGACTTCTATACAACCAGAGAGGAGTCGCCCCCTGGTGGCCAGCAGAGAGAAGTAGGACCATTTTCTCATAGACCTCTTTACAATCAGAGAGGAGTCGCCCCCTGGTGGCCAGCAGAGAGAAGTAGGACCAGGTTTTGAGACAGTCACTTCAGGACTGGGGCTGAGCTATTTTTTGTTGTTGTTTGCAACACACCTGGTGTCCTTCATTGTCAGTAAAGTAGGTCCATTTTCTATAAGACGTAGTAAAAACCAGAGAGAAGTCGCCCTGAGTGGCAGCAGAGAGAAGTAAGGACCATTTTCTCATAGACTTCTATACAAGTCCCATAAGAGAAAGTCCCCCTTGTCGCAGCAGAGAGAATAGACCAATTTAATCTATAGACTTAATTTACAACCAGAGAGAGTCTTACCCAATGGTAAAGGCCAGCAGAGAGAATGTAGAGACCATTATTCTCAAAATAGAACTTTAATACAGACCAGAAGAGTGAAGTCGCCCCTGTGGCCAGCAGAGAGGAAGTAGGACCATTTTCTCATAGACTTCTATACAACCAGAGAGGAGTCTCCCCCTGGTGGCCAGCAGAGAGAAGTAGGACCATTTTCTCATAGACTTCTATACAACCAGAGAGGAGTCGCCCCCTGGTGGCCAGCAGAGAGAAGTAGGACCATTTTCTCATAGACTTCTATACGACCAGAGAGGAGTCGCCCCCTGGTGGCCAGCAGAGAGAATGCAGGTTTTGAGACAGTCACTTCAGGACTGGGGCTAGCTATTTTTTGTTGTTGTTTGCAAACACACCGTGTCCTTCATTGTCAGTAAAGTGTCCATTTTGTGTTAAACGTAGTAGAAAACATAATGAAACGCCTGAATGAGCAATAGTAAAACACATTTTGAAAGTGTACTCTATATGCAGACTGGTTCCCAATAAAGACAAATCACCTCTTGCTCGTCTAACAGACAAACATTACGCCAAATTTAACAGAATACTATCTGAGATGCTTGAATTTAAAAGAAACAGATGTCTTAACAATGGTAAAAGGTTAAACTGATGTAAATTGGATTGAAACTATTCAAGCAGTATACAAAAAAAGAACATTTAAATGACAGCGAGCATTGAAATGCTTGTTGAAGCAGCAGCGATACGAAGCCGAGGTGATTTAACTCGGCTCCATTTTTACTTGGACATCTTTTGATCTGCCAAAAAATAAATAAAAAAATGCCAAATCAGTGCTGACTTGGGATGATTCATCCAGGTGGAAGAGCTGTCCGAGTCTCTTTGTGTTCACGTTTGCAACAAAGTCAGGGAACTCACCGGTGACTCAGTCTGAGTCACTATGCTGAAGTTCAATCAGAAGTTCAACATCCGCTGAGATTCCCTGAACATCTCAAATGAGCTTGCCTCGGCTCTGAATCCCTGGGGAAGTGCAAAAAAGAGAATTATGGGTTGTTTTTACTTCTTCTTTGGTGGATTGTTTGACTTCTTGGTTTAATCTAGGTTACCAGACTGTAGACACCAGAATGGAGATTTTTAACATTCGGAGCTAACATTCATACGCTGCTTATCTAAATGGGTGGAAATTAAAGCGGTCACTTTTTTAATAAGCATAACAAGCAACTCAAATTTGAATGGAGACTAATGAGATCAGGGGACCATGATGACTTTGCACCGGCGGGGCAGTGAAATGCCACCGGACGCGTGTGCAGACGTGCGATTAATAACTTTAGTGAAACAATCATTCAGACGTTTTAATGCAATTAAGTCTCTTTGGTTTAAATTCAAAGAGTTATTCTCCTTATAAGGTCATGTTATTCATCACAAAGCAGGAAAAACAAAACAGGAGTCGATCTCCCCACTCAGTTAGAAAAAGTTGCCTTTTCCAGTTTTAATCGCCGACCTTCAAGGAGAATTGTTCCTTATGCCTGGATGTAAAAGGTCATCAGGTATAAATCAAATTAACAGTGTTTGGTTGCTACTTCCTTCAGCCCGGGAAAGTTTAAACATCGGAAACTAAAGTTTATATCAATAAACAAAAACATGAACGTCTTTCTAGATTGTAGTAGGAAAGCATGACAAAAAATAATGTGGGTGTAAATGGGACAAATGATGAAGGGGGGGGGGGGGGGGGGGCGCAGATCTATTTGCACATTCCAGTCCTTAAACTTGCAGTCTCTCTGCTGACCACCAGGGGGCGACTCCTTGGGTTGCAAGAAGTCCGATGCTGTAAACCAAATATGGTATCTCCCGTCACCATGACTACATCCACTTGGTGACACAACTCAGCAGGCAACGGTCTTCAACGTGGTTGCTAATGTGTTGCTCTGCGGTAAACGGGTTGTCATGGCAGTTTGAGTCGAGCAATAAAAAGGCGTCGTACATGAAAATGGGTCTCGCCTCTGTGAAACTAATTCACAGGCTTGGTTTGACTTTAATCTATTTTTGGCATCAGTACGTGGGCCGGATGTGCGTTGCCGGTGATGAGGCAACATTGCCTGATGTCGGGGTCGCATGGTTCTCTCTCTCTCTCTCGCTCCGAGAACAAAACGTCATTCTCCACAGAACATAATTGAAAATGTAATTGCGTTATGAATCTCCGCCAGGCTGAGTGTGTTTCATTTATTGCCATCAAGTGCGAGCCACATTAGAATCAGAGTAAATTGACTTCTCCGTCACAGCCTCGTCGTCTCCATCCTTCAGGTCACCATAGCGATGAGAACGACGGAGGATCTAAAAGGCTGGGCTATTGAGACGCTACCGGTAATAAAAACTAAGCATTTTTCAAAAATGACGAGGTGGTTTTTATCTTGAATATGAACCTGAATTAAATTATTGACTCATGTGAACCCTGAGTCCCAGATTTCACAGCTTAGAGGTCGAGGCAATGAATAAAACAACAAGTGTCCATAAAAGTTGCTTTCGGAATCAATGAGCAGAATCTAAATCATCTTTAAACAAACACAAAGTAAACAAAACACGAAACAAGAAATCCAAAGGTGAGGCTTAATTAAATCTGCCCGGTATATTCGCATATTTAATCTGACGAGTGTTTCATTAAGTCTTTGAATACAACTGAGGATTAATATATCATGTGAACCCGAGTCCAGTTCTCACAGCTTCAGAGGTCGAGGCTAATGGATTACAACGTGGGTGCGGCTGTTTGCTTTCGGATATCTTAATGGCAGATCAAATGCATGTTTGATCAAAGCAAAGTACAACAGCGAGTGACAGCATCATCAGAGGTGAGGCTTAACACTCCTAACACTGGCTCCGGCATTTCTCTTTCTGCAATGTTACTCGCTTCTGCCGTTTTTCATAAGTCCTTAACAACAACGTGAGCGCACAAGACTATCACGTGTGAACCATTCCTCACAACACCGGGGTTCATCTCCACTTCTCCACCAGCACCTTCACCTGCACAACCACTGCTCACCCGCACCGTTCACCCTACAGCCAGCACCCTCCACCAACCACCCTTCACCAACCCTTCACCAACACCTTCACCTCCACCCTCACCCAGCTTCCCTCCATACCACTCACCCAGCACCCTTCACCCTCCACCAGCACCCTCCACCAACCACCCTTCACCAACCACCCTCCACCAACCACCCTTCACCCTCCACCAGCACCCTCCACCAACCACCCTTCACCAACCACCCTCCACCAACCACCCTTCACCTCCAACCAGCACCTCCACCAACCACCCTTCACCAACCACCCTCCACCAACCACCCTTCACCCTTCCACCCTCCACCCAGCACCCTCACAACCACCCTTCACCAACCACCCTTCCACCACCACCTCACCCTCCACCCTCCACCCAGCACCCTTCACCCTTCACCAACCACCCTCACCACACCACCCTTCACCCTCCACCACCACCCTCCACCCACACCCTTCACCCTCCACCAACCACCCTCCACCAACCACCCTTCACCAACCACCCTCCACCAACCACCCTTCACCCTCCACCCTCCACCAGCACCCTCCACCAACCACCCTTCACCAACCACCCTCCACCAACCACCCTTCACCCTTCACCCTCCACCAGCACCCTCCACCAACCACCCTTCACCAACCACCCTCCACCAACCACCCTTCACCCTCCACCCAGCACCCTTCACCCTTCACCAACCACCCTCCACCAACCACCCTTCATCCTCCACCCTCCACCCTCCACCCAGCACCCTTCACCCTCCACCAACCACCCTCAACCCAGCACCCTTCACCCTCCACCAGCACCCTCCACCAACCACCCTTCACCAACCACCCTCCACCAACCACCCTTCACCCTCCACCAGCACCCTCCACCAACCACCCTTCACCCTCCACCAGCACCCTCCACCAACCACCCTCCACCCTCCACCAGCACCCTCCACCAACCACCCTCCACCAGCACCCTCCACCACACCCTCCACCCTTCACCCTCCACCAGCACCCTCCACCAACCACCCTCCACCCAGCACCCTCCACCAGCACCCTCCACCAACCACCCTCCACCAACCACCCTTCACCAACCACCCTCCACCAACCACCCTCCACCAGCACCCTCCACCAACCACCCTTCACCAACCACCCTCCACCAACCACCCTTCACCCTCCACCAGCACCCTCCACCAACCACCCTTCACCCTCCACCAGCACCCTCCACCAACCACCCTCCACCCTCCACCAGCACCCTTCACCAACCACCCTCCACCCAGCACCCTCCACCAGCACCCTCCACCCTTCACCCTCCACCAGCACCCTCCACCAACCACCCTCCACCCAGCACCCTCCACCAGCACCCTCCACCAACCACCCTCCACCCAGCACCCTTCACCCTCCACCAGCACCCTCCACCAACCACCCTCCACCCACCACCCTCCGTATCAGGAAGCCGTCGTCCCATCAGAGACGTTCTGGTGAGGACACTGTTTCACCTGCTCCCCACCCGCCAATCACAAACCAGATTATATTAATCTCTAGTCCTCTCCACCAATCAGAATTATGATATGAATCTAGTCCAGGAACAAGAGGAAGTTAATATTCTCCTCTGCATGCAACTTAACGAGCCAAATACAATCAAAATGGTAATTTTACTTACAACATAAACACATTTTAATTCCATTCCGCTTTGATTTATTTCCTCTGAAATATAAACCGACTGGAAAATTAAATCAGAGGTGTACATATATCATGTTGATGATCACATACACACACACACACACACACACACACACACTCATATATATATATATATAAAGTACACTTGGAGGGGCCGGATTAAGAGTAGTTCAAGAAGGTAGACATATTTGACTTAAAGTCAGACATGCAACCTTATAAAGCAACTTCTACCTTTATATATATATATATATATATATATATATGTGTGTAAGTGTGTGTGTGTGTGTGTACACAGACGCCTGTTTCCTCATGGCAAAAGCAATTTCCACCTCTTCTCTCCCACTCAAGCTTATGCACACACATTTAAGCCTCTAAGCTCTTTGCAAAATGAGAAAATGAGAGGAAACACGGCGACATTTTTAAGGCTGGAGAAGTGGAGCAACGACGCTAATATAGGATGTTCAACAGTAAATACACGGAGGTGATCCGTTCCGTCAAGTCAGTCGAGGTAAAAGACCAACCTGGTGTTTTTTTTATTAAGAGGAACATTTTTATCATTAACTACTGTTATGATTTCTTGGACATAATCTAAGATGGAGAAGGCCAAAGTCAAAGATGGGGATGGCCAAAGTCAAAGATGGAGAAGGCCAAAGTCAAAGATGGAGAAGGCCAAAGTCAAAGATGGAGAAGGCCAAAGTCAAAGATGGAGAAGGCCAAAGTCAAAGATGGAGAAGGCCAAAGTCAAAGATGGGGAAGGCCAAAGTCAAAGATGGGGAAGGCCAAAGTCAAAGATGGGGAAGGCCAAAGTCAAAGATGGGGAAGGCCAAAGTCAAAGATGGGGAAGGCCAAAGTCAAAGATGGAGAAGGCCAAAGTCAAAGATGGGGAAGGCCAAAGTCAAAGATGGAGAAGGCCAAAGTCAAAGATGGAGAAGGCCAAAGTCAAAGATGGAAAATGCCAAAATCTAAGATGAAAATCCCCCCCCCACACACACACACACACACGAGAGCCGTGTAGAGACAACTGAAACGCCGTCTTTCACACCGACTCGTTTCTGGATTGTTATAGAAATCAGAGATTTGATTATTAAAAAGGCCTTTTATGTGTTGAAGTTCAACGGTTTCTGGCTGAAAAACAAAAGACAGACTGATGAAACAATATTGTTTTCCTTTTCATTAAAAGAGCCCACGGAGAACAATCAACACAATCTTTATGGTCTGTATCTTCCCAGTAAATTAACATTTAAAAAGGTCACTTCTGTTTACTCTGATATTTTTCAATTCATCGTCGTCTATCTGCTAACGGACGGTGGAAGTGTGATAAGTCATAAAGAACGGATTCTACCGGCTGTCCTTCCATCTACGTTATTATATTTCATCATTATACTTTTCTACTTCACCTTGGAAAAATGTTATTTGCTGTCTGGATGCTTCAATTATAGACAGAAAAGGTGCAGCAGTGTGTTAAAGAAAGAGATGGAAGTCACAGCTGTGTGTGTGTGTGTGTGTGTGTGTGTGTGTGAGTGTGTGTTGTATTAATGATGTCAGAGGTTTGAAGTCAGAAGGTAACTTAATAATAACCGGTCCAAGATGCATCACAAGGTCAATCTTCATTTTGGGAAAACAAAACACAAATACAACAGCCTATAAAATATAAAAAATACTGAATAATAACATTTTCCTAAGAAACTGAGTTTTCTAAAAAATAAATTACTTCCCTGCATCTTCAGTTCGACACCCCGAAGCTCAATAAGCACGAGTGGCTATTATGGTTATGATTATTATGATTCAAATTAAAAAGCAACCCTCAGTGGCTTCTTCGTTGCCAACAGGCGCGAAGCAAAACTTATTTCACGATTCAATAATAGCGAGGAACAAAAGAGCAAAATGTCCATAAACATGAAAGATGTTTTTGTAAACGTAAAGATGTTCTTTTCTCCGGAGACGACGACTCCAACGCAGCGGAGGGCGACTCAGCACTTCATCTCATCTCCACAAATTACAAAAATAAAGGTCTCTCAGGAAACTTGATGCTTTTAGTTTGGTAGGACAGTGAAGCCAAAATAAAAGGCCTGCTGACTAAAATGGAGAAAAGACTGGACTCTGGAATAATAATAATGCTGATGATCATGACAGTAATAATAGTAGTGCTACTTATAATATTGGTATTAGAAGTAGTAATAATAATAATGATTATAATACAAATATAAGGATGATGATGGTAATACTAGTAATGGTAGTAGGAACAATACAGAGAGTATTACTAATAAAAGTAGTTTATCTCCAGCCGGATTCTTGCTGAATTATAACAACACCGTTGTATAAATCAGAAGTTCTGGGAGACGGAGCTGAAACAGGAGCAGCAGAAATGAAACAGAATGGACATTAAAACCCGATGAGAGTCGGAGCAGAGACCTGGAATAAAATATGTTCAGGTGCTTTCAAACTCACATCAAACCCCCTCGTCGTCCCCGGCGACCTCCGTCCGACAGCATCGACTCTCACACAGTTCATATCAGTAAGACTCTGCCCCCCAAACAACAGTAGACCGCAGACGGCAGATGTTTGATGCTGCCATTACGAGGACGATGCCGCTCTCGCGCGGTGCATTCACTTCCCTTGATCACTACCGAACCCAACAAGGTGAAACTTTATCGCACAAACGTTAAACTCGTTCCATTTCGTTCCTGACAGGTTCCTGCAGAGAGCAACAAATCCACCGTATCACATTCGCACGTATAATAAACACCATTAGAGGAAAACGTTTCCGGTCACTCGTGAGTAAAAAGAGGTGTCGGTTAAAAACCAGAATGAGGAAGACTCGAGGAAAGAAGGAGCTGCATCAATCACATCGATAGGCGCCTAGTATCCATCTCCAAGTATATAAGCTAATAATGCAAAACAAACATTACAAGTTAGTTCATTTTCATTACACTAGCAATAAAGGAGGGAAACAAAGAGAACAGGAAGTGGAGGCTTTGGAGTTTGTGAATAACGATCGTTATTAAAAAAATCGTAATTAAAAAACGCTAATACCGACCTTTCGTTCTCTGATCGTCCCCGCATCGAAGCCTTCGAGAAGGAAGCGGTTAAGCAACGTGTTCTCAGCTGCATAAGTTTGAAGGAGCACTCCACCTCCACGGATCCGTTCAGGTCTTCGTCATCAGGGTCAAACAGCGAGGAAACCTTTGTTTCACGCTGACGAAGCCACGTCATTATTACAACGTCGCGTTGCTTTGTGGAGCGAACACAATGACTTCAAACGTCACGGTGATCATCGAGCTTTCCAGGCTCACTCACTTTACTGCCGCGTACAATAGATGAAGGTCATGTGAGACGATCAAAAGCTCCAACACAAGACACTGACAGGACTCTTTATTATTAGATTATTATATATTTCTATATTATATTCTGTGTCGATATATTTAAGGGAGGAATGGCTAAAGTGTTCAGTCAGAAAAAAATAAAAAATAAAAAAATATACACACATTTGAAAACAGTTATGATGTTTTTATATTTTGGAACTGCCCTAATTTTCTAAACATGACTCTAAAGGTTTCGGGCTACACAGGTGTTGTGATTTTGCTGCAGTACTCTGGGTGACCACTAGGGGAGGACTGCAACGAGTGAGTAGTACTGTAGTAGTAGTTGTGTGTGTGTGTGTGTGTGTGTGTGTGTGTGTGTGTGTGTGGGGAGATAAAACCTCAAAAGCTATTAAGTCAAGTCTGATAATAATCCCAGTCGAACCTCCCTCATACTGTAGGTCATCTTTTCATCTTTCAATCTCTCTCTCTCTCACACACACACACACACACACAGTACATTATATTATATAATTACCTCCCCACTGCGGCCCTATCAGCTGCGCTCCATCACTTATCGGACGGCATGTGGATCGACTGCATGTCTCAATATTCACGTTTAAATTGATTTTGCTTGTAGAATACATTAAAAGCCTTGATCCATTCATTCAAAGTGAATGAGTCATTCAGCATCAATACAATCATTTACAATTTGAAGGTATAACAAGCTATTTCATTTTAAAAGACAGGAGCCCATTCTTAATTCTACTGAATATATCGCAGCTTGTTTTTCATGTTAAGACTTCAGAATTAAACTGAATTATATTTAAATTCAACAGCAGAGATTAACTGGAAATTGTGTGTGTGTGTGTGTGTGTGTGTGCAGTACTAGAATCCTAAAAGCTTCATGTGTGAACTTGTCTGTACTTGCATCCTTTGTCGATAGTGGAGCAGTCAAAAACACTTTACCTCGGAGAACAAAGTCCACCGCTGCAGCCAGTCTGTATCCGATCACATATCCGGGTGTAATCCCGATCCACAGAGACCTGCGAGGTGAGAAAGCACAAAGACTCGTTAATGAATGCATACATATCAGTGTTTCCCCTACCATGTACAGGAGACCTGCCGCCAGGCCAAAAAAAAATCAATAGGCCAAAAATAAGCCACCTATCAATTCATTCATAAATCAATAATCATTTACATTAGGAGCGCCTCCGCGCAGCCCAGTAGACTTACTCCGCAAGACGCGCGGCAACAATCCTCACTGCACTCCCGCTACGTTCTTCTTCGTGTACTTTACGTGCTTGATGTTGTTCTGATGCTGTTCCGCCTCGTTAAACCACCACGATGCCGCTTTCTACTTTGAAAACACGGAAAGTTGACACTGTATTTTGATAAGCTGCTGCACTCTTCAGACTCGTGGTGTGAGCGGAACCGGACCGGTACCGGAACTGGACCATTTATAAAGGAAAATGCCGCTGTGTGTCTCCGTCCAAAATCCGCTTTCCTCGCGCTGCCTGCTCACACAGATCCGCTCGTGCGCACATTCAGGCAGCCGGTGCAGCTACTACAGGACTGATATGATCTCTTCTGGATCAACTGGAGGATCTGACGAATCTTATGGGAGCAGCCCTAGAAAGTACAAATGCATGGACCCGGTTTTAGCAGTGCTATGTAAAAGGGCAGTCCTTGATGTTGGGTGATAAAGGGCAGATCCTCATCAAAGTAAGTCTGAGGTTCGTTACGGTGGTCCTGAGGACCAGGGCAACAGAGAGTAACTGTGTCATTAAACAGTTTGTTCCCAAGTCTCTGGGGCACAATCACTTAGGTTTTGGGACGGACGACGTATAATAAAACCCAACTTCAGAACATCCAAACCCTGCCTTTAAGTAGAAGAGACCATTGATTGAAAACTCTCTCCGGTTTCTTGAACTACACGATCAATTAGCAAAGCATCTAATCTTCCTCCTCCACATCTTCCCTAACTCCATCGCTTTCATCTCCTCCTCTCCGAAGAAGGTCAAATGTAATTACCAGTCTCATTTGAATCTTTGCTTCTCTGACGCTGCATGAAAGACCACATGATTAAAAGACAGGACTCCTCTGTCTCTCTAAATCTTTAGATTTATGAGCTGAGCTATTGATTATCCCATAGATCAGCCTACTCCATTGATCACACCGACGCCCATAAAACACCCATGATGAGGTAGAAGGAACGATGATTTTCTTGCAATGGTCGATGCAGGAAGTATATCAACCAATTAGGACAAAGGCAGGTGGGCTAATGAGGAGAAATCATTAAGATGTAGTGGAGGGAAATTAGCTTCGACTGAATTGTTCCAGATGAAGATTTTTTGGAAGGAATGGCTAAAAACAAACTCAAAAGCTTTCAATTTGACCTATAATTCAAAATAGCAGATACATAATTATTTTAGTTCTTGAGATTATCAGCTCATAATGAGAAAAATAATTTTAAAAAAGGTAACTAGATTTTGAAGATATTTTAAAAAAAGTGGAAGTTCAAATCCTGAAAAAGCAGCTTAAATTAAAACGTGGCATTGAATTGGGTTTTTTTCTTCTCCATTATTTGCCTTTTTGTTCCCCGGATCCATTTTACACTTAACATTTAAATTCGGGCTTGTTAAAATGTACAGAAATGAGCACAACATATTTTCCAATTTAATTCAATTTGCTTTTTAGCATTAAATTCTCTAAAACGCTTCCTCATATGATCGTAATATGATGTCGCTGGTGTTTCAGGGGCAGATGAGACGAACGTCAATAAAGGTAACGAGCGAACATCCAAGTCACAAGACCAGGCTCCACTCAAGCAAATGTATTGAAATGTGACGACTGGTTGAACCGTATAGAGAGCAAACAGTCTCCTGCTGTTTTTAAAGAAATACAAATTAATTAAAAAAAGACTTCAAGACGTCACATGATTGTGCTTTGATACGCAGCTGATAACCCATTTGTGTAATTTGATCAAACAGAATGACATTTGTGTCGGATTGAGTCGGTTCCCTCTGATCACAGCTGCTTGGATTCTATTGATCTTTTATTCTGCTAATTAGTGAAATAAAAGGCGAGCGGCTACATCGAAGAGGGTTTCACAAATTTGATGGTAGAGATGCCCCGCCTCGTCCAACATCAGAAGAAACCTTTTATACTTTTATGAAATATCATTTTCAGCTGATTAAGCAGTAGGGGAAAAAGCTTGTTGACCCAATTTCCTCGGCGACACCCTGCTGTGCACTAGAGCATTTTCAGAGTTTGCCATGTTTAAACGTTACACTCTTTTGAGGTGTTGGTCCACAACTTAATATTAATCATAAACTGATCACAATTTGGCTTGAGAGAGGGTTTTGGTTTAAATATCATCATTTAATCATCTGAAGCAAATCATTATATCCAGCAGCAGGCGAGTTTCTTACCAAATGTCAACAAGTTAGGGAAATAAAAGTAGTTTAAACTTTGAGGATGAATAATGGTGGTGTGGCAGATCTGTGGGGAGCGATACAAACAAGAGTTTTTCTGAAAGAAGGGGAATTGTCTGATTGGAGTAACTTTAATCAAAAATTGCACAAAATGAACCTACCTCTGCATACATGTATTCAAACACAGTGTTTGCCTCCGGAAAGGTAGTATATTATATATTCTGCTGTATCTGTCCATCATGTTCCTGCTGCTGCAGGATGTATTTTCTGTTCAGTACAAAGCAGCAGGTGATAATTTTTCATAAAATCTGTGTAGGAATGTGTGTCAGCTGGTGAGGCAAACTGGTGTGTTAGAAAGGAGCTACATGAATGAAAACCTATTTACCTGGATTTCTTTGCTTTTTTGTGTGCGGTTAAATGCCTCTGGGTTAAAGGCAAGCTGGTTTCAATTAAATAAAACGTATTATGGGGGTTCAGTTACAAGCTTTTGTTTGCTAAGAAGCCAAAAACATGACAGGTTTGACTGAAAACAAAAGTGTTTATAACCTACAGCTGGAGTCACGGTCGGATCAACTTCACCATATTAAGCCTTTCAGTTCTTTTTGATTGGTTTTAAAAACATAAAATGGGAACAAGATTGATAATGGCATCTCTTGGTCGATGCTGCGATTCAGTCCCCTTTCTATGAGTTCTATAAACAATACTTTTATGTGACAACACAACAGGTGTCCTTGGTAGTGATGAACCTACTTAATTAACTACTATAAAAAGGCTGTCATTGGTCTTGACCTTTGGTTTGGCGTAGGAACCTACCATTACCACCCGGCATGTTTTTGTATGGATGATAATCCCTACATTTGCAAAGTTGTGCGGACATATTTGTTAGCAGATATCAGCAAGTTCAGTACATCTCTCCTCTGCAGGGCTCCAGTCTTGGTTCCCACTGTTCCCATGACAACAAGCTCTGGTTCTTCTTCATGATCCTCAGCCCGAGGGGTACGGAAATAAACTCATCAAACGAATCGCAAGTTGAAAGGTGCTTTAAGAACCGCGGCTAGATAAGCTGCTCCACCTTGCAACCATCCTTCAGGGGGGCCTTTATTTTCAGATTCACAAACTTTCAAGGATTTCTGGAGACCTGGGAGTCCCCCCTCTGGGATGGTTGCAGGTCTGAAGCTGAAGAGTTTGGATTATTCAAATCCTCCTTTAGATCTGTGTACACTGGTAGGAAGTGTCGTTTATCCTGAAGCTGCTCCGCTTCGCTACTGCAGACACTGGCTCAGTCCCATCCACAGCACATGCAGCTCTAGGTGGGTTCTTGCTTGGTGATGATACTCTGGATGTAGACCAAATGTGCTCCATTATAGAAAGTGCCTCTGACCCACAATGCAACGCACAAACAAAAATAGAGAAGCTCCACACAGCTTGGAAACAATAAAATGTTGTTCCGGTTGGTTGGGGGAAGACAAAAATACATCCAAAATCAAATCTTTTGGCTTCGTTTCTGTGGAATTTAATTGGCGGTGTCAAGACGTTCATCTGCCCTATTAAGTCACAGCTGAAGTGCCTTACACCTGCATTCTCTCTGCTGGCCACCAGGGGGCGACTCCTCTCTGGTTGTATAGAAGTCTATGAGAAAATGGTCCTACTTCTCTCTGCTGGCCACCAGGGGGCGACTCCTCTCTGGTTGTATAGAAGTCTATGAGAAAATGGTCCTACTTCTCTCTGCTGGCCACCAGGGGGCGACTCCTCTCTGGTTGTATAGAAGTCTATGAGAAAATGGTCCTACTTCTCTCTACTGGACACCAGGGGGCGACTCCTCTCTGGTTGTATAGAAGTCTATGAGAAAATGGTCCTACTTCTCTCTGCTGGCCACCAGGGGGCGACTCCTCTCTGGTTGTATAGAAGTCTATGAGAAAATGGTCCTACTTCTCTCTGCTGGCCACCAGGGGGCGACTCCTCTCTGGTTGTATAGAAGTCTATGAGAAAATGGTCCTACTTCTCTCTGCTGGCCACCAGGGGGTGACTCCTCTCTGGTTGTATAGAAGTCTATGAGAAAATGACCGTACTTCTCTCTTGATTCATGACCTCAGTTAACATTGGAAACATATGAGTATTGTTTTAATTTCTTCTTCTTCTTTTAATTCCTGGCAGACTCTCACCGGTCACATACCCTTTCTCGACAAATGCTCATGTCTATCCAGATGATCTGCAGTCACAACAACCTGTTCGTGTTTCCTAAGGAACAAAATGAATCCCGCTGCTGGAGGCTGATATCAGAGCAGCACACTGATCTGCCTGTCCACTGAGGCCTGATTTGAAAATCAAACCTTTATTTAGAGAGTTGACGGAGCGTGAACACTGTCAGTCTGCCCTGCTTTTGCACAACTCTTTCTTTGTCCACTGCTTTGCTTCTAGTTCTTTCTAGGAAACTGTCCAAAGCTTCCTCTGAATCTCAATTCAAAATGTGAAATGATGCATGAAAAAATAATTAATTTGTCTTCCTGTTTGTTACACAAGCAGGTGAAAGATGGATAATTAGATGCTGAACATAAACAGGGGAGTTATTTCTTCCCCCAAGAGAAGGAGTTCAGGTATCTGAAGGTCTTTATTTGTATTTTTTATTTGTTAAGTGTTTTAAACACTCTCCTTTCTGTGTGATTGCATCTCCCAACATTGGAAACATTAGAGAAGAAATACAGTAAGTTTGACTAATAATACTGAGACTTGCCCTTATGGTTAATGTGATGTCGTGTTTTTATCCGTTGAGGGAGGAAAACGAGTCTGCAGCCTCCAGAACGAGGGTTTAATGTTGAATCGCCCTCAAGATTTCATTACTTTCACTGTCAAATTCAAAAACACCAACACTGGTAAAAGGTCACATTACGGGTTATTTATAATTACCATATGACCTGCGTGGTTTGTTCTACGTTACGCGAACATTCACCCCTAACCTGATCTTTGAATTACCCTTAATGATAGCTGTTACACTTTCAATTGCCTGTGAATAGCTTGTGCTAATCACCTAGCAAATAAGCTTATGCTAATGACTATGCTATTTGCGAGCATACATATACCGCAGCCTTGCATGTAAACTCTAATTCACAAAGGGTTTATATTTTTGGTCTTCATAACAGAAACCTTGACAGCACTCTTCCCGAAAACATAATCATAACACTAGTCAAAATTCTAGCTAATTAGTGCTAGCAATTAGCATAGATGATTCGTTGGCTAACTCAATGGTTAGCAGCTATCACCAGTTGTTATTTAAAATAAGTAAAGTATTTGTCCAATACTTTGGTTTATGACCAAATAACTGCAAAACTAATGGTATTCCCATCAGCCTCAGCTGAACTCTGCGTTCATTGCTAAGCATGCTAACACACTAAATTAGAATGTAAACATGCAAAGCAACATGTCAGTATTGCCATTGTTGTTAGCGTTGAGCTTAGCCTCACAGAGCCGCTAGCATGGCTGCAGATCCTCGTTCCTGCTCAGTGATGCTTCATGATGTCAGCAGATTGCATCGCAGCCACGCAGCTCATTATTTTTAATCATCCCCAACTTCTGACCATTACATCAGGTTTTACACTGCCAATGTTTTGGGGCTAAGGGGCGAAGATCTTTCCGTTGGGTTTTCTGGTGATGTCGCACAGAATTCAATTTAGTTTTCAAAAAAAAAAAAGAGCCTGACAATCATTCTTTTAAAAAGAAAGCAAACGGAGGAAAACCACCACAAATGTACGAAGAAAAGGTTCCGATGGGCTCCCGGAGGGAGTGAAGGCTCAACGTTATTAGCAGAAGGTCAACAAAGTGATGCATCACTCTGAAGGCTGACAAACATCAGCGAAGAGAGCCGAAGCTGCACAGGAAGCATCCCGCCCAAGAAGAAGACACCTCGGGTGGAAATGTGAAGATAATTAGGCGTGAGAACCTTTGGTTGGCGCTGATACTGTAACAACAAACAAGGAAGATATACAGGCCTGAGTGGAGACCAGAGATGGTGTTTTTCAGACAGACCTGAAATGATTTCAGGCTTCAAGGCAACAAGACTTTGACTGCACAATTATGTGAAAACAAACCTCCAACGTATAGAGAGCAGCAGGAGCCGGCGCTGGTGGGAGCGTTTACTCAGGAACATTACACAGAGCGGTGGATTTGCACGCCGCACGTGGGTGAAATTAAGTATTTGCGTTCATTAGAACGAAATCCTCCCGTCAGCCATTACTGCTGAGGAAACAGACGAGGCCGTTTGTAGGGTAAAAGCCAATAAATCTGCTCACGCTGATGACTTCCCATCAGCGGTACGCATAAACCTTCAGGTAGGAGCCGAGGTCTTTATTCCCATCATCCCTCTCCAAAAGCGACCCATTCCAGAGTCGGGACTCATCAAGAAGCACCTGACATTCAGCTGAACCGCCGTAATGGTTGATTCTGGCGTTTTCAGTGTCTATCGCGGTGTTCAAGGAGTACAACATATACCCTGCTGGATTGTCTGTTGGTCTCTAAATGGACCATAATGTACTGAATGAACATCATAAACAATAAAATACAAATGTACAATGTTTACTAAAATAATAAATCAAGAGAGAAGTAGATTTACTGCTTGTTCCCTTCAGCTTCAAAGGAATCTAGTATCAGCAGGCCTCGTCCTGCACTGAAGTTATTTCAATTCAATTCAATTTTATTTATAGTGTCAAATCACAACAGAAGTCATCTCAGGACACTTAACACATTGAGCAGGACTAGAATACGCTCAAAATTCCAAGAGTCAACACAATTTCAAAATGGTGGTATAGTAGTAGTAGCATTAACAGTAGTGGTGGTATTAACCTTAGCAATAGTATCAACAGTAGTAGTCCATGGCAGCAGGCACAGCCACGCCCAGATGGATCTATCCCAACCACGTCGCCGTAGACCAGGAAGCAGGAGTAGTTGAGCAGTCACACAGCGGGCTGGTGGAGCTACAATGTGGTGTTTGATGCTGATTTTAGCCAATTACTTTAATTAAAAATACTGGCGGTAAGAGGCAAACAAGACCACAGCATCGGTGCAGTCCGGATCAGATTCCAACCCGGTCCTGGGAGAACTGCTAGGCAAGAGAGCACAGGGACTCCATGGGGAACATACACAAAGAGAGCGAGAGAGAGAGAGAGAGAGAGGCTCAGTGTGTCACTATAGTCCCCCAGCAGTCTAGGCCTATAGCAGCTTAACCAAGAGCTGGCTCAGGGCAAACCTGAGCCAGCCCTAACTATAAGCGGTGTCAAAGAGAACGGTTTTAAGCCTACTCTTAAATGTGGGAACAGTGTCTGCCTCACGAACCAGAACCGGAAGACGGTTCCACAGAAGAGGAGCTTGATGGCTGAAAGCTCTGGCCCCTGTTCTAATTTTGGAGACTTTAGGAACTACAAGTAACCCTTTATTCTGAGAGCGTAGTGCTCTAGGAGGACAGTAGGGTTTAATGAGCTCTTTAAGATAAGATGGTGCCTGTCCATTAAGAGCCTTGTAAGTGAGAAGAAGGATTTTAAATTCTATTCTGGATTTTACTGGCAGCCAGTGCAGAGAAGCTAATACAGGAGAA
>CM056843.1:16048008-16098008 GCA_029853015.1 Chelidonichthys spinosus | reverse complement strand
CTAAAACATGGAGGAACACACGGAGAAAGACAAGAGCTGCTACTCAGTGACCCCGGTAACGTTAGCACACAGGCTAATCCAGTAGCACAAAGGCTAACCCAGTAGAACAAATGCTAACCCAGTAGCACAAAGGCTAATCCAGAAGCACAAAGGCTAACCCAATAGCACAAAGGCTAACCCAGTAGCACATATGCTAACCCAGTAACACAAAGGCTAACCAGGTAGCACACAGGCTAATCCAGTAACACAAAGGCTAACCAGGTAGCACACAGGCTAATCCAGTAACACAAAGGCTAACCCAGTAGCACACAGGCTAACCCAGTAGCACAAAGGCTAACCCAATAGCACACAGGCTAACACAGTCGCAAAAAGGCTAACCCAATAGCACAGAGGCTAACACAGTAGCACAAAGGCTAACACAGTAACACAAAGGCTAACCCAATAGGACACAGGCTAATCCAGTAACACAAAGGCTAACCCAGTAACACAAAGGCTAACCCAGTAGCACAACGGGCAACCCAGTATGGTTAGCACAAACAGTAGCTCAGTAAAATTATTACAAAGGCAATCCACTAGCATTAGCACAAACGCTAACAGAGTAGCCCAAAGGGGAGCCCAGCAACATTAGCACAAAAAAGCTAACTTATTAGTGTTAGCACAAACCTAGCTAACCCATTGAAATGTTCCTTCATGGAGTCTCTTGTGTTTGAGAGTTGTTTATTTAGATCCACCTCATGGTTGCCGTCGGCGGCGTGAAAGCAGAGAGGCGTTTGTTACCGGGGGCCCTCGCTCTGGGATCGGGCCTCTGAAATCCTCAGGTTTAATGAATATTTAACAGCGGTTCTTCAAAGCAGATTGCCGGTTTCCCTGAACGACCAGAGGAGCTTTCTTCACTGGTCGCCGGCGTTCTGGGCTCAGCGTGACGCTTCCTCATTAGAAGCTTTTTAAGCGATCAGCAGAAACGCAACAATCACCATCTGTTGAGTTGATTTTCTCCGTAAGTGCTAAACGCCGGTGTGGTGGTTTTTAAATGAATGGAGAGAAACCGGGTGAAGCAATCTTGGCGGAAGTAACCAACACGTGGTTTCACTCGTTTAATTGAGTTCGTCTCCATCGGACGCGTCCGGACATTCCACCAGATCGCTGTTGGATAACGGCCGTGGCGAGGTATTAAATCGTGATCTGTGTCTGCATTCGTTATCTGGATGATGGGAAGATGGAAATAATATCTGAACAGCAAAGTGGGCTTAAATCACAGCAGGAGGTGTTGGGGGAGAGGGAGGGAAGCCTTATGAAGGAAGGGAGGACGGGAAAACACCCATAGGAATAGTTGACTTGATGGTTGCCCCCCACAAAAAGGTGAGTCGGGTTCCACTAGAGGGCTGGATGGGTCCAACATGGTGTTGACAAGCCTACAAGGAGCGATATTGCAAGTTTCAGGCACTTCAGTGTTGACTCTGCATTTATCAGAATAAAGTCTTCTGTCTATCAAACTGCTTAAAACAATGAATGGAAAAAGTGTAATTGGGTGCAAATATGAATGAACCCGATTATGAATGAAGTTATGTCGTCGGGAGTTACTCCACACGGCGTGGAGATGAATCCCCGAGGATCCGTCCGACGTCCTCATTCCGATTCCAAAGACGCCTCCAATGATCCGGAGAAAAGCCTTAATTAAAAGCGAGACGCGTACGAATGACTCCCGCTGCCGCTTTAATATTATTCTCTCACTTCTCCCGGCTGAAGGACGTGTCGAGGACAATATTTCATATTTATACTTATTCAAATACATTCATTAGCCTTGTACTTTAAGAACGTTGCTCTGATGTCCACACGCATAAAAAAACACCATAAATGTATTAATATTAAATCCAAATGTAACCAAATATGAGTCCTCATTACATCGACCAAATATGCTTATTTTTCCAGAATCTGAAGCCTTTAAATTACATTTTTGCTGCTTGTTTTATTTTATTAAAAGCAAAACAAGAAAAATGATCCCTGTATATTTAATGCTCTGGAGGATTTTTTTTTTTATGAGATATTAGGGGAAGTCTTAATCAAATCCAATGTAAAAAAAAAGGAGGTTTCTATACGAGCAGCGTCTCTTTAAAACAATGACACTAATCATGTGCTTTTAATGAGGTGCCTGTTAGCAAACAGCGGCGCCGCCAAGTGTTTCTCATTAGCGACCTGAATCTGATTATTGATGATTATATTATGCAGCTGTGAAGGTTCAGCTCTCCATTAACAGACTCGTAATAATCGCAGATGTGCTGCTGACACACAACGCAACATGTCGAGTACACACAAGTGGACTGGAACTAGTCATGTGACTAGTTTCAAGACCTTCATGTTGTTTCCGAGGCCAGATCTACCGTGATTTCACTATTTTAGGAGCAACAACTTTTTCTGATTATTTATTTGCCACGTCATTCTCAGAGAAAATCCTATTTTTTTATTTTTTTATATTTTATTTTAATTTTAAAAAACTAATTTGTATTTCACTTCTCTTATTTGTACCATTTTGTATGGATTCACTACAAAAAGAATATCTAAATAAAAAGTCAATATAAAGTCAAGGTTTAATGAGCCAGGTGAATAAGAAAAAGAGCTCAGGGGGTGAATACTTTATCACTGTGAGTAAGGCTTTGAATGAAGGACTTCTACTTTTAAATCAGTGTGGTGGGACTACTCTGACTTTTTCTTCCACTGAAAGAAAGAAACATGGTCTTCCTTTGATACAGAGAGACAGACAGGTAACGCAGGGAGACGGGAGGGAATTAACGTGTATTTCAGTATATAAAGTAAAAACCTGCAGGCGAGGGCTCTTTGTACCGACAAGTTGGCAAACTGTTTGAAGTGGAAGAACAAAGTCCTGTAAGATGCGTAGAAACAAGGTGATGTATATGTATATATATATAAATATATATATATATAATAAGGTGAGTCATGTGAAGCAGTGACCTGTTAATCCTCTGACTAGACAACAGCTCACTCCATCAAACCCTCAGAGCCTCAGCTCTGTTTGCTCTCCTTGTCCTCGAGGTCACAACTCTCGGAGACGGAGAGAAAACATGAAGCGGCATTCATTCCTTTTCTTTAAATGTCAGGATGGAAGAAAGAACCAGAACATGCAGGTTGAAAAGGAAAGTGTCGGTTCATATGATCTCATCTCCATCTTCACGTCCCCGAGGGTTTTAAAAAATGGATTATACGTTTGTAGCAGCTTGAAGTTTGACTTATCAAACACCGTGTCACACTGAGGAGATGAAACGACGTCGTCAAAGAGAGAGAACACAGCAGAGCCCACGCTGGGTCGCACGCCCGCTAAGTACTAGTACACTGTGAAGACACACCATTACAGGAAGAAAATACTAATACACTGAGAAAACACCCCATTACAAGAAGAAAATACTAATACACTGTGAAAACACCCCATTACTAGAAGAAAATACTAATACACTGTGAAAACACCCCATTACTAGAAGAAAATACTAATACACTGTGAAAACACCCCATTACAAGAAGAAAATACTAATACACTGTGAAAACACCCCATTACTAGAAGAAAATACTAATACACTGTGAAAACACCCCATTACAGGAAGAAAATACTAATACACTGAGAAAACACCCCATTACAAGAAGAAAATACTAATACACTGTGAAAACACCCCATTACTAGAAGAAAATACTAATACACTGTGAAAACACCCCATTACAAGAAGAAAGTACTAATACACTGTGAAAACACCCCATTACAAGAAGAAAATACTAATACACTGTGAAAACACCCCATTACTAGAAGAAAATACTAATACACTGTGAAAACACCCCATTACAAGAAGAAAATACTAATACACTGTGAAAACATCCAATTACAAGAAGAAAATACTAATACACTGTGAAAACACCCAATTACAAGAAGAAAATACTAATACACTGTGAAAACACCCCATTACAAGAAGAAAATACTAATACACTGTGAACACATCCAATTACAAGAAGAAAATACTAATACACTGTGAAAACACCCCATTACAAGAAGAAAATACTAATACACTGTGAAAACACCCCATTACAAGAAGAAAATACTAATACACTGTGAAAACATCCAATTACAAGAAGAAAATACTAATACACTGTGAAAACACCCCATTACTAGAAGAAAATACTAATACACTGTGAAAACACCCCATTACTAGAAGAAAGTACTAATACACTGTGAAAACACCCCATTACTAGAAGAAAGTACTAATACACTGTGAAAACACCCCATTACTAGAAGAAAATACTAATACACTGTGAAAACACCCCATTACTAGAAGAAAATACTAATACACTGTGAAAACACCCCATTACTAGAAGAAAATACTAATACACTGTGAAAACACCCCATTACTAGAAGAAAATACTAATACACTGTGAAAACACCCCATTACTAGAAGAAAATACTAATACACTGTGAAAACACCCCATTACTAGAAGAAAGTACTAATACACTGTGAAAACACCCCATTACTAGAAGAAAGTACTAATACACTGTGAAAACACCCCATTACTAGAAGAAAATACTAATACACTGTGAAACACCCCATTACAAGAAGAAAATACTAATACACTGTGAAAACACCCCATTACTAGAAGAAAATACTAATACACTGTGAAAACACCCCATTACTAGAAGAAAGTACTAATACACTGTGAAAACACCCCATTACAGAAGAAAATACTAATACACTGTGAAAACACCCCATTACTAGAAGAAAATACTAATACACTGTGAAAACACCCCATTACTAGAAGAAAGTACTAATACACTGTGAAAACACCCCATTACTAGAAGAAAATACTAATACACTGTGAAAACACCCCATTACTAGAAGAAAATACTAATACACTGTGAAAACACCCCATTACTAGAAGAAAGTACTAATACACTGTGAAAACACCCCATTACTAGAAGAAAGTACTAATACACTGTGAAAACACCCCATTACTAGAAGAAAATACTAATACACTGTGAAAACACCCCATTACTAGAAGAAAATACTAATACACTGTGAAAACACCCCATTACTAGAAGAAAATACTAATACACTGTGAAAACATCCAATTACAAGAAGAAAGTACTAATACACTGTGAAAACATCCAATTACAAGAAGAAAATACTAATACACTGTGAAAACACCCCATTACAAGAAGAAAATACTAATACACTGTGAAAACACCCCATTACAAGAAGAAAATACTAATACACTGTGAAAACACCCCATTACTAGAAGCAAATACTAATACACTGTGAAAACACCCCATTACTAGAAGCAAATACTAATACACTGTGAAAACACCCCATTACAAGAAGAAAATACTAATGCACTGTGAAAACGTCCAAATTACAAGAAGAAAGTACTAATACACTGTGAAAACACCCCATTACTAGAAGAAAATACTAATACACTGTGAAAACACCCCATTACTAGAAGAAAATACTAATACACTGTGAAAACACCCCATTACTAGAAGAAAATACTAATACACTGTGAAAACACCCCATTACAAGAAGAAAGTACTAATACACTGTGAAAACACCCCATTACTAGAAGAAAATACTAATACACTGTGAAAACACCCCATTACTAGAAGAAAATACTAATACACTGTGAAAACACCCCATTACTAGAAGAAAATACTAATACACTGTGAAAACACCCCATTACAAGAAGAAAGTACTAATGCACTGTGAAAACGTCCAAATTACAAGAAGAAAGTACTAATACACTGTGAAAACACCCCATTACAAGAAGAAAATACTAATACACTGTGAAAACACCCCATTACTAGAAGCAAATACTAATACACTGTGAAAACACCCCATTACAAGAAGAAAGTACTAATACACTGTGAAAACACCCCATTACTAGAAGAAAATACTAATACACTGTGAAAACACCCCATTACTAGAAGAAAATACTAATACACTGTGAAAACACCCCATTACAAGAAGAAAATACTAATACACTGTGAAAACGTCCCCAATTACAAGAAGAAAATACTAATACACTGTGAAAACACCCCATTACAAGAAGAAAATACTAATACACTGTGAAAACACCCCATTACAAGAAGAAAGTACTAATACACTGTGAAAACACCCCATTAGTAGAAGAAAGTACTAATACACTGTGAAAACACCCCATTACTAGAAGAAAATACTAATACACTGTGAAAACACCCCATTACAAGAAGAAAATACTAATACACTGTGAAAACACCCCATTACAAGAAGAAAGTACTAATACACTGTGAAAACACCCCATTACTAGAAGAAAATACTAATACACTGTGAAAACGTCCAAATTACAAGAAGAAAGTACTAATACACTGTGAAAACATCCAATTACTAGAAGAAAATACTAATACACTGTGAAAACACCCCATTACTAGAAGAAAATACTAATACACTGTGAAAACACCCCATTACTAGAAGAAAATACTAATACACTGTGAAAACGTCCAAATTACAAGAAGAAAGTACTAATACACTGTGAAAACACCCCATTACAAGAAGAAAGTACGAATACACTGTGAAAACACCCCAACCCTAACCCTAACCCTAACCCTAACCCTCCACCTAGTGGCACCGTTACCGTAGAATCGTGAATGTACAACCGATAACGTTCATTCACGTACAAATTCATGGCTAAGGCTTATTGTTGGCTGGGTCACGATGGTTAGTCGTAAAAAGTAGCTTGTTTCCTAAAGTTTTTGGCTTCAAAATCACAAGAACTTTGTTCCAAAATACATAACATGCAAGTCAAACATCGCCTCGGGGACGGGGCAAGGTATCGGGCCAGTTTTCGTCCGGTGCAGGTGTCCGAGATTAAACTGCTGGAGGCTGCTGGGAAATGTTTTTACCCGGACAGTGCAGCAACACTTCCGAGTGTAAACCCACCGACCGACGGCACTTTTGCCAAGTCCTGCAAACGTCCCAACCTCGGAGTTTTATCTCCCGTTATATAGATATTTACATTCCAGGAGGAGATAAGAGGCGGCGGGGGATTACGGAGAACACGGAGTCGATCTATTTCAGCAGCGCTGATACGACAGGCATGTGGCTAAAAACCCGCACGCCGCATCGATACGGAAAGCTAAACACCAGATTGGACGTTCTGTTTGGGAGAACGTCAGATAGCGACTCGGAGGAGTCGTTGTGTTTGAGGAACGCGGTGGGAGGTATCCAACTCAACGGATGGACGTCGGAGGCTAAACAGTTCTCCCTCCTTGTCGGTCGACCGGAGATCTGAACAACATCTTTGTTTATCAATGAGGCCGACCATTGTCTTGGCAGAGCGGGCCGAAGTCGCCGTGAGGAAATGTGGCGGCGGCGATGTGTTCGGGAGACAAAGAGCCATCGGTTTGCATCAGTTTTTACGTCCGTTCTCTCTCTCTCTGCATCTTCTTCTTCTGCTGTTATGCTTTGAACTCATCGCAAGCCCAAGTTTCATTCTCCAAATCACCAAATGTGTCGGGGCTGAGACCCGGCAACCGTCCAGTTCCCCCGACGACTCATGGCGAAGGATGAGAGCAAAGGACCCGATGAAACATCGAGACCGGGAGAGAATGAATGAAAAGAGAGAAGTTCAAACTACGATGGTGAAGATCATGTTCATGAAAGAACGTGAAAGTCTGCTTTGTTTCCACCTACACTTCCTCCTAAAGGCCGCTTCATTCGTGCTCCGGATGTCTTACAGATGTTTGGCCTTGCCTTCTCCCTAGTCGCCTCCTCGTTTATACTCGTCTTCTCCATGCACATCGACTCCTCGTCCTCTCCTTTATTCCTGAGCCCACCGGCTTTATTCTCTTTTGTCCCAAGGTTAGAAGGAAAAACATGTTACAGGAAGGAGTGTTTCTGCCTATAGAATAGAGGAATGTCTTTATGTTGCTCCGTGAATGCATCTGTAATAACAACCCAAGCGATCAGAACTTCAGATCCTTCAAGGAGTGTTGGCTGCTCCTTCAGTGGGACTTTGGCATACTTTCATTTGAGGCGACTTCAAAGCTGAATACTTTATTCTTTATCTGCTCCGTCACGGCGACTATCGCTGCCAGCGGCGGCAACGTCAACAACATCGGCGTCCCGACTCCAAACAAAGACGTGTGGAGCATCAGCCTGTTATCTCTGGTGTCATGGAAGGCTGCAGCGAGACGCCACGACGACGCCTCCGCAGACGGCTCTGCTGGGAGGAACGAGGGGGGGCAAGGTGAGGCGAGGACACGCCATTCGGAGGCTCTCAGGGGATTCTGGGGTTTTTTGGGGACGGGGCGGGTGAACCCGTAAACACAGCGACAGTCGCAGCACTTTGACTGTTGGCAAACGCAGCGGAAACTCCATCTGCTCTCAAACATTTGTTTTCTTGCACGGATTCAGACGTTGCCTCGTTTGATCGACTTTAAAAGGGCTTTTGGAAACTGATGGAAGCGTAATCACGAGGAAGTAACGCTGTCAAAACCTTTGATGTCGGCTCAGTGTGATGACTTTTGTGGAGCGTTAACGTTACACAGCAGAATACAAGGCACACTATTAGAAATAACATGATTTGGACGATGTTTATTATAGTAGTTTTCTGTTTGGGCTAAGTTAGAGAAAAGCAGCACAGAAGGATTCTGTTAAGACAACGTGTGAAAGTGTGTTCGGACTGGAAAATAAAAATAAATCCAGCGTTTCCTGTTGGAAGGGAAATAAACAAAACGTACAAATGATAAAGATGAATGTTAAGATCAGGCAACAAAATGAACGTTGGGTTTATGCAAATACACAAATGTTGGGTTTGGGTAACAGCGTATGGAAGGAACACACGGTTGATCAATGAGGGTCCTGATGGGAGGAGACCACCAAGGACGACGAGACCTTCAGAGGCCACGAGACGCCGCGGTGACTTCTGGTGAAATGAATTGATTTTGGCCGTAATCCTCCCGTAAGGGAAGAGAGAGTTAGCCCTCCGATAAAGGAGGAGAGGAAGAGGTCAGATCGTCTCACGAGGAAGCAGTAAGGCCCAAATGACAGCAGTATCACTCCGCTGGGTTGTCCTCTTTCAACCCCTCCTCCCCTGTCTCACCCTCCTCCCCTGTCTCCCTGTCCTCACCTTGCCTTCAGCTCTCTCTCTGTGACTCATTGGGATTCTGTATCAGACACTCGGGTGATAAACTGCTCGTCACCTTGCTTTTCTATGTTTTCATTAATTAAAAACGCAGCTCATTATGAATTCCTATTGTTGTCGTTACCGGCCCTTTTTTTTAATCATGTTTCTGACTCTTTGTCGAGGGAAACACTGGCAATCACTGACCTTTATTCACTAAATCAATCAGTCTCTTTGTTGCTCTCCCAGGAGGATCTGGGTAAGATTCAGATATGGGACCCCTCTTATTCTGAAGGTGAACCAACGTTAGCTTCAGGCAACAAAACCAACGTTAGCTTCAGGAAACAAAACCAACGTTAGCTTCAGGCAACAAAAGCAACGTTAGCTTCAGGAAACAAAACCAACGTTAGCTTCAGGAAACAAAAGCAACCTTAGCTTCAGGCGACAAAACCAACGTTAGCTTCAGGAAACAAAACCAACGTTAGCTTCAGGAAACAAAACCAACGTTAGCTTCAGGCAACAAAAGCAACGTTAGCTTCAGGAAACAAAACCAACGTTAGCTTCAGGCAACAAAAGCAACCTTAGCTTCAGGAAACAAGACCAACGTTAGCTTCAGGAAACAAAACCAACGTTAGCTTCAGGAAACAAAAACAACGTTAGCTTCAGGCAACAAAAGCAACGTTAGCTTCAGGAAACAAAACCAACGTTAGCTTCAGGAAACAAAAGCAACCTTAGCTTCAGGCGACAAAACCAACGTTAGCTTCAGGAAACAAAACCAACGTTAGCTTCAGGAAACAAAACCAACGTTAGCTTCAGGCAACAAAAGCAACGTTAGCTTCAGGAAACAAAACCAACGTTAGCTTCAGGAAACAAAAGCAACCTTAGCTTCAGGAAACAAGACCAACGTTAGCTTCAGGCAACAAAACCAACGTTAGCTTCAGGAAACAAAACCAACGTTAGCTTCAGGAAACAAAACCAACGTTAGCTTCAGGAAACAAAACCAACGTTAGCTTCAGGAAACAAAACTAACGTCAGCTTCAGGAAACAAAAGCAACCTTAGCTTCAGGAAACAAGACCAACGTTAGCTTCAGGAAACAAAACCAACGTTAGCTTCAGGAACCAAAAGCAACCTTAGCTTCAGGAAACAAGACCAACGTTAGCTTCAGGAAACAAAACCAACGTTAGCTTCAGGCAACAAAAGCAACGTTAGCTTCAGGCAACAAAAGCAACGTTAGCTTCAGGAAACAAAAGCAACCTTAGCTTCAGGAAACAAGACCAACGTTAGCTTCAGGAAACAAAACCAATGTTAGCTTCAGGAACCAAAGGCAACCTTAGCTTCAGGAAACAAGACCAACGTTAGCTTCAGGCATCAAAAAGAATGGAAGAGGAAGGACTGACCTGATAACATGTTGCTTTTTGTGGTGCTACAATCGACCTGTAGGGGGCGCCGGGGGGCAGCTGGACGTTTAGCCTGAGAATGAAAAGAGAGAGAAGGTTGTTGGTTTGAATCTTCCTCCCACACAATCATGCGTTTGGTGTCCTCGGGGGCCACGATGACTCATCGAGTTTCCGCTTTCTGTCTTCTTCTGTTTCTTTCTTTTTTCTTAAATGTGAGCGTGCCCAGACTGTTTATCAAAAAAGTATATTCATTTAATCTGATTTCATCTTTTGTGCATCTCACTGCAGGTTTAATAGAAAAACTTAGCAATTATGCTTCTGGTTATGAATTCAGAATTCCTGGAACGAATAACAAAGACAATTTGAATTGAACACAATAGAGAAAGTAAAGCTGTAAAAAATGAGCTTTGTACGATGATGAAACCATTAAAAGTTTAATCCCATAAAAAAATCGATAATAATCTGCGAGGGAGAAGAACTTACTGTCCTCGTGTGTCCGGTGACGCCTCGCCCTCCGGTCCTCCTCCTCCGCTGCCATGGCGATGATGGATGCCGGCGACCTCACGCCTCCACCTGCACCGCTGACCCCTCCGTCCTCCGATCCAGCCGAAACTAAACTCTCTCTAGCTCACAGAAAACACACCACAGCTGTCAACAACAACAAACATCATCATATGTGATGGCTGAGCAAACGGCCTCGTCTGTCGGCCCCTGAATGCACCGCAATTCTGCTTTGATGGATGGAAAACGAAACGTCAGGAATAGTTCAACGACAAGGGGATGATGTCAGAGAGAGAGAGAGAGAGAGAGAGAGAGAGAGTTGGCCTTTTTAAGCCGTATATGATATCAAATATAACCGACAGGAAGTAGAAAACCTTCGTGGTAAAAGTTGCAAATAATTCACTGGGATTCGTTTGGGTTGATTGGGTCAAAAATGAAAAAAACTTTACTTTGAAATGTAGGGGAACTACTGCAGAAGCGTTTTATTTTGAAGGAGTCCTTATCTGACTACCTGCACACACGGATGGCATGAAATCATCCCCATAATGATGCAGCTGTTCTGGACATTTTCTGGGGCAACAGAACGAGTGAATGATAAACGCAACAATGGCCGACCGGCGGGGCTTCGGAGGTCTGCAGGTTGCCGCTTTGAGCATCGGCATGACTCAGCACTCACGCCGCCGCCGCTGATAAACAGAGCGGAGCAGAGAAAAGGACGGGTCAGCTCAGTCGATACGAGGGCCGGCCTCTTTTTCAAAGATTAATTTCACGCACTGAATCGAGGTCACGTCCCTGCAGGCCGATCCTTCCATGTTTGGAGTGAAAGCTGCATTAATACTGAAGATGAACTCGAGGATGTTTTTATGCTTTTAAACTTTGGCGTCGGAGGACGACGGCTTCAGCCACACAGGAACGGGGCGGTTCACCGGGATTTAGGTCTTTCAACTGGAGGATCTGCACCGACTGGCTTACCTTGTGTGCATTTTAAATCTCAGAGCTGAAAGGTCAGCCGGGTGGGATGGACACCAACGCTGTCGTCCACGGCAACGCCACAGCTCCACCTTCAGCATCTGCTGCAATTAAGTGGAATTGAGATTTTTGGTGTACATGAAAGACATGAAACATACTTTTAGTCCGACCTTTAGTTCTGGTGTCCAGTATGTTTTTGGTCATTTACGCTAAAGGCTGATTTTTTTGTTGGTGAAGCACATTTTAGGTGTGGAGGAAAGCTTTGGCGTCGTGATGTTCAGCGTCATTGTTCTTTGCGACATGCTGTCAAGGACAATGTTAAATGTATATAATGTAATGTATAAACGGAGGTTGTTTCTGGTGCATCTTACAGTTTGATGAGTGGTGAGTGTAGATGTTTGCTTTGAGTCCCAGCTGACAAACAAACAGTGAGGATACAATCTAAACAGAGTGAGGGATGATTGATAAATGGAGATGGGAGAGCTGTAGTTGTAAAGTGGCGGGAGGTAAACAGCCTTTGTAAAAGGCTCCTTTTGTCGGTGTATAAACGTGGGCCTTTACTTCCTTCTGCGTGTCTTTGTACACGGAGAAAAGCAACGAGGCGTCAGCGCCGATAAATCCTCAACTGTGACTGGTTTGAGATTCATATGTTTTATTAATCATATATTTATTTTAGATGGGAGGAACTTAATGGAATAAATCCAATGAGAAAAAAGAGAAAATCCAGTAAGTGTTGGCTTAAACGATCACGTTCACACTTTTTAGCACAAAGAGGATCAATTCTGGATCTGAAGGGAAATCATCAAACTGCTGGTGGTTTGGCAGGAGACTTCCTGTCCTCCACAGACCTGGACAACTGCTCAGCGGTGTGATGACTGCCTTCACTGCGTCGTGGCAGGAAGTCACAGCAGCCTTCGGTTTCCATGGCAACATACCAGCAGATCCCATCTCATTCAGGATTTTTGTCAAGGCCCCCCCAAGGTGGACGTGGAGGGGTATCCCCCCCCCCCTGAGAGCAAACACAAAATGAACTCTGAGGGTCGGGTCAATGTCAAAAAGATCAGAAGAGTGATGCTGAGAACGACTCGTAGGGCCCATTCTTCTTCTTCTGTGGTTTGACGGCTCTGACGGAGGAGCAGCTGCCCATCTCCCCATTAAACCAGTGATCTGGTATTCGTGTTTGGTTAACTCTGAGCTTCTCCCCGCGGTTTAATTACAGTCAGTTCTCCCTCGGCAGCTTCAGGCCTCAAAAACACTGAATACCCTCTAAACGTTTGAAGGAATCAAAGGGATGAAAATGAAAACATCCTTCAGTGAGGAATCGATCTGATCAGGTAAATGTTTGATGAACATCTTCAACGTGACACTAATTTAATCTGAATTCATCCAATCCTACATCTCCTCGTTGCTCTGGTCTGCTGGTGAAGTAGACCCCCCCCCCCCCCCAGGTCACACTCCTCTCATCCATCTACCGCAAACAACAGCCGGGACACATTCCTCATCGTTTGGCTGCCCAGTTCCTATTTGTTTGATTTATTCTTCACAATGAACCATCTCACACCTTCTGGGGGAGGGGGGAGAGAGGGAGAGAGAGAGGGGAGAGGGAGAGAGAGGGAGAGAGGGAGAGAGAGAGGGGAGAGGGAGGGGGGAGAGAGGGAGAGAGAGGGAGAGAGAGAGCTCCTACATATTAAATCTGTTGGTCAGATGTGATGCAAGTAACAACGTGGGAACAAACATTTAGCGTGCTAAACGTTTAGCGTGCCACATTTATCTCGTTAGCTAGAATACACAATGTTTTACAATGTCGGCATGTTAGCGAAGTTGCACATTAGCATGCTAATGCTTGATGTGTTAACGTGCATCGCTCTTAGCTGTACTATAACAATAATTAATGCTAGCACGTAGCCTGAACATGTTAGCATGCTAATATTAGCATATGATGAACACACGGTTTAATGTTTTAACCATCCTCCGTCTGTGGCGGTGAGAAGAACTACCCCCGCCCCCCCGTTCTGATGAAAACTCCCATGATGCATCAAGTCCAGTTCAGGGTCCCGGTTATTCTCATACAGGACTCGGTGTTTGGAGGGATCAGGAAGCCTCTGGGACTTTCATCCGTCACCGTTCAGCCTCCAGGTTGGTCTTTAATGTCATGGGAAGTTTCAGGAGAGCAGTGAGGAGCAGTGAGGAGCATTAGGAGCAGTGAGGAGCTACGTTCCCCTAGGCAGGCAGAATAATCGGAGCCGTGAAATGGAGAAAAAACATAATGAGCACATTTACTGCACACGACGACAAGAAAACAAACTGCTGGCATTTCAAAGTGAACCTGCTGCTTCGTATATAGAGGGAGGGGGGAGGAGGGGGGAGGACGGGGGGAGGAGGGGGGACACGTGTCCGTCTCGGAGTCTTTGAGGGAAAATCCTGGCAGCTTCACTTCAAAGCGTTCGATCCGACGGGGAAGCCCGGCGTTTCCCTCGGGACGTCCAGGACGCTGAGGTGGTGAACCCCCGGTCTACGGAGGACCAGGTTTCTCATCCAGCAGCAGGAGGAGGAGGAGGCGGCCTCATTAAAGTCCCATTTGAGTGTGTTACAGTTACACGAAGCCCTGGAAACCATGTGAAAACCACTTTCTCTGAGACCACCTAAAGTTAATTAAGCCTCGGCATGAGGGACAAAACACGCAGAAAATATGATTACATTGAACAAAAATAGTGTTTTTACACTTTTCTCCTGCAGGTGGAATTAAATTCAAGAGTTCAGGTTGAAAAAAACGTTAGGATCAAGGAGGAGGAGGAGGAGGAGGGGAAACGAGAGGAAAACACAATGAGGTGGGGGGGGGGAGACAAGATGGAGGAAGAGGAGGTCAGTGAGGTGTGAGAAACGAGGAGGAGGAAAAGGAGGAACAGAGTAAGGGAAAGGACAGGAAGGAGAGGAAGACAAGAATATAGATAAGAAGGAGGAGGAGGAAGGAGAACATGTAGAAGAGGCAGGGGAACAAGGAGGAGAGGGAAATGAGGAAGATGAGGAGGATGGGAAACAAGAAGAGGAGGAGGAGGAGGTGGATGACAACCAGGAGGAGGGGGGAGAGGAATGGAAACAAGAAGAAGGGGAGGAAGAGAGGTGTGGAAACGAGGAGGAGGAAAAGGAAGAAGAAAGTAAGGGACAGGACAGGAAGGAGAGGAAGGCAAACTAGAAGAAGGATAAGAATATAGATTAGGAGGGGGAGGAAGAGGAGGAAGGAGAACATGGAGAAGAGGCAGGGGAACAAGGAGGAGAGGGAAATAAGGAAGATGAGGAGGAGGGGGAGGAGGAATGGAAATAAGAAGGCTAAGAATGAGGAGGAGGAAGATGAGAGGAAAGGAAACAAGGAGAAAAGGTGGAGGAAAAGGAGGAGAGAAAACAAGGAGAATGGGAGGAGGAGAGGGAAGGAAACAAGGATAATGGAGGAGAGGGAAGGAAACAAGAAGTGGGGGAGGAGAGGAGGAGACGTGTACTGCAGTGAGTCTCGAAGGAGATGAATTGATGATGAAACGTTGTCTTTGACTCATAAAACGGCTCGTCTGGGAGAGAAGTCGGAAAAGAAATAATTTATTTAACCATAATAATAATGAAAAATAATATAACATCAGATTAGATCCCTGTTCCATCCACCAGGGGGTCGTTTCTGTCCCTCTGTCGATTTATTCTAATAACTGAAGAAGAAAGAGCCCAAAATAAACACCACGCACCTCCGAGGCTCCGTCTGAGGGAGGTGGGCGGGGCTAAGCGGAGGGCGGCGAGGCGTCTGGGGAGGAGCCTGACCGGGCCATGAACTCCCAGCGCCGCGAGAAGCAACACCACAGAGGAAGAGGAACAACGCAAACTAATCAAACACTGGTGAAGAAGCAGCAGCCCGGGAACATGAATATTACATTCCTTCTCCTTCTTCAACTTCTGCACCTCCCACTCATCTTCATCGTTTTGCTCTCTCCTCCCTCCTTTCTGTTCCTTTTAAGTTCTTCCTCTCCATCTGTCCGCCTCCTCTTCCTTTCCGTCCATGTCTCTCCTCCTCCTCCTTCTCTCAGGTAAACCTGTCCTCCCTCCTAGCTTCAGCTTCCAGACTTCCTCCTCTTCCTTTCCGTCCATGTCTCTCCTCCTCCTCCTTCTCTCAGGTAAACCTGTCCTCCCTCCTAGCTTCAGCTTCCAGACTTCCTCCTCTTCCTTTCCGTCCATGTCTCTCCTCCTCCTCCTTCTCTCAGGTAAACCTGTCCTCCCTCCTAGCTTCAGCTTCCAGACTTCCTCCTCTTCCTTTCCTTCCATGTCTCTCCTCCCTCCTTTCTGTTCCTTTTAAGTTCTTCCTCTCCATCTGTCCGCCTCCTCTTCCTTTCCGTCCATGTCTCTCCTCCTCCTCCTTCTCTCAGGTAAACCTGTCCTCCCTCCTAGCTTCAGCTTCCAGACTTCCTCCTCTTCCTTTCCTTCCATGTTTCTCCTCCCTCCTTTCTGTTCCTTTTAAGTTCTTCCTCTCCATCTGTCCGCCTCCTCTTCCTTTCCGTCCATGTCTCTCCTCCTCCTCCTCCTTCTCTCAGGTAAACCTGTCCTCCTGCCTAGCTTCAGCTTCCAGACTTCCTCCTCTTCCTTTCCTTCCATGTCTCTCCTCCCTCCTTTCTGTTCCTTTTAAGTTCTTCCTCTCCATCTGTCCGCCTCCTCTTCCTTTCCTTCCATGTCTCTCCTCCCTCCTTTCTGTTCCTTTTAAGTTCTTCCTCTCCATCTCTCCGCCTCCTCTTCCTTTCCTTCCATGTCTCTCCTCCTCATGCCCCCCCCCCCCTCCTCCTCCTCTCAGGTAAACCTGTCCTCCCTCCTAGCTTCCAGACTCCCTCCTCTTCCTTTCCTTCCATGTCTCTCCTCCTCCTCCTCCTCCTCTCAGGTAAACCTGTCCTCCCTCCTAGCTTCAGCTTCCAGACTTCCTCCTCTTCTTTTGTTCCTTACGCCTTTCTCTTGATGCACTCAGGACAAACCAAGAAGAAAGATAAGGATGACGAGGAGAAGAAGGTTAACGAGGAGGAGAGGAAGGTTTAATTGAGTTACAGAGGCAGAGTCATATTCATAGTCAAGACATTAAAAAGTAGAGAATTAAAATAATAAACAACGGAGGTGGGGGAGAGATGGAGAAGAGGAAGAAAATGAGGAAAAGGTGGAGGGGAAAGAAGGAGTAACCCAGAAGGAGGAGAAGAGGAAGAGGAGGGGAATGAAGGAGTAACCCAGAAGGAAGAGAAGAGGAAGAGGAGGAGGGGAATGAAGGAGTAACCCAGAAGGAAGAGAAGAGGAAGAACTAGGAGGAAGAAAAGCTAAACTAGAAGGAAGAGAAGAGGAAGAGGAGGAGGGGAATGAAGGAGTAACCCAGAAGGAAGAGAAGAGGAAGAGGAGGAGGGGAATGAAGGAGTAACCCAGAAGGAAGAGAAGAGGAAGAACAACTAGGAGGAAGAAAAGCTAAACTAGAAGGAAGAGAAGAGGAAGAGGAGGAGGGGAATGAAGGAGTAACCCAGAAGGAAGAGAAGAGGAAGAGGAGGAGGGGAATGAAGGAGTAACCCAGAAGGAAGAGAAGAGGAAGAACAACTAGGAGGAAGAAAAGCTAAACTAGAAGGAAGAGAAGAGGAAGAGGAGGAGGGGAATGAAGGAGTAACCCAGAAGGAAGAGAAGAGGAAGAGGAGGAGGGGAATGAAGGAGTAACCCAGAAGGAAGAGAAGAGGAAGAACAACTAGGAGGAAGAAAAGCTAAACTAGAAGGAAGAGAAGAGGAAGAGGAGGAGGGGAATGAAGGAGTAACCCAGAAGGAAGAGAAGAGGGAGAACAACTAGGAGGAAGAAAAGGCAAAGAAGAAGAAAAGCTCGGTGGAGGAGGAGGAGGAGGGGGACATAGGAGTAAACTAGAAGGAAGAGAAGAGGAAGAATATGAGGAGGGAGAGGAGGAGGAAGAAACAAGAAGGAAAAGAGGAAGAAAAACTATGTGTAGGAGGAAGAGGGGAAAGGAGTTAGGGGAGGAAGAGAAGGAGAAGAGGAGGCTGAGGAGGTGACTGCCCTGCATATGAAAGCGGTTTCCTGACCTTTGACCTCAGCTGATAGTCTCCATGAATCCAACAGAACGCTGCATTAAATGAAACGAGGAGGCAGAAAGCATGTACTTATGTACTTTTACTTGAGCAAAGAAGTAGAATATGTACTTCTACTTGAGCAGAGAAGTAGAATATGTACTTCTACTTGAGCAGAGAAGTAGAATATGTACTTCTACTTGAGCAGAGAAGTAGAATATGTACTTCTACTTGAGCAGAGAAGTAGAATATGTACTTCTACTTGAGCAGAGAACCCTGGACTTTGACTACAGGCGAGTAAAAAAACATCTAGTAAAGAAAGGATTTAGTACCGAGCATAAAAATAAAAGAGGCCAACGGAGTGATTATAGAAACGCTTCAGCGCTGGCAGGATTTCCTCCGTCTCTCACACACACACACACACACACACACACGTGTACACACACACACGTGTACACACACACACACACGTGTACACACACACACACCTTAGGTGTTGGGCTCCAAGTGCTGAGCAGAGAAGAAGAGATGAACAGGGATTATAAAACCCAGCCGGAGAAGGAGGAGGAGGACAGCAAAACAAACGAGTTTATGGTCTCTATCTGTAGTTTCAAGTCTTCTTCAATCCAGCATGATGTTCATTTAGTCCATTATGGTCCATTTAGAGTCTACCAGACCAGAAAGCAGGGGAGGCTTTAGGGGGCGGGGCTTACCTGCTGATTGACAGTATCCACTTAGAGTCCACCAGACCAGAAAGCAGGGGATGCTTTAGGGGGCGGGGCTTACCTGCTGATTGACAGGTCACCTTCCAACGTCTTATTCAGTGTTAATTTGTATTTAGCTCCACCCACTTCACATCTGGCTGCAAAAAAATCACCCAGATCGAGGCTAAAAAAATCGTGTGGCGTCACACTTCTCGTAGACAGTCAACACGGCTAAGCCGGCCGTTAGCAGCGAGCAGCACTAACAGAGCAAATGACGTCAACAGTGCCGACAGAGGAAACTGGAGATCACAGAGATGCAGAATTTAAAGACGGACAGTGGAAAGATCGCAATGCTGGTCTAAACTAGAGCTTCTTGCTAGTCCTGGTCTCGGAGGTCGTCCCCGTACATATTTGGTCGTAGATTTCCTGAACCAAATATAAACAAACGACTCCACATACTTTTGCCGTCTTGTCGCCACGGAGATAAAAACGAGAGGAGCTCTTTGTCCTGCTTGAACAGATACGGCAGCAACTTCTACCAGAGACAGGAAGAGATTAGTCCACACACACACACACACACACACACACACTTTGGACATTCCTCCCTTAAATATATCGACACAGAATATAATAATCTAATAATAAAGAGTCCTGTCAGTGTCTTGTGTTGGAGCTTTTGATCGTCTCACATGACCTTCATCTATTGTACGCGGCAGTAAAGTGAGTGAGCCTGGAAAGCTCGATGATCACCGTGACGTTTGAAGTCATTGTGTTCGCTCCACAAAGCAACGCTGAAATAATGACGTGGCTTCGTCAGCGTGAAACAAAGGTTTCCTCCTCGTTTGACCCTGATGACGAAGACCTGAACGGATTAGTCCACACACACAATAAACAATTAAAAACCTTTTTAAAACAATAAATATTTATTTTAAAGCGCTGTGAAAAGAAAAAGAAGCGATCTCACATTTCATCACTTGGTTTCTCAACGACAGAAAATAAACAACAATTTAAATCACGAGGCCGACTTCTCACTTCCTGATCAAACTCTTCATTCTTTTTAATTGTATTCATATTGAAATAAATAGGGACATGTATTGAAACAGATGTTCTCTTTAGTGTTGATTTCCTGATTCCTTTTTGGCTTTGATTGGGTTTCTCTCCTTTTTTAATAAATAGGCCTATTTTTATGTTATAATTTTTTTAATTAGATTATTATTTTAGAATTAATTTGCATCGGTAAACCGAAAAAAGACAACACAAAGAAAATTATAATTAATAAATTTGGATAAATATCACAACCTGGATTTAAATTTAAGCGCTTCTTGTTGATATTATTATAATAATCAACGTAGAGAAAATACGAACTTTGGACACATTTTCTACGAATCGGCAGAAAACAAGCTGAACAAAACATTCACAGTCTCGTCGTAGAAATGTACAAAACACTGAACCTGAACCACCACTCAGCCTGGACCTGAACCACCACTCAGCCTGGACCTGAACCACCACTCAGCCTGGACCTGAACCTCCATGAACCTGAACCACCACTCAGCCTGGACCTGAACCTCCATGAACCTGAACCACCACTCAGCCTGGACCTGAACCTCCATGAACCTGAACCACCACTCAGCCTGGACCTGAACCACCACTCAGCCTGGACCTGAACCTCCATGAACCTGAACCACCAATCAGCCTGGACCTGAACCTCCAGGAACCTGAACCACCAATCAGCCTGGACCTGAACCTCCATGAACCTGAACCACCAATCAGCCTGGACCTGGAGATCTGGTTTGCCCCGGTTTTTGCTTCTCAGACGGCGATGATGTCACATTTCTCCTCCTCTGATAAAGAAACTCTAAGACAACAAAACTCCCTCAACTTTTATTTTAGTTTTGATCCGGGTTTAAAAAGACGACAAATTTGAATTCACGGTTTTAAATCAGCGAATATGAAACAACCAGTGAGTGAATACTTTTAATTGTGGGATTTAAAGTTGGTAAAACACAACATCCTCCGTGACGCTTTTGTTTTTAAAAGTTGTTCCTCCGGAGGACTTTAATGTGAAACCAGAACAGAGTTTCTCTTCCTCAGAGACTTTTATCCCCTTCATCCTCACATTTTCTTCCTCCTCCACACGACTAAAGCTCCAAAGTGGCTCGGCCAAATTACCACACATCGGGGGGGGAATAAATAAATAAAATAAAAAGAGCTTTGTTTATTAGAACTGGAACCGGAGGCTTTTTGACTTTGTTTGTTAAAATAGATAAATAATGAAGGAACAGGCCGACCGGACCGGAGCGTTGAAAGTCTCCGACATGAAAGGGATCAGCAGCTACAAACATTCCTCTGGTAGAAGAAGAGCATGGAAGGGGATGAAAGCATATCTGACTTTAATGGAGTGGAAAAGGTTTCTTTTTTAAATCTCAGCCCTTTTTATCACATTTTCTCTCTTATTTGCTCAAATGGAACTCTGAACTCTTAAAAACTACCTTTTTTTAAAACATTTTTCCTTAAATTGGTGGTAAAACCGTCAGAAGTCTGACTTATTAGGGAACCAAACACCCGTTTCTAGTCCGGATCACACATTTACGGCCGACTGACGGAGGTGTGGCATTATGGGTACTTTCTGGTCGGAGGAACTCAGGAGAAATGAAAACCTGGGCTGATGAGGAGGAGGCCGAGGGCGTTATCGGGGTGATTGTGGAAGCTACGCTGCGTCCGTCTTTGAGTTTACGTTTCTGGAGATTAAAGCGGAGGGAGGGAGGGAGGACATGAGACAGACATGAACGGTGTAATCATAATAAAGACTGCCTTCGCTCCTGCTCGTCCTCGGGGTCGCGACCTCCGCTGCTGGAGCTGGAGATGAGGGGAGAAGGAAAGGCCTCCTGCAACGACACGGTCACATCTGGATGATGTTTTTTTCCTAATGCCCCGATACGCCGTCGTTTACACTGACAGGCCTCACTTTACAGACTTAAAGGGACAGTCGTGAAGTTCTGAAGCATGGCTGTGTGAGCTGCGTCTCCATGGTTACTGTATCGCCTCCAGCAAATAATAATAGCAATAATCTTCATTTATAACTGGTTCAAATTTGCATTCTGGTACTATATTGAATACTGTTTTAATAATGGAATCTTCACACTTAGATGGGAGAGTTGAACCAACGGCTGCAAATACAACGATGAAGTTCACGAAAGTGTAAGCTTATCAATAAATAAGTGTTTGAACCCGTTACTGCTCCCTCACAGGGAACGTAGCGGAGGACTGTGTGTGATGAATGCTTATTAAATGTCATGAAGCGGTGTGGCGTCTCACCCTCAGTAGAAAGGCGACTGGGAGCTGATGTACAGCCTCGGTGTTTGGGAGGCGGGAGGGGAGAGCGTGGTCAAAGAGGGGAGGGTGAAGGGGGAGGCTGGTGGTGGTGGTGGAGGAGGAGGGAGGCAGGAGGCGAAGGCTCTGCCGCCGCAGGTCAGCAACCCGGGACTGGTGGCGGCGGAGGGGGCGGCGGCAGCGAGCGGTGGAGATGAAGGGCTGCTAGGAGGATCACAGAACGCAGCACTCAGGAAGGACGAGTCTGGGAGGAGAGAGGGAGGAGGGAGGGAGTGAGGGAGGGAGGGAGGTGGGAAGAGGAGTCCAGCGTGATGAGAGAGGGGTGTAATGACCAGAGAAGGGCATGGTGGGAGCAAAGGGAGGAGGAAGGAGTACAGAAGGAGGGTTGTAAAAGGCCCTCAGGACACTAAGGGATCAGAAGCTGGCAGAACACATTCCTCTGCACTCCAGTCATTGTATTTACACCCCGTATCACCAATCACTGCTCTGTTCTCAGGGGCTTTCACAATCTGTCCAGCATACGACACCATCTGTCCTCAGACCTTCCATTCAGATGAAGGGGAAACCTGGAGACATGAAGGAAAGCTCTGGAGGAGCAGCTGAGGACAGATCCACCTATCAGGTCGGACAGACGGACGATAAAAACAGACTTCTCCTCTCTGCTGGCCACCAAGGGGCGACTCCTGGGCAGAGCAGAAGTAAAAGTCAGTAAAACATTAATAATCCATGAGGTGCTTCAGGGACGGAGGTGCAGCGACGCAAAGAAGAGCGATAACGGAGGGATGGGAGATGGGAGGAGGGAGGGGGTCGGGCTGCATCACTGGAGGAGAAACTAGAATCAAAAATGGAAGAGAGTTTGATTCAAAGTTAATCCACCACAGGGCGGACTTCCAGTAAAGCCCGAGCACTCCTAACTCTCCCTCTCCATGTTCTCCAAGTCACAAGTAAAAGAATCATCATTTTAATTGCATTGGTAGCCACTAGCCTCGTATGTTTTAAAAAGCCCCGTCTCCTCACTCACATTGAACAGCACAGACGAGTGAATCGATGCTCTGAAGCTCCGTCCTCAGGAGACACATTTAGTTCAAGTCCTGCTCTACTTTCAGAGGTCTTAAAGGGACCAAACCAGTCTGATTCTGGCTCTGTCTCCATGAGCAGAGATTTACAGCACCCAGTCACAACCAGTCAAATATCGGAAATAATGTGGAGAAAAGCTGTACGTCAAATATTCACGGTTCCTCCACCTCCTCCAAACTCACATTCAAGCACTTTCCAAGTATTTCCAGGTGCATCTCCATGCTTTTCCAGCCCCTTCCAGCTGTGGTAAACTCCATCTTTGTACCAATCCAATGGTCAGTATTCAGTCTACTTATTCATGTCACTTGTTCATCACATTAAATGAGATGTTCTTGTCCTCTAAACAACCAACATGATGTTTGGAGACAGCTTTTTACAGAAGGACCACAAATGAAAGGAAAACTAATTCCACTAACAGATCCACAGAAATATAATCACCAACTATTTTCATCATCTGTTCATCATCAAAAGTCATTTTTCATAAAGAAATGTCACAAAATGCTGTTTTCAGTCCCTCAGATATGGAGATCTTCTTTTCTCTGTTCTATCATAGATGTCATCACATACAACACACATTTCAAGACCTTTTCAAACCTTGAAAACACCACACTAAAATTCAGCGTTTTCCAGCCCCGGTACCAGCCCTGGATATCATTCCTGGTTCGGGACTTGTCTTTGAAAACGTGCTCATGCACTCAGACGGAGCTTCCTGTGAATTGTATCTTCGTATCGACACAGACGTGTGTGACACTTTCAGGGAACTTAAGAGTCATAATATAAGCTTCCGTTGATCTCGAAGCATCAAGAGGAATATAATAAAGCTGCTCTGCATGAAGTCAGAGGCACTAGATGACTTAGCGACGCAGCTGTTTACATGCAGATAACCACTTCTCTAAGTCTTGATGTCTCCCTGCCAGTGATGTTCATTTATACAAATATCAAGCCGAACAGAAGCTCCCCCGGGGACCGCCGCGTCGCTCCTGCAGCCAGGCTTTGATAGACGCTGGCGCTCGCCACGGCTCGACTCCACAGTCTGAAGTAAAGCCGGGTCCCCGCCTGCCTCGCCAGGTGACCCGCTAATTAAAGGGAAAGCTGCCTGCAGGTGCATGAACTTCTGAAAACTTGCCTCCGCTCTAAACTTTAATAAAAGCAGCAGCAGATGTTTTTATGTGAACTCATAACACAGAGAGGAATGCAGCCAACGTCTCCCTTCATCTCCAGTATCTCACTGGCACTCGGAGCTGCATTTAAATCACCCTCCTCTCCCCAACGCTCCACTTACTAAATGTAAAGTCTGAAGAAACAGCCGCTGCTGGATTGAGACGCAACAAAAATGCAATAATGCAAACACAGATTAATGTTGCTGCTTTAGCTGCAGGCGTGCTGGAACAAGTTCAGTTCCGCATGAATACCAATGGAGCGTTTTTAAAACTGCATGAATAATATGGAGGGGGAGGGGCAACACTTCCTCCACTGTCTACTGCAGGCCAACCTCATTAACATCTCAGAACAAACTGTTATTGTGCCAACAACAGTTGCCTTTGTGACACCAACACTCCAGCAGTTAAACTACACAGCGTTATATTAGATTCTGCTCTGTAAAGATGGCTGCTGGTAAAAACACCTGCTTTAACAAGACACACGCTGTACAAGTGTGATTAAACGTCACCTTCTGTCCAACCTACAACTGAGGTTGTGACTTCAGTCTACACGTTTAAAGGAGAAGAGAGCAAAACCAGCATCAAATATATAATATGGGGCTCATTTGACTTTGATTTTGCCGTTCCAGCTGGAAAATAACGAGGAAACCAGCGTGAAGTAAAGGTGGGTTTGGTTTGAGCTGGGATCACCTTCCACACACGTATAACATGAGTTGGTCTTTAACATGGGACTCCAAGTCCAGCGCTCGCATTGGTTGATGAAGCATTGCCGTTGCTTTTGGAGGCTCCACATCCCTCCAGTTTCCTGTTGCAAACGTACCGTTTCATCTATTTTATCCGTTGGCTTCTCTGAAGTTTATTACTACGATGGTTAGTCAGCTACTCGGCAAAACTTTGGACTTTCTCTTTCTGCTTCCAAATGTATTACGAGGTGAAGACTGCTGGCAGTAACACTGTTGATGTCCTCTGGTTCTTCACCCACATGGCATGTGTTAACAGTGTGTTTATGCATACGGCAGGTAAACAACACATCCCATACATACAGATATACAAGGCTGTGTGTGTGTGTGTGTGTGTGTGTGTGCGTCATTACCCAGGTTCCACAGGGTTGTCTGTGCAGCGAGCTCCTTAGCGTCGTCCAGCATCGAACACAGCTTGTCGGGGATGTAGGTGCTCCGTGTTGACGGGATCAACACCTACACACACACACACACACACACACAAACACACACACACACTTCTGTAATTTTGCCACCTGGAGGCATCTTTTCAAAGACTAGCAGCTGCAGAGTTTTCCAATGCCGCCGACACATTTGCTTCATTCTACACATTTGATATATCACCAGCCTCCCACTTCAAAACAATGCAAAGCATGATGGGAAACGTGTGTGTGCAGACCTTGTAGAGGAGCAGCAGGGTCCCGTCGGGGCCCTGCGTGGAGAACAGCTGGTACTCGGGCTGAGACCAGTAGTTCTTGCAGCAGTAGAGGTCCAGCAGGCTGACGGCAGAGCAGATCTGACCCTGCTTCAGGGCCAGCAGGCTGGTGGGGGTCAGGGAGGTCCCGGGAAACAGGGGGACCATGCAGCCACCCGGGTCCTCTGGTGGGACAAAAACACAACACACACAACACATAAATACACACACACACAGTGGGATTAGCATCCGTACGTCTGTTGTAGACCGGATGTCAACCTTCTTAACCCTTGAGGCACCTTGGCGGTCCAAACGTGGACTTTCTGCTCATCTTTCTCCGTTGATTCTCATCAGTCACATTTCAGGCTGTATGAAACAGGATTTGTTAAAACGCCTCTATCTGAAGGTGTATAGAAGAGGTTTGGTCCCATTGACTCCCATTAGAACCACTTATTTGTGAAGTACTATAATCCTGACCAATACAGGGAAAACAGCCTTTAGGTGTTTAAAACGATAGCTATGGTTGGGTCTGAAGTTGTTGGAAAGATTTGATGCGGTGAAAGTGACAGATGAGATACTTCTATATTACATTGTTAGGACTCTTTTCTGAGCTGGTATTTTAAAGGGCCTTGAGGCTTAAACAAGTAAAACAACTTAAACTCTGAGGCAAACACAGCCTGAGTGACAGATTCTATTTAACATTTAGGAGATGAAAAGAAAACACGCAAACACGACAGAAAACTCTCCTTCAACCACTTAATTCATTTTACCGACTCCAGCTTCTCCAGTTTGAGGCTTTGCAGTATTTTGCTGTTTGTATGACGGCAAAGTGAATATTCTGTCGACTGTTTCAACTCAGACTTTAATCCCTGATAGAAATGATTTGAGCTGAAGTCAAGATGAGTGTTTATTTATCCGGAGAGAAGCCGTTTGAGAGTGCAAATTCATAAATATACACTGCATCAGGGTTCCTACAGCTACTCCAAAGCCAAACTTGAGAACTTTCCAAGCACTTCAAGGTGCATCTCCATGCTTTTCCAGCCCCTTCCAGCTGTGGTAAACTCCATCTTTGTACCAATCCAATGGTCAGTATTCAGTCTACTTATTCTGTCACTTGTTCATCACATTAAATGAGATGTTCTTGTCCTCTAAACAACCAACATGATGTTTGGAGACAGCTTTTTACAGAAGGACCACAAATGAAAGGAAAACTAATTCCACTAACAGATCCACAGAAATATAATCACCAACTATTTTCATCATCTGTTCATCATCAAAAGTCATTTTTCAGAAAGAAATGTCAGAATATCATATATGATGATATATGTCATCACATAGAACACTAAAATTCAAGTGTTTTCAAGGATTTCCAGCCCAGATTTTGAATGTAATATAGTGTTGATTTAAATGAATGAGCTGCTGTCCTCCGTGAAGCATCAAAACACTGGAGCAGCTCTAATCCCAGCGATATATGATGCGTATCGAGCTGGTGATGATGTCATTAATCAGAGAGCTTCAACTCAAACATGAGGACGTCGTCTTAAAGCCTGAACTCCAGCTCTCCATTAAAAGTGTGGCGCTCCATCAGCGCCGCCTCGGCCGATCGAAGCATCTCGTTGTTTACTCTTCTGATGGAACATCAGCGCGATGCCCTCATACTACATTTACATCTTCAATTACTGGCAATAAGCAGCTGAGATGAGGGAAAAACAACACTTAGATAATCAATTATACGTAGTTGGGACTTGTTTCCTCTCCTGAGCCGATTTACCACTCGGTTTATTAAGCCCCCCCACAGGAAGTAAAAATGGTTTAATCCACAGAGCAGATTTTAACTCGCTTGAGGTGATTTTGTAAAAAATAAATAAATAAATAAAAAGGTCTAATTATAAATAAATGCTCCAAATGGATGATGGAATAAATTCAGCTGTAGCAAACGCTTAAATAAGAAAATGAGTGTTAAAAAGGTTCTCGTATTAGTCTTGTTGTTTAATGGCCGTTAATATTGACGTCATAAATTACTTACAAGTGAATGTGAAGCAGCTTTAAAGTCACTCAGCCGGACAGATTCATATAAACGTCTCTTCCTCTGAATCTAATCCCCCGTCGTTCCCTTCGTCCCCCATCACTCTCGTTATTGGTCTGCTCCTCGTCCATCTTAAAATCTGTCCCAAAGTGCTTCTAGGATTCCTCCCCCCCCCCACCCCACCGCCGTAGTACGAGTAGCTCTTCCTCCTATACATATTTCATAATCCATTTGTGGGGAAACAAACTTTTTTCCTCATATTCAGGCAAATGCCTGCAGGCGTGGAGGAGTTTTGCCTCGGCTGGCAGATAGTTATCACACCAATGAGACATGAAGGATGTGCTTTTATAAAACGTACAATGGAGAGTGGTTCTGCAGGCGTTATTACACAGAAACTGTGTCTCTGAAAGAAGCAGAAGCAGCATATTCCTCACACTACGGGGGAGCGACACTGATTCCATGCTGGTTTCCTGGATATAGACATAAGTTTTGGTTTAGAGAGAAGGCTTCAGTGAAATATACAATAAATATGAATATCTGGTATATGAGAGGGAGATAGAGACGATATGAAAACCACAAAGTTTGATATCCTAGAGTCAAATGTTCAAGAGGACGACGCCATGACTGGAACAAAGCTTTAAACAAGTTTAAACCGGAGGACGGACTCAATATTAGATATATTAATATATAAGTTGTTCTTCAATGACGATGGAGGATGGAAACTAAACTTCTGCTGAATGAATCATCTGTTTTTTTTTATTAATTGAAGGATAGAAGAACAACATCAGCCGACTCTAACTTTTGAATGTGAGATGAATAAAGGTTTTGCCTCCATCTGTGCAGCCGTGGCATCCTGATAAAATGTAAATTAAACATCTGGTGACTTCAGAGTGCAATAAAGAAACGGCCGTAACATCGAGCTTCGTGATATTTGATCATTACGTAGTTACGTGGCTTCAGGCGTCTTTCTATCAGTGAAGGAAGAGATCATTCTGCTCCACATTTCTTGCTGAACATGAATTAAATTGGCCTGAAAAGACACTTTTAAAAAAGATAGAAGTTCTCTCGAGGTCACATTAACTTCATATTTAATCTGTGCTTTTGGGTTTTGGGCCGGTATTCACATTCAAGTCACATTCAAGCACTTCAAGGTGCATATCCATGCTTTTCCAGCACCTTCCAGCTGTGGTAAAGCACTTCATTCTAAATCCAAGCACTTTTCAAACCTTGAGAACACTAAAATTCAAGAGTTTTCAAGGATTTCCAGCACCCGTACCAAGAGAAGAGCCCTTCATGATAATTCATCATAAACAGACATTTAATCAGGTCCTTACCTGCTGTGTAGAAGGGGCTTCCCAGGCGCGGCGGCAGGGACAGCGGAGAGCAGGCGTCCCCTCCCATCATCCCTCCCTCGTTCCTGTGCAGGAGAAACGTCCCGTTGTCTCCTCCTCCTCCTCCGGCGGCGGCGTTGAATCCCAGGTACCCCTTGCTGTTGTTCCTCCTCCCCCCGGCGAAGCTCCCGGCGAAGCTCCCGTCTCGGCCCCCGACCGGTTTGGCCAGCGTCACCTCCACGGCGGCCCCGTCGATCAGGGCGCCGTTCATGAGGCTCAGTGCGGCGAGGGCGTCGTCGCGGCAGCGGTAGTGGACGAAGGCGTAGTCGGTGAGCTTCTTGACGCGCTCCACGGCGCCCGGCTTGAAGCTGGAGAACTCCCGGTGGAGCGTTTCCTCGCTGGTGCTCAGCATCAGGTTACGCACCTGCAGGACACAACGCACCAGACTCCATTGACAAAAGCTGGAATTTAACCTCACTGTGAAGAGGAGGGCGTTGCCATGGCAACGGGGAGGCAGCGCCCCCCAGGAGAACAGCAATGTGGTTGTTTTACTTTCTTAATTATTACTTTAATTAAAGCTGTCAGCTGTTGGTAATTCATTTATTGGTAGTTTTTTGGAGCGCCCTCTAGTGGACAGGAAGTAAAGCAACCACATTGCTGATAATGGCATTGGCAATGTAAAAATTATGTAGTTAATATTAATCAACAGGCTGAATTTGAGCATTAAATATTTCAATATTGAAAAGATATGGGATTAAATTGTATTATAGTTCTGGTCTCTCATTTGATTGTGATTTTTTGCCCCAGGTTTCCCCTCATCAGCTGGAATTACCCCCAAGCATACCATATTTTATATATTTGTCATTGTCACCTAGCGCCGGAATTCTTGTATTATCCATCACATACATGAAGGCATTTCCAACGTAAATCGGGACATAAAAATTCACCAGAATGCAGGAAATTAAGTATTTGACCTCCAGATCCTCTCCCATTAATTACAGTAAATTAAAGGGTTGAAGCCTCCACACACTTCCAGCTCCCCAGTTTCCCCACGCATACTCACATACAGGACTCGGACACGTTGCATGACCTCCTCGTCCACGTCTTTCTCAGGCTCCGCCCAGTCCACCTGGATGGCGTGACCCCACAGCTGGAAGGTTCCTGTCGGGACGGAGCAGGGACCACAAGGGCATCACAATTTCACACACAGCTGGAGGTGAAGAGTTCATATGCAACATCGGTTTCTATCGTGTATAACAGTTTCCTGCAGTGGCGTCCGGTGACGGCCGGCCACCTCGCCAACAGCTTGCAAATGCCATTTTTATCCCAACAGAGAGCAGCTCCCCATAATTCCACGTTATTAACAACATTGGCTTCGGCTGATACAATCCTGCAGTCTGGGGAGCCCTGCAGGATCTGACTTACTGGCCTGCTGCCACCGCGACCCAGATAAACAGAAGAAACTGAATGGATGATTTCACCACCTGGAGATATTTGTCATTTTAAACCAGCAAACAGAAGCTCAGGTGCTTTCTTTATCTGGATCAGATGGATCCTTGTTGAAGTGTAGACCCCCGGTTTTGCTTCCCACATTAAGGATTTGACTCTAAATGGACCTGTCAATCAGCAGGTAAGCCCCGCCCACTAAAGCCTCCCCTGCTTTCTGGTCTGGTGGACTCTAAATGGACCATAATGTACTAAATGAACATCATGCTGGATTGAAGAAGACTTGAAACTAGAGATTGAGACCATAAACTCATGTTTACAATGTTTACTGAGATAATACATCAAGAGAGAAGTAGGACCATTTTCTCATAGACTTCTATACAACCAGAGAGGAGTCGCCCCCTGGTGGCCAGCAGAGAGAAGTAGGACCATTTTCTCATAGACTTCTATACAACCAGAGAGGAGTCGCCCCCTGGTGGTCAGCAGAGAGAAGTAGGACCATTTTCTCATAGACTTCTATACAACCAGAGAGGAGTCGCCCCCTGGTGGCCAGCAGAGAGGATGCATGTTTAAGTCACAGCTTCACTTTTCCGAAGATGCTGTCCTGAACTTTATATGAACTGTTGCTGTCTCTGACGGCTTGTCTTCCAAACTCTGATGCACATGGTGAAACAAATCAATGTTAAATGAATATATAATATATACTGCACCCTTCCTCTCGGTATAAAATGCCACAGGGCCCCCGCTGAGGCCCCTTTTAGTTCACTGCAGAACTTAAATGTAGTGGAAACAGTTTCCTACCTCCCGTAAACACTGTTCTGCTTTCTACACATCAATTACCACAATCAATGCATGATATTCCATCGATGCAAAGAGTAGAGCTGTGCCTCAGAGCGGTCCGGCTCATCGATTGGGACCGATGGGAGTTCCAGCATCGATGGAGGAGGGGAAGAAATCATCCTCTTGGGTTAATTAAGAGGTGAACTGTGCTGTGGTTGGCTTATTGGAAGCACATCCAGTCCCAAGGGGGACGCAACAGCGAGGATGTCTATTCCATCGCTGCCTGAATTTGACTGTTAGGCAGCCAAAAATAATTAAAAGTATCCTGATATTCATCAAAATATGCTAAAAACTCCACTTAAAAACATCCTGGAGTAACTTTTTACATTTCGTTAAGAAACAACTATTTTCTTTATTTTATTGTGTGACAGATAAGACATCCTGTGTTTAATGAACATCCTTTTTTGGTGAAAAACAATCAAATAATGTTAAATAAGATGACCATAAATCATAAGGTCTCCCTGCATAAATACATTAAATAAAGAATGTGGGGTTTTTGTTCTGTTCTGACAGACTGGTGGAGAAAGCGACTCAGCCGGTTTCATTATGATTAATGCCAGCAGTTGAAGAAGTACGGAGTCATTTTAATGCTGATAACACAAAATAAAAAACACGCCTCGCATTTAAGATGTTACATAAGTAAAAGTATGTAAGTATATAATCAAGAAAATGTAGTTAAAGTACTGACTGTGTACTGAGTGTGCAGCCGAATGGACACTTTAGTTGTTATGTTACTTATATAATTATTATTATTGCTGCAGTTAAAGGGGAGGACACAGCATTCAGGGTTCAGCATGGTTTCAGTCCAATAAGGAAAGTTCATCATTCAGCTGCTCATTATTCTGCCATTAATCTTCCTTTAACAGCTAAAGCACTCACATCCTGGCATATTGTCCATTAAATGGTTCAGTGGATATAAAACAGGATATAAAATGTCAGCTGTTGGTAAACGATTCCACATTAAAAAAAATAATCTTAATACATTTTCACATAAGTCAAAGCAGATTGTCAAAATGAAGAGACTCTAAGGAGGAATAAAAATATCTGCCGATTCATTTTCTTACGTTGTCCCTCACATCCCTGCAGGGCCGGTGTCCTGGACTGGATCTGATTTAGATCTGAGTCAACTGAAATCCCCCCACCTCAGTTCTAGCTCCCTCTGCTGGACGAGGACAGGAAGTGACATCAGAGTCAGAGGCCCAATCCCATGTGAACTTACCCGGGATGAGTTTCCTCCGGGCCATGGCGGCCGCTTTGTGGGATTCGTACTCCACGAAGGCGAAGCCTCGGTTCCGGCTCTTATCGGTGGAGCTGGGATACACGATGGCGTTCACGACGCCTTCCGTCACCTGGGAGACACCCAACGACCATTGTTGCTCGTTAAACAAACAGTGTGAAGCAGCAACAACATACAGCCATCATTGTGCAGTTTAAATTCACAAATCATACAATAAAAACTTGGGTGTTCAGCTGAATTCTGTACATTCGTTTCTGGAGATCATCTCTTTTCCCCACGTTTCCTGAAGGCAACAAATTCATTTCAGTTTCTTCACGCCTCCTAGAGCTGTTAACTTGGTATCTCGGGGATGTTTAAAAGGCAGAGCCGCGTCCGTTCAATTAGCTTACTCCACATTTTAACCGCTAAACAGCCTTCCATAGGGACGCACACATCACCCTTTCCTGTGAAGTTCTTCTTCAGTGGTATGATTGAGCAGAGCGTACCCTCGCCATCTCCTCCAGGATCTCCTCCTTCCTCCGGTCTTTGGGGATGGAGCCGATGAAGAGGCGGCAGTTGTCCAGACTCACGCACACGCCGATGAACTTCCCCGGGCGGATCTCGTAGTTGTCCAGCGTGGAGATGGCTCTCTGCGCCACCTCTCTGGACCCACACCCAACAAACCACCATCATTTACATGTTATAGAAATTAAACCGGACATAGCTGATGACATGAGGGGAGGCCGGTCACCTGCTGGTGAACATGACGAAGGCGTAGCCGCGGTTCTCCCCGCTGAACTCCATCATCAGTCTGAACTCGTAGATCCGGCCGGCCCTCTCGAACAGCGGGACCAGCTCGTCCTCGTACATGTCTCGGGGGATCTTCCCCACGAAGACCTCGCAGCCCCGCGGGGGGGGCGGGCCCTCCCACCCTGGCGGCGGGCCTCCGTACTTCCTCTGTCCGTTCTCCTGCACCATGTTGTAGCCCGTCTTCTCCATCAGGTCCAGCAGAGCCATCTCTTTGGCGCAGGACGCCTTGAACTCCTCCTCGCCCAGCAGAGGGCTGACTTTACCGGAGTCTCTGTCCATGTCGCCGCCTGCACGGAAAACGCCAGTTTATACAAGCGTACGCTCTAAATGAGCAAAAGATACGATAGACTAAAAAAGGGATGATGGATACAGATGAATCAATATTAATTATTAAGAGGATAAGTGGTAGATGACAGATGGACGACACTGATTCCGGTTAACATTTAAATTAACAATTTTTCAAACAATAAACAGTAAACAAAACAAACGTACTGCAGTCAAGAACATAAATAATAATTAAACAATACTCAAAAACATAAAATAAAGACACTTTATAAATAAGCACCATAATATATTTATAATTTTGCAATTAATAAAAAATATTCTTCAACAATCTTACAATAAAGCAAAGTACTGCAGTCAAGAACATGATAAAAAGGATTTTAAAGCCACTATATACATATAAACTAATATATTTATTAATTTTGCAAATTAATAAAAATATGCGTGCAAAAGTGAGATGATTTCAACATTTGTAAATGTTAAACATCCACAACAGCTGCATTTTATACTGTTTTAAGCGACATTCAACCATATTTAAGCAAAATAATAATATCATTGACTTTGATGAAACGTCACAGATTCTTACATAATATGCCCAACAACTAAAACCTGCCATAATTAACTTGAATTAGCTGGTTTAAAGTCACGTTTCGGTTTAGCGTCTCACAGGCGGGGTTGCTTTAAACACGTTTCCATGGGAACCGACTTACGTTAGCTTCATTTGTAGGTAGCTCAGCTGTTTAACGTAATATGAAGAAGTGAGCTAACCAGCCAGGTATGCGTAAAGTAGTAAAAAGGACCACAAAACAACACCACAAGCTAAAAAACTAGCAACGTGTAAGCTAACGGCTCTGCGCCGTAAACCAATGGATTCTCGAGCTGACAGTTAGCTTGTTAATACTAGCTAGCTAGCTCGCTTGAACAGCGACGTATTCAATTGTTTCTGTCTGCCGCCATTTCTTTCACATTCAAAGTTTTATTTTACTTTTTTACAGGATTAAAACTTCAATCAGCCAACAGTCCATAGATAATGTCACGTTTACTTACGTTCTTCAACCGAAACTTTAACGTCGAAAAAAAACTGGAACTGGAAACGAACTGGAACCTTCCATTTGCTCGAACCAACGGGCGGATGACGTGAAATGATTGACGTGAAGGCCAGCGCCTCTGAGCCAATCAGCACGTTCACACGGGGGAGGCGGGACCATACCTATGTATGTACCTACGTAAATGGGGAAAAAATAAAACAAAATAGAAAAAAAAAGACCAAAAACAAAAAAATTATAATAAAACATGAATATAAAATAAAATTGAAAAATACAACATAAAACATAAGGTATTTTTGAAAGTTTAAAAACTGTCAAATATGACAAAATTAAATAAAAACCTATTATAAAACATAAATTAAATGTAACAAAATAAATTAAATGTAACAAATGAAATAATAAATATAAAATCCCTGTTCTTGTACTTACATGTTGCCCTATTAGTAAAAAACAAATAAAAAATAAGCAGCAGAACCATCACTCAACGTCGGCGTACAATCAACGCACAGCAGGACATTTTATTTTATTTAGTTTCAAATGATGAGACGAAGCCTCCGTTTTGAGTCGACTGTTTTAATGTGAACAAAGAAAACAGGTTCTCAAGTGAACATATCGGACTGAATGGATTGTTAAAGCACCGGCCGACCCAAATATTCATCGCACAATAACATCAAAACTTATGTGAAAGTTACAAAATACTCAATGTTTTCATTTTAAAAAATTGTGAGAAAACAATTTTTGGCTAAAATGACTCTTTTTCTACAATTTCTACTGTGAACGAGAAATGTTTGAGTCATGACTTCGCATTATTATATCGAGCACCAATAAAGTTGTAATGTTACTCTTTCCATCGACTCGAGGTAGATTAAAAATATATGAAAGATAAAAAAGTAGAAAGACAAGACCTGGACCGCCCTACTGGTCGATAAAAAAACGGAGGGCGAAGAGGCCGAGTGGTCGACGCAAACTGGGATTAAATCTTTAAAAAGCTGCCAAAAAGTTTAAACAAAAAGGAAGGCCTTTTAGCAGCAGAGAAAACCAAAGTAATGAAAATCACTGCTACAGTGGGAGCTCTCTTGGTGGTCTTTTTCCTAACTTTAATTTCCCTTAAACTCATAGAATTTTCACTTAAATTCAAACGAAGCCTTACATTAACACAGATGAGGAAAAGTTAAGCGTTGAACTACAAAACAATAAAACGTCATGAGCCGTAACAGGAAGACATCCACACTTAATATTTTGTTACATAACACACACGCACTATTTATATCTATTTTATCTTCTTCAGCACTGAAACGATCTCCGATTTCCCGACTTCAGACCCGAAGGGAAGGACTGGACACTCTTACGTTGGGAGCTCGGCAGTCAGTAGTTCCTCCTGACTCTCACAGCTGAAGCACTTCCCTATGTGAATGCGCTGGTGGCTCTTCAGGAGCGACAGGCTGCTGGAGGTCTTCTGACATGTTGGCAGCAGTGCGTTTGCAGTGGTGGACCGTCAGCTCGCCTACGGACTCGAACGTTGGCCCGCAGACGTGGCAGACGTACGGTTGCTGTCCGTTCTAAGTGCACTGGTGAGTCGCACAGCTTTCATGAGACGCAAAGCGCCCCCCGCATCGGTCACAGTGGAACGGTTTCTCCCCGGTGTGAACACAACGGTGGCTATTCAGCATATTCAGCCGAATGAACGTTTCCCCACATTGATCGCAGCTGTACGGTTTCACTCCGGTGTGAACCCGACGGTGGATATTTAGGAGAGTCAGCAGAGTGAAGGTCTCCCCGCATAGATCACAGCTGTGCGGTTTCTCTTCGGAGTGAACACGAAGGTGGATATTTAGGTGAGTTTGCAGAGTGAATGTTTTCCCACAGTGATTACAGCCGTACCGTTTCAATCGGTTGTGAATGCGACGGTGTTTATTTAATTGATTTAGCAAAGTGAACTTTTTCCCACATTGTTCACAGCTGTACGGTTTCACTCCGTCGCAATCGGACCCGTGAGCCACGAAGCTCCGATGATGACCAAAACTCTCCCCACATTTGTCACATTTGTACAGTTTACAAGTGCACCGGTGACTTTTCTGGTTATCCTTTGTAAGGAAGCACCCACATTGATGGCAGCGGAGTAGTTTCTCCCCGGTGGGTTCAGGTCCAGCTTCTCCTCCCGGTTTCTACAGCGACAGACAGACGACATCAACCTTTATTATGACTTTAAGTACTCTAATGGAGGAAAAAAGGATGGAAGCGTTATGAGAGCCCGGTTTTCCATACCTCCAACATGGAATCCTCCACCACAGCTTCCTGCGACTCCTCAGACATTGCATCAGCAGCACTATGAAAAAGCAAAACATCATCCCGGTCTCAAAAACACTGTCATCTCCATGTTTTATGTGCCACAAACAGAAAAGAAAGTCAGGCAGATTAAAGCGCAATTCTATTCTCTTCAGCTACGGCAGAGTTTTGGGGTCACTACTACTTAATTAAGATTAAGTGTGGCAGCCTTTGAGACGATCCACCCGGACCAGTCACCAGAGTAGCATGAAAGCATGGTGGATTAATCTCGTTTGTTGACTCCGCCGTAGATGGATGCTACACTGGATACAGAAAACCACGTCCTCACCACTCATTCGTCGCATTCCCATCACTGCTCGCGTTACCGAGGACCTTCGGAGGGACTTCGGCGGGGACTTCGGCGGGGACTTCGGCGGGGACTTCGGCGGGGACTTCGGCGGGGACTTCGGCAGGGACTTCGGCGGGGACTTCGGCGGGGACTTCGGCAGGGACTTCGGCGGGGACTTCGGCGGGGACTTCGGCGGGGACTTCGGCGGGGACTTCGGCAGGGACTTCGGCGGGGACTTCGGCGGGGACTTCTGCAGGACTCAGCGGGACTTCGGCGGGACTTCGGGGACTTCGGCGGGGACTTCGGCGGGGACTTCGGCAGGGACTTCGGCGGGACTTCGGCAGGGACTTCAGCGGGGACTTCGGCGGGGACTTCGGCGGGGACTTCGGCAGGGGGCTGGACTTTTCTCTGTGGAGAAGGAAGTAGCTTCGTGTCAGTCATGTAAGGACGTCACACCAGTTTCACTTTGGTAAAATGGATCCAACTTTACTCGGATGTACAGGACCGCCTTCCCTCGCCCCATCAACTTGATGGACTTTTGGATCTCCTCCGCCGTCAGCGACGGGGGTTTCAGTGGCAGCAGGGTCTTGGTCCTGTCGGATATGAAGAGCTCAAGCGGTCCGCTCAGCTGAGGGAAGGTGGTCCTCAGCTGGTCGAGGAAGGCTGCTTCCCGCAGGTTTCTGGGACAGTTCAACACCACCTTTGGAGACCGAAACCCTAACAAACAAACAAACAAATCTGTCACAACGTGCAGGGAACACTTTGTTGTTTGGTCCAAATCATGGATCTCTTATAGCATGGAGCTCTTCAGTCAATCATGAACGTTGATCAATATTCATGATGTTAACATATATTCAGTGCCAGCAGTCGTTCAACACGCCACTCTTACCCTCTTTGGCGAACGAGAGGGTGTGAGAGTCCTGCAACACACAGACTTTGAAGCTTATGTGCTTCCGAATTCTGCAAGAGAAATAATACAATCAACAATCCTTCAATGTGGTTCTGAGAGAATTTCAGTCTGAGTCGCAAAAAGTGATATTGATCATATTCAACCTTTGAGGTGGTGTCAGATAATTCTGATCCAGCCTGGTCCTCTGTACCGGCTTCTCAGCACGCACTTCCTCCTCAACAAACCCCAACACAACCTCCTCTTCATCACTGTGGCCTTTCCGCCTCTTCACCTCCTCCTCTTCATCAGTGTGGTCTGGGCTCTCAGAGTCCTCAACTGAACAAAAACAAACGTTTTTAAAAAAGAATTTGAACTATTCTGTCACTCTTAACTGATCGATGGTTTGGTTTGTGAAATGATCCTTCTTAAATAGTAAGGAAACGGTGGGAGGACCGAGTTTTTTCTTTGTAGAGCTGATGAATCCTAACGCACGGCGTCCCGTGTGGAGCGGTAGGTTTCTCACCTGCGTGGCTCTTCCTGTGAATCTGCAGCCTGTATCTGTAACCGAAGGTCTGACCACAGAGGTCACACTTGTGGGGTTTCTCCTCCACGTGCTCCCACCGGTGGGACCTCAAACTGGACATCAACATGTAGGTTTTGTGGCAGATGTGGCACTGGTACGGTTTCTCCCCCATGTGGACGCTGGCGTGCAGATCTCGACTGAGAGCGTTGAGGAAGGTCTTCCCGCAGACGGGGCAGCTGTGTAGCTGCTGGTGACTCTGAATGTGAGTCTTCAGCTCCTCTGCAGACTCTGAACGTTGTCCACAGACCCCGCAGAGCCGCTCTTGCTGGTCCACGTGAGTCCAGGAGTGTTTGATCAGCATGTTGGTGGATCTGCGTGAATCTCCGCAGACTTTACAGGTCAGAACTTCACCGTTACCGGACAGTTTCATCCGTTTGCTCGTCCTCCGGGTTTCCCTCGCTCTTGTCTCTATGCCACTCTCGTCTGGTTTCCACTCATCTCTGTCATTTTTCACGTCATCATCATCTCCGCCGGGTCTGTGGCTCTCGGCTGCAGAGTGCTCAGAAGAAAAGCCGGGGAAGTCGCCCGTCTCCGATATTCCACGTTTCCTTCGTCGCCGCTTCGACTTGTTCTCTGTGTTTTCTGGCGGACTGTTGTGGGAACTGAAAGGAAATAAGCAGCGTCAGGATTTAAATGCAACAAGATAATACTTTATGTAAAAAGATCTTTTTTTAAATTTTCCAAATCTGAACATTAAGATAATAAAACCTTGTGTGGTCAGAATGCAGGACTCAGAAACTGTTTCTGAGTTTCTGTAACAAGTTGCCTTTTGTTAAAATAATTTCCCCCAATTAAAACAAAATCTGCAAAAAAAGATCTATTTCATCGTATCATTTTATGTCAAAATTCTAGATTTCTTTCTCCCTGGAAAAACTAGGGTTCCTATACCTTTTCCAAAGCCCTTTTTAAGCACTTCCAGGTGCATTTCCATGCTTTTCCAGCCCCTTCCAGCTGTGGTAAACTCCATCTTTGTACCAATCCAATGGTCAGTATTCAGTCTACTTATTCTGTCACTTGTTCATCACATTAAATGAGATGTTATTGTCCTCTAAACAACCAACATGATGTTTGGAGACAGCTTTTTACAGAAGGACCACAAATGAAAGGAAAACTAATTCCACTAACAGATCCACAGAAATATAATCACCAACTATTTTCATCATCTGTTCATCATCAAAAGTCATTTTTCATAAAGAAATGTCAGGAAATGCTGTTTTCAGTCCCTCAGATATGGAGATCTTCTTTTCTCTGTTCTATCATAGATGTCATCACATACAACACACATTTCAAGACCTTTAGTCTACATCCAAGACCTTTTCAAACCTTGAAAACACCACAATAAAATCTGAGGGTTTTCAAGGATTTCCAGCACCGTACCAACCCTGAAAAACTAAATATTTGTTGCGTGTTTACATCATCACATCAATCAGAGTCCTGTTTCCTGTCTCACCTCCCAGGCCGGCTGTCCTCCCTCCTGGCGTGGTCGGGGGCGGCGGTGTGGTTTCTCTGCGGGGGAGGAAGTTTCTTCACCACCACAGTTGGATTCTTTAATAATGAAAAAAATCAACATTAGGAGTTAATCCTTTGGGAGCGGCTCGTGAACTGTCCAACGCTGCTGGTCTGGAAATAAAAGGGATCCACCTTGACTCGGATGAACAGGGTGGACCCCCCTCTCCCCGTGGACCGGATGGACCTCCGGACCTCCTCCGCCGTCAGCTTCCCGAGTCTCAGTGGGATCAGGTTTCCATGAGTGTCGTCTGTGAAGACATCCATCATTCCGGATAGCAGCTGTGGGAAGGTGGACCTCAGCAGGTCCAGGAAGTCCAGTTCCTGCATGCCCCGGGGACACTTCAACACCAGCGGGACCGGGGACTCGAACCCTAAAACACACAAACAAAACCAGTCACATACTGGCAGAGAAGTGAGGTTGGACTTTGGAATGGTTTCACCTGTTTTTCTGTTTCCTACCGTCTTTTGGGAGCGTACTGGTCTGGGAGGCCTGCAACAGACCCACTGGGAGGTCTACAGTAGTCTTCTTCCTCTTGCGCTTCTTCCCCACAGATTGAACTCTGCAAGAAAAACTAATTTAAAATCCTTCATTGTGGTTCTGAGAGTCTGGGTGATATAATCACATCCTGTTTGAAACCTTGTATTTGGCTTCCCATGATCCGGGTCCACCAGAGCCTCCTGATCCGGGTCCACCAGAGCCTCCTGAACCGGGTCCACCAGGACCACCTGATCCAGGTCCACCAGAGCCTCCTGATCCAGACTGGTGCCCTGTACTACTGGCTGCTCAGCAGACTCTTCCTTCTCATCTCCAGCCTCGTCTTCATCGATGGGGGCGAAGATGTGCTGGGTCTCCAAGTCCTCCAAATCTGGACAACATGAATAATAAATTAATGACTTTACAGTAAACAAAAACAACTAAATGTCTTTTCACAGTTCAACTTACGCAGATCAAATGTGAAATGCTCTTCTTCTTGGGGAGGTTTTCCTCCTCCTGCTCCTCCTCCTGCTCCTCCTTCTCCTCCTGCTTCTCCTCCTCCTCCCCCTCCTCCTGCTGCTGCTGCTTCTCCTCCTCCTACTGCTTCTCCTCCTCCTGCTTTTTCCTCCTCCTCCTCCTACTGCTTCTCCTCCTTCTCCTGCTTCTCCTCCTCCTCCTGCTTCTCCTCCTCCTCCTGCATCTCCTCCTCCTCCTCCTGCTCCTCCTCCGGCCGACTGGCAGACAAGAAACTTGTCATCTGGATGAGACAGTACGGATGTTGAGAGTAAACTACAGTTGTCAAGTAAAATGTTGTGATGTAAATATTTACGTTACAATATGTCCTGGTGAGAAGTAATGAGTACTCAACGCTACTCAAGGTACAAGTACCATAAAACTGTACTGAAGTTAATATAAAGACGCCAGCGGATCCTACCTGTGTGACTAGCTTAGCACCTAGCTGAGTTACTAGCTTAGTACCTAGTCGGCTGACTAGCTCAGCACCTAGTAGGGTGACTAGCTCAGCAACTAGTAGGGTGATTAGTTTAGCAAGTAGTAGGGTAACTGGCTTAGCAAGTAGTAGGGTGACTAGCTTAGCACGTAGCTGAGTTACTAGCTTAGCACCTACCTGGGTAACTAGCTACGCACCTAGCTGGGTAACTAGCTTAGCAACTAGTAGGTTAAATAGCTTAGCACCTATCTTGGCATCTAGCTACGCATCTAGCTGGGTAACTAGCTTAGCAACTAGTAGGTTAAATAGCTTAGCACCTATCTTGGCATCTAGCTACGCATCTAGCTGGGTAACTAGCTTAGCAACTAGTAGGTTAAATAGCTTAGCACCTATCTTGGCATCTAGCTACGCATCTAGCTGGGTAACTAGCTTAGCAACTAGTAGGTTAAATAGCTTAGCACCTAGCTTGGTAACTAGCTACACACCTAGCTGGGCTGGACTGACCCAAACTGATAAACGGATATTTGTGCTATGAAACTCCACCCTCCTGCTGATGTGACGTCACACCAGCCGTGTTTTGCGCGGTGTTGTTGTAACGCCGCGTTATTAAAGCGAACTCTGACCTAGCGGCTCCAGTTTGACCCGCGGCTGGATGAGAACCTCCAGCATCCTCTTCTGCCGGTCGATCTCCTGCCTCAAGCCCGCCGCCTCCTCCTCGAAGCCGGCCACGGTGCTCTCGACCACCGCTAGGATCTCCCGCACGGCCGCCGTCAGTCTGTCGGAAACGACTCCTCTCAGCATCTCGGTCTTAGAGAGCTGCGCGAGGCCACCGGCCGCCGCGGCCTCCATCTTTGTTACAGCGTTGTTGTCAGGAGGGAAAGGCGCGAGAGAGTTTGACTGGAGCGGATGTTGATGGGACCAGGATGCTGGTGCAGCCCCGAATAGTGTCCGATTAGAAACATGAAGCATTCACGACTAATCCCTCTTGATCTAAAGACGAGTAATTCAGAATGTAGAGAAGTAAAACATGAATAAAGTGCAAGGCTTACTTTAATGAAATATAATACAAGAGAGGGTTTTAAAAAAATAGATAAAAAATAAACAACGTGACCACTAAATGTCTGATTAAAGACGACCTTTATTATTTACTATCGTGTCATTTTTTACAGATTATTCTTTCTTTCTGTTCTCAAGCCGCCATCCAGATGAGGAAGGGCAGCAGGACGGCGAGCAGGGCGGAGCATGACGTCACCGCCTCGAGGTTGAAGAGCAGACACGCCCCCAGCACCGCCGTCGCCTTGGCAACACGCCGACTGAGCAACAGCTTCCTCGCTGTCTTACAGAACTAAGGAAGAGGAGAAGAAGAAGAAGAAGAACAGTGGTCATATCACTAATCGGCCACTAGATGGAGCCGTTGAGTCCGTAGATTAGATACCTGATGATGAGATGAGAAACATATTATTCCTTTCATATTGTCTCTTTTTATTTCTGCATGTTACAGCATTAAATACTGTCAGAATGACGAGTGGTATACTAATAGTAAAAGAATACTGTAGTGTTCTTGTTTTTGTGATTCTTTGTGTTTTCAGACCCTTGGGATAGTTTCCAGTGTGTACTACTGAACTGTACTTTTAAAGGTACTTCAGTATTTGTGTACTTCTACTCCGCTACCCCCCCTCACATTTTCAGTCACATGAGATGAAACGAACAAAGAGCTTTTCATGGCTGCAACACGGAGGCTTAACCCCAATTAACAGGGAGGCAGCGCTGATCTGTGAATTCATCTGCAGCAGAAATGAAACCGCTCGCAGCTAAAGGTCAGTGTGAGAAACCAGGGAGACCTGGACCAGGACCAGGGAGACCTGGACCATGATGTCCCTGTACACGTTACCTGGAAGGTCTGGAAGCTGGTGACGTTGCCGTAGCGACAGTACATGACGTAGTGTTCGCAGTTGTACCACAGCAGGCTGTAGGTCACGTGACCCCGCAGCTTCTCCGCCCGCCTCGCCACCTCCTCCGCCTGCAGCGCCGGCCGGCTGCACACCTGGTGTTGTACAAGTACTTCATTACTGTACTTGAAGTAGAATGTTCAGGTATATGTACTTCTACTTGCATACTGAGAACTTAGAACTATGTTTCCTGTCAAATAAAAGCAGCAGCAGCTCTGTGTTCAAAGTGAAACCCAACGAGAGTCGTGGTGTTTCCTGTTTCCTGTCACCTGGTCCAGCGTGTTGACGAGGACCTCCGATCCGTAGGCGAAGTCCTCCACGGAGTCGACCCTCACGCTGCCGCGCTGAGGACGACACATCACGTTAACAGGCGGTCCGCCTCGATCAATACTTCAACTAGTCCAGAAGAAAATCATCAAAAGTCCTTAAATAAGTCGGGAAATAGGGTCTACTGGGAGCTGTGGTACCTGGACCAGGACTCCCAGTAGGAATCTAAAGGGTCTACTGGAAGCTGTGGTACCTTGGCCAGGACTCCCAGTAGGAGTCTAAAGGGTCTACTGGGAGCTGTGGTACCTTGACTCCCAGTAGGAGTCTAAAGGGTCTACTGGGAGCTGTGGTACCTTGGCCAGGACTCCCAGCAGGAGTCTAAAGGGTCTACTGGGAGCTGTGGTACCTTGGCCAGGACTCCCAGTAGGAGTCTAAAGGGTCTACTGGGAGCTGTGGTACCTTGACTCCCAGTAGGAGTCTAAAGGGTCTACTGGGAGCTGTGGTACCTTGACTCCCAGTAGGAGTCTAAAGGGTCTACTGGAAGCTGTGGTACCTTGGCCAGGACTCCCAGTAGGAGTCTAAAGGGTCTACTGGGAGCTGTGGTACCTTGACTCCCAGTAGGAGTCTAAAGGGTCTACTGGGAGCTGTGGTACCTTGGCCAGGACTCCCAGCAGGAGTCTAAAGGGTCTACTGGGAGCTGTGGTACCTTGGCCAGGACTCCCAGCAGGAGTCTAAAGGGTCTACTGGGAGCTGTGGTACCTTGGCCAGGACTCCCAGCAGGAGTCTAAAGGGTCTACTGGGAGCTGTGGTACCTTGACTCCCAGTAGGAGTCTAAAGGGTCTACTGGGAGCTGTGGTACCTTGGCCAGGACTCCCAGTAGGAGTCTAAAGGGTCTACTGGGAGCTGTGGTACCTTGGCCAGGACTCCCAGCAGGAGTCTAAAGGGTCTACTGGGAGCTGTGGTACCTTGGCCAGGACTCCCAGCAGGAGTCTAAAGGGTCTACTGGGAGCTGTGGTACCTTGGCCAGGACTCCCAGTAGGAGTCGGATGTTGGTGACCATCTGTTTGATTCTCAGCGGATCACCGGAGACGACGGGGAGGATGTCTGGGATGAAATGGGCGACTCTGGAGAGAGGAAGACAGACAGATGAAGAGAGGCGGGTAGGACAGATGAAGACAGACAGGTAGGACAGATGAAGAGAGACAGGTAGGACAGAGGAAAGGAAGACAGACAGGTAGGACAGATGAAGACAGACAGGTAGGACAGAGGAAAACAGACAGGTAGGACAGAGGAAGACAGACAGGTAGGACAGATGAAGACAGACAGGTAGGACAGAGGAAGACAGACAGGTAGGACAGAGGAAGACGGACAGGTAGGACATGAAGACAGACAGGTAGGACAGAGGAAGACAGACAGGTAGGACAGATGAAGACAGACAGGTAGGACAGATGAAGACAGACAGGTAGGACAGAGAGTGAAAATAAAACTCCTTTAGTTTTTTCATTTTGAAAAGTCAGCCCAGACCTCGTGCCTGACCCGGATCCCTCACCTGCCTCCCCCCAGGTAGATCCCAAAGTGGGTGAACAGAGTCCTGGGGACCTCCAGCAGGTCTCCCCTCTGGAGAGCCAGCTTCCTGTCTCTCCCCCCGGTCCGCCGGTCCTCCCCCCTCCGTCTCCTCTGGTCCTCCGGCTCGGGGCTCGTCGGCGTGGCGATGAAGAGCAGAGCGAGCAGCTGCAGAGGGAACATGTTGATGAAGAGGAGCAGGCGAGGAGGAGGAGGTGGTTTTATTGAGCTGGGAGGAGCACTCAGGATTAAACTCCAGGATCAGCTCTGTTCACAGCTTTATACCCAGAGATACAGCAAAACAGAAGGATCAGCAAGAGGTACAAGTACTGCAATGTAGTAACATATACCTGATATTAAAGTAACGCTGTCAGATAAACGCAGTCAAGTCAAAAAGTAGGAATTTAGACAGAAAATGGAAATCCTCAGCAGTCCAGAGAGAATTAAACGGCATCAACATAAATCCTCACAACAACAGAGAGATTAGCAGAATTAAGCAACATTAAGCAACTTGTTGCTAACGGCAACGGCAGCAACGCAGAAACAAACAACTCTGAGTTCAAACCTGCACCACTACAAGAGAACGCAGTATTTCACATATTTATACTCCGTAACACGTGGAAAGATTGCAATACAAAAGATGATTGTGTTTTTAAATGAATAAAGAACTAATAATGGATGATAGATTTACTGCATTAATGTAGAATTGATTACTTCTCTCTGTTTCCTGCTGGACAACGTGCTCTTCATGTTGTTGTAGTTCCTACAGTCGGCCAGCAGGGGGAGACACAGCCCAACTGGATGTTTCCATGAGGAAGAGAAACATTCATATGACTATTATACAGCAGACATTCAATTTACTGTAAACTACGTGTCTTTAAAATAATAATAATAATAATAATAATAATAATGTAATGGGTGATATATTATACATAACCTCAGAAAATCATGCCTGCATATTCATCTAAGTAAATCCAATAAAATGTATTATTTGTTATTTGTATATTTTAAATAAATGATTATCCAAATTAATTGTATTAAATTATTTTTAGATTATTAGTTATGTTATATGTGAATACATTTCTCAGTATTTCTCTTTAAACAAAGCTTTGACTTAAACATCAAAAATTGCATTTCATTAAAGTGAATTTCCAACCATACAAGTTCAGTATTTTTGCCAAAATTAAGGTAAAGTTGATTTTCTTAACTAAAATAAATGTTTCTGTAAATTCATTTTCTTGATGTTTAAATAAATCAAGTTGTTTTTACCAAGAAAACATGAAGATTCTGGATTCCAAAAGAAGCTCAGAAGTTAAGTAACTGTTTTCATGCTGATGCTTTTATTCTCCGATGATTAAATTCATTATTTTTGCATAAAAATGTTTACATTTAAAAAAATCACCAGAAATGTCTAAAAATCCCAGAATTCAGCGAATCCTTTATTTACACAGAATAAACATATAAAGTGTTAAAGCATCTTAAAAAATAAATCCTGTACAACAGTTTGTGACTGTGAGAACAATCAGGTCATGAAGGATATATACAGACATTTACAGAAGAAGGGCCTTGAAAACAAGGTAAAAACAAGGTTTTTCAAGGATTTTCAAGACAGTGGAATGAAGTTGAAAGCTGGTAAAAACATCTTTTTTGTATCTTTTTGTTCCTTTAAGAGTCGAAAAGTGTTTTTCACCAAATAAAGTAAAAATATTCTGGAGCTGAGCTTAAAAAACGACTCCCATGATGCAACACTGACTCACCACTTCGCCAACATCTTTTGTTATTGTGGTTTAGTATCTTCCGATGTGTCATATGATGTCGCTAAAAAATGTAAAAAAAAAATAACTCCTTCAAAATAAAACCTGCAGCTTCAGTCAAACAGAAATGATTAAAAAAGGATCTTTGGTCTCTTTAAGGCAACAATGTAAAGTTGCTAAGCGCTCAATCGGAAAATGTGGACGATACTAAAAGTTTTTGTCTTTTTTAAAAGTTTGCTAATGTTGCTGATGCTAACTACGCTCTTCTTCTTCTTCCGTTACCTCGAATCAAACAGAAAAATCTAAAAAAGCATTGCTTCCGCTGCAGCAGCTACGAGAGTCCCTATCGTGTTATTAGTAAGTAAGTATGAGAGTCAACATGTTCGCAGACGACTCCTTCCTGTCTGTCAGTCTCTATGGATGAAGCTTTCTAGCTCGCCATCCAGAGGGTGAAGGGGATGAGGAGGGTGGGCACGGCGGTGGCGGAGGACACGCCCCAGCACGCCATGGACACGAGGCCCAGCAGCGCCGTCAGGGCGACGTTACGCTTGTCCCGGATCAGCGACTTCAGCCACTCACAGAACTGGAAAAGAAAGGGGAAGGAACATGAATACGAACGTCACGATTCAAGTGTCAAACGTGGAATTTACATAAATGTTCAGTCACGAAGTCTCCAGGAGGGTTATGTGAGAAAGTTGGAACCGATTTAAGCACAAAAGCATGGTGGACTTAGCATGCTAGGTAGCTAACTAACATGTAAACTCTATCAATTGAATGTTTCATATCACAGCGTACGAAGCCACATGGCTCCAGATAGAAAACTGTTCGGATAACCTTCTGCAACCAGTGTAGCATGAAAGCATAGCAGCATAGAAGCTAGCTAAGTAGCCGGCTACTATATGGTAACATCGCCCCGCCCACACACTCGTCACAGAGTAGGGAAAGCACATTGCCATCACTGGGAACTTTGTTTGGATTAGTCAGAGGTTTCAACCAATAAGACCTTAAACTAACAAAATAAAAGATCTCTTCTTGTATCAAATATTCACTTCCCTGAGCAAACTTCAAAGGATATAACTGGCCTGTTTATTTTACTGTTGGGGCCCCCGAGACCTCCTCTATGAGCTCCTGTTAAACCCCCCAGACTGCCAGACTGCAGGTCAGATGTTTAGGTTGGCAATTACAGGAAGTGAAACTTGATCAGGGGGGGGGGGGGGGGGGGGACTCTCTGCTGCAGGACTGAAGAAGTGAGTCTGAGGGGACAAACAGGCCACGCCCCCTCACAACCCCCCATGTCCTTCACTCAACATGAAGGTAACGGTTAGTAGTTAACAGTTAATAAAATACGATTTTTCTGCAAAAGCCATCCAACGGGCTTTTATTGTGAAGGAACACAATGCATCATAGTGAGGTCATTGCTCCAAAACAAGAGCGTCTTCTAATCTCCTGCATAGTTTTTGTCCTCTGAACGATAAAAAACGTTCTTTAAAGGTTTCTAAATCCAAAAAAGGTGAAAATCTGATCTTTTTTTATTATATTTGATGTTTTTGAGGATTGTGTAAAATCAGAGCAGCTTTAATTGGATTATCTCTCCCAGGTTGGCTCTCTGACCTGGATGTATCTTAATGGCTGAGGGGCCCTCCTCCTCCTCCTCCTCCATCATCAGTCTGACTCGCTGCTGTTTGGTTTCTGGCAGCCGTCTCGGCTCTGAATGCAGCTCTTGTTCTCAGGACTTTTCCGAGGAGCGACCCAGATTTTCCTCTCGTTTAAAAAACATGCTGAAGCACCTTGAGGAGGAGGAGGAGGAGTTTTTTCTTTGTTTTTAAGCTTTTACACCCCTGAAATGTTGAAGCTCAATCTGAAACATCTGTGGACCTGATGGGTTGTTTCATGGTCTTTAAACTCATTTAGATGGAGGGAAGATGATTTGACTCATATTTAATATCTGATGTTTTCATGCATTTTCTCTCCCAGAAACTAAACGTAATAACCTGCAAACCTCTGAGCAGACACTGATATTACTCTATGATTACTGATACTAAGGACTCACAGAGACGAACCAGAACTACTTTCTGCACGTTGAGAGGCTGAAAGCGTCCAGACTGGTTTTCAAAAGGAAACATCGAGATGCAAACGTCTCCTTTAATGTTGCACTAAACAGGCCGTTTGGAAAACATCTCCATCGTGACGTCACGGTGGACGTTCGTCTCCGTTTTCTCCTAAAAACCAAAACGTCTTAACCACATCCACAGCTCCGATCACGCGCGTGAACCACGTGCACGCGGGAGAAGCGTCTCACCTGGTCGGTCTGCAGGCTCTGCGCGGCCCCGTAGCGGCAGCAGGTGACGAAGTGCTCGCAGTTGTTCCACAGCAGGCTGTAGGACACGGAGCCCACCAGCCGCTCCGCCCGCCGCGCCACCTCCTCCCCGGGCAGCGGGCTCCGGCGCACCGCCCGGTCCATGGCGTTCAGCAGGATCCCGGCGCCGTACGCGAAGTCCTCCACGGAGTCCACGCGGATGGTCGCGCGCTTGGAGAGCACGCCGAGCAGCAGGCGCGTGTTCGTCACCATCTCCTGGATGTGCCGGCTGTCGGCGGTGAGCGCCGGCAGGATGTCCGGGATGAGGTGCGCCACCCGGCCCTCGCCCAGGTAGATGCCGAAGTGGGTGAAGAGGGTCCGCGGGACCTCCAGCAG